>QCXZ01000137.1:79955769-80430127 GCA_025024175.1 Rhyzopertha dominica | reverse complement strand
ATCTGCAGCTCAAAATACATCGGTATGTCGATTTTGAGCGAAATACAGGATCTGCCAAAATCACGAAACATCAAAGGCTAACCCCTTTGCTCTTTTTGACCTAAAAATTTTTGCATCTCCGATTTAGACATTTTATGTTTCTGTACTAATATGGACTGCAGTATTTAGAAATGGTATCAGATGGGCGCTAGCTATAGCGGTTCTCTCGAAAAGCGACCTAATTTTTGTCGCCATTACGTCCTAGCTCAGTTCTGGACACATTTTTGAAATCTGCAGCTCAAAATACTCGGTATGTCGATTTTGAGCGAAAATAGGATCTGCCAAAAATCACGAAACATCAAAGGCTAACTCCTTTGCTCTTTTTTGACCTAAAAATTTTTGCATCTCCGATTTAGACAAATTTTATGTTTCTGTACTAATTTGGACCTGCAGTATTTAGAAATGGTATCAGATGGGCGCTAGCTGTAGCGGTTCTCTCGAAAAGCGACCTAATTTTTGTCGCCTTACGTCCTAGCTCAGTTCTGGACACATTTTTGAAATCTGCAGCTCAAAATACCTCGGTAATGTCGATTTTGAGCGAAATACAGGATCTGCCAAAAATCACGAAACATCAAAGGCTAACCCCTTTGCTCTTTTTTGACCTAAAAATTTTTGCATCTCCGATTTAGACAAATTTTATGTTTCTGTACTAATTTGGACCTGCAGAATTTAGAAATGGTATCAGATGGGCGCTAGCTATAGCGGTTCTCTCGAAAAGCGACCTAATTTTTGTCGCCTTACGTCCTAGCTCAGTTCTGGACACATTTTTGAAATCTGCAGCTCAAAATACATCGGTATGTCGATTTTGAGCGAAATACAGGATCTGCCAAAAATCACGAAACATCAAAGGCTAACCCCTTTGCTCTATTTTGACCTAAAAATTTTTGCATCTCCGATTTACACAAATTTATGTTTCTGTACTAATTTGGACCTGCAGAATTTAGAAATGGTATCAGATGGGCGCTAGCTATAGCGGTTCTCTCGAAAAGCGACCTAATTTTTGTCGCCTTACGTCCTAGCTCAGTTCTGGACACATTTTTGAAATCTGCAGCTCAAAATACATCGGTATGTCGATTTTGAGCGAAATACAGGATCTGCCAAAAATCACGAAACATCAAAGGCTAACCCCTTTGCTCTTTTTTGACCTAAAAATTTTTGCATCTCCGATTTAGACAAATTTATGTTTCTGTACTAATTTGGACCTGCAGAATTTAGAAATGGTATCAGATGGGCGCTAGCTATAGCGGTTCTCTCGAAAAGCGACCTAATTTTTGTCGCCTTACGTCCTAGCTCAGTTCTGGACACATTTTTGAAATCTGCAGCTCAAAATACATCGGTATGTCGATTTTGAGCGAAATACAGGATCTGCCAAAAATCACGAAACATCAAAGGCTAACCCCTTTGCTCTTTTTTGACCTAAAAATTTTTGCATCTCCGATTTAGACAATTTTATGTTTCTGTACTAATATGGACCTGCAGAATTTAGAAATGGTATCAGATGGGCGCTAGCTATAGCGGTTCTCTCGAAAAGCGACCTAATTTTTGTCGCCTTACGTCCTAGCTCAGTTCTGGACACATTTTTGAAATCTGCAGCTCAAAATACATCGGTATGTCGATTTTGAGCGAAATACAGGATCTGCCAAAAATCACGAAACATCAAAGGCTAACCCCTTTGCTCTTTTTTGACCTAAAAATTTTTGCATCTCCGATTTAGACAAATTTATGTTTCTGTACTAATATGGACCTGCAGAATTTAGAAATGGTATCAGATGGGCGCTAGCTATAGCGGTTCTCTCGAAAAGCGACCTAATTTTTGTCGCCTTACGTCCTAGCTCAGTTCTGGACACATTTTTGAAATCTGCAGCTCAAAATACATCGGTATGTCGATTTTGAGCGAAATACAGGATCTGCCAAAAATCACGAAACATCAAAGGCTAACCCCTTTGCTCTTTTTTGACCTAAAAATTTTTGCATCTCCGATTTAGACAATTTTATGTTTCTGTACTAATATGGACCTGCAGAATTTAGAAATGGTATCAGATGGGCGCTAGCTATAGCGGTTCTCTCGAAAAGCGACCTAATTTTTGTCGCCTTACGTCCTAGCTCAGTTCTGGACACATTTTTGAAATCTGCAGCTCAAAATACCTCGGTATGTCGATTTTGAGCGAAATACAGGATCTGCCAAAAATCACGAAACATCAAAGGCTAACCCCTTTGCTCTTTTTTGACCTAAAAATTTTTGCATCTCCGATTTAGACAAATTTATGTTTCTGTACTAATTTGGACGTGCAGAATTTAGAAATGGTATCAGATGGGCGCTAGCTATAGCGGTTCTCTCGAAAAGCGACCTAATTTTTGTCGCCTTACGTCCTAGCTCAGTTCTGGACACATTTTTGAAATCTGCAGCTCAAAATACATCGGTATGTCGATTTTGAGCGAAATACAGGATCTGCCAAAAATCACGAAACATCAAAGGCTAACCCCTTTGCTCTTTTTTGACCTAAAAATTTTTGCATCTCCGATTTAGACAAATTTATGTTTCTGTACTAATTTGGACCTGCAGAATTTAGAAATGGTATCAGATGGGCGCTAGCTATAGCGGTTCTCTCGAAAAGCGACCTAATTTTTGTCGCCTTACGTCCTAGCTCAGTTCTGGACACATTTTTGAAATCTGCAGCTCAAAATACATCGGTATGTCGATTTTGAGCGAAATACAGGATCTGCCAAAAATCACGAAACATCAAAGGCTAACCCCTTTGCTCTTTTTTGACCTAAAAATTTTTGCATCTCCGATTTAGACAATTTATGTTTCTGTACTAATTTGGACCTGCAGAATTTAGAAATGGTATCAGATGGGCGCTAGCTATAGCGGTTCTCTCGAAAAGCGACCTAATTTTTGTCGCCTTACGTCCTAGCTCAGTTCTGGACACATTTTTGAAATCTGCAGCTCAAAATACATCGGTATGTCGATTTTGAGCGAAATACAGGATCTGCCAAAAATCACGAAACATCAAAGGCTAACCCCTTTGCTCTTTTTTGACCTAAAAATTTTTGCATCTCCGATTTAGACAATTTTATGTTTCTGTACTAATATGGACCTGCAGTATTTAGAAATGGTATCAGATGGGCGCTAGCTATAGCGGTTCTCTCGAAAAGCGACCTAATTTTTGTCGCCTTACGTCCTAGCTCAGTTCTGGACACATTTTTGAAATCTGCAGCTCAAAATACCTCGGTATGTCGATTTTGAGCGAAATACAGGATCTGCCAAAAATCACGAAACATCAAAGGCTAACCCCTTTGCTCTTTTTTTGACCTAAAAATTTTTGCATCTCCGATTTAGACAATTTTATGTTTCTGTACTAATTTGGACCTGCAGAATTTAGAAATGGTATCAGATGGGCGCTAGCTGTAGCGGTTCTCTCGAAAAGCGACCTAATTTTTGTCGCCTTACGTCCTAGCTCAGTTCTGGACACATTTTTGAAATCTGCAGCTCAAAATACCTCGGTATGTCGATTTTGAGCGAAATACAGGATCTGCCAAAAATCACGAAACATCAAAGGCTAACCCGTTTGCTATTTTTTGACCTAAAAATTTTTGCATCTCCGATTTAGACAATTTTATGTTTCTGTACTAATTTGGACCTGCAGAATTTAGAAATGGTATCAGATGAGCGCTAGCTGTAGCGGTTCTCTCGAAAAGCGACCTAATTTTTGTTGCCTTACGTCCTAGCTCAGTTCTGGACACATTTTTGAAATCTGCAGCTCAAAATACATCGGTATGTCGATTTGAACGAAATATAGGATCTGCCAAAAATCACGAAACATCAAAGGCTAACCCCTTTGCTCTTTTTTGACCTAAAAATTTTTGCATCTCCGATTTAGACAAATTTATGTTTCTGTACTAATTTGGACGTGCAGAATTTAGAAATGGTATCAGATGGGCGCTAGCTATAGCGGTTCTCTCGAAAAGCGACCTAATTTTTGTCGCCTTACGTCCTAGCTCAGTTCTGGACACATTTTTGAAATCTGCAGCTCAAAATACATCGGTATGTCGATTTTGAGCGAAATACAGGATCTGCCAAAAATCACGAAACATCAAAGGCTAACCCCTTTGCTCTTTTTTGACCTAAAAATTTTTGCATCTCCGATTTAGACAAATTTATGTTTCTGTACTAATTTGGACGTGCAGAATTTAGAAATGGTATCAGATGGGCGCTAGCTATAGCGGTTCTCTCGAAAAGCGACCTAATTTTTGTCGCCTTACGTCCTAGCTCAGTTCTGGACACATTTTTGAAATCTGCAGCTCAAAATACATCGGTATGTCGATTTTGAACGAAATATAGGATCTGCCAAAAATCACGAAACATCAAAGGCTAACCCCTTTGCTCTTTTTTGACCTAAAAATTTTTGCATCTCCGATTTAGACAATTTTATGTTTCTGTACTAATTTGGACCTGCAGAATTTAGAAATGGTATCAGATGAGCGCTAGCTGTAGCGGTTCTCTCGAAAAGCGACCTAATTTTGTTGCCTTACGTTCTAGCTCAGTTCTGGACACATTTTTGAAATCTGCAGCTCAAAATACAT
This sequence comes from Rhyzopertha dominica, assembly GCA_025024175.1. NCBI lineage: Eukaryota > Metazoa > Arthropoda > Insecta > Coleoptera > Bostrichidae > Rhyzopertha > Rhyzopertha dominica. Next base: position 80,425,504 of record QCXZ01000137.1, on the reverse strand, counting down.
CGGTATGTCGATTTTGAACGAAATATAGGATCTGCCAAAAATCACGAAACATCAAAGGCTAACCCCTTTGCTCTTTTTTGACCTAAAAATTTTGCATCTCCGATTTAGACAATTTTATGTTTCTGTACTAATTTGGACCTGCAGAATTTAGAAATGGTATCAGATGGGCGCTAGCTGTAGCGGTTCTCTCGAAAAGCGACCTAATTTTTGTCGCCTTACGTCCTAGCTCAGTTCTGGACACATTTTTGAAATCTGCAGCTCAAAATACCTCGGTATGTCGATTTTGAGCGAAATACAGGATCTGCCAAAAATCACGAAACATCAAAGGCTWACCCGTTTGCTATTTTTTGACCTAAAAATTTTTGCATCTCCGATTTAGACAATTTTATGTTTCTGTACTAATTTGGACCTGCTGAATTTAGAAATGGTATCAGATGAGCGCTAGCTGTAGCGGTTCTCTCGAAAAGCGACCTAATTTTTGTTGCCTTACGTCCTAGCTCAGTTCTGGACACATTTTTGAAATCTGCAGCTCAAAATACATCGGTATGTCGATTTTGAACGAAATATAGGATCTGCCAAAAATCACGAAACATCAAAGCGTTAGCTCTCGAAGTCATGCCTGAAAAAATATACTCACCTGGCTGCTCACATTGGTTTTTTGTATTGGTAAGTTGTGGTCTTGCAGGTGATTCCCAATCATCTATATTCTCGTTTATCATCTTGCCCCTGTTTCGCTGTGTTGCAGCTCATCAGTGTGGTGCAGGCATGGAATAGCAATCAAGATTACCTATCTCGATTACCACCCAAAACCAACCACAGACAGTGGCACGATTTAGAGAAGAGATGTATAGAAAATTACAAACCTGAAAAGTTCCTTTTTCACAAAAACTCAGGAGAGACAATTAACACGATCTTACTGAACTGCAGCATTACAGAAACAATCTATTAAAAAGATGAGTAGTAGTATTTGATGGTAATGTGCAGTTTCACATAATACGAAACAAACAAATTATTTAAATATGGTCGTCTGTTCTTGAAAACAACAGGGCTCTTATGATTATTTTCAGCTAATCTATATTTAATTTATTAATATAGATCGTGAAAAGATAGTTGGAATAAGTATAACGATGATTTAACCAGTGCCAAGAATGTTGGAAAAGAATCTATCGTGCAGCCATCTCTTATTGTTTAGTAAAAGACATTCATCTGTCATCTCTTATCAGCTGCATGAACTAAAATTGATATAAAAGTCATCTTTAATTGAAGATCATTCTGACATATTTTAATTAGAAACCAATATCAATCTATTTCATATTTCCTTATTTTATATAACATGGAATGGACGGAATGCCAATGTCCACCACTGATTAGAGAATAGGTACTTATTTTTTTATTTATGCTGCTATAGTGCTATGCAGAGATAGGATTACAGATTTGCAAAATTTTTTGGTTAAGTAATAAAATAGCTCGTTTTGAATATTTGCCTCTGCCATTCCAACTTATGGTTGTTGATCGCAGAAAAGCACCACATATATATATATATAACAAATTATGAAATTTAATCGCTGGTACTACCATATTTTCATTGTGATTTCCACTACGAAATTCAGTAGTACTCATGCAATGAATATGTCAAGCGAAGTTACACCTCAGGCAGCTATCATAAAGTGTGTTAATTTTGCTGCAATTAAGCATAGAGATCAAAGACGTCTAGATGCCCAACAAACACCATACATCAATCATCCTGTTGGTAAGTAGGTACTAACGTGGTACAATTAATTATCCCATGTCAGTCGACCACTTCGGTTCATTTATGTTTAGGTGTGGCATACATTTTAACTGATGAAGCGAAAATTGATGACATGGACATTATTCAGGCTGCACTGCTTCATGACACAGTTGAAGACACTAATACGACATTTGACGAAATAGAAAAGGAATTTGGCATTAAAATTCGTAAGATTGTAGAAGAAGTAACTGATGATAAGAGTCTTCCAAAGCAAACGAGAAAATATCTACAGATCGAAAGAGCCCCTACATCAACTTACGAAGCTAAGCTTGTAAAATTAGCCGACAAACTGTATAATCTCAGAGATCTTGAAAAGTCTCCTCCTGAAAATTGGAATGAAGAAAGAGTGAGAGAGTATTTTTCGTGGGCTAAAAAAGTTGTTAATGGTTTGAGAGGCACAAATAAAGCATTGGAGGATAGTCTGGATGAAGTATTTCGTAGAAATGACGTTGAGTAGGTAGGCAAGCAATGTAGGAAATGATCTTGTATTTAAAACGTTAAAATAAAGCTAAAATATTTTTTTTGAACCACTTATGTCAATCTACGGATTATTAACCTTCAGGTATATTATTTGTATATTAGGTGTTAGGGTCCCATATTATAAGATATCCCCACATTAGATAAATGTGCAGTTGCCCCAATAATGCTTGAAAGTTATATCTCAAAATTTTTATTCAAATTTATTTACATTATGTACTAATACTAATTAACTTCTAAATAGGTTCACTTTCATAACCAAATGCAATACCTTTACGTCCCTCTTCAACTAATTTTACTTCACTCTCTCCTAAATTCTGTTGCAACCCCTTCCAGGATCTTTGTGCTAAATATCCTGCCCCAAAATGATGATCCAAGGCAACGGTTCCGTCCTTCTTCACAGCTATAGCCGTGTTACTGGAACTGTCTTCATTATCTTTAAGCACGTTTGCTTCAGCAACATCATTTACAAGTAGATAGCTATTGTAGTCATAGGAAAAGCCTAAATTGGCTGCTTTTGGATTCAGGGCAACTTCAACATCAAAAGGGGTGGCGATAGGTTTATAAAATTCTCGGTTTTCATAGACAGTGTTTGCCATACAACTTATGAAGACAAACACATCAATCTGAAGGTCATAAAAATATAATAAGTTGTGGGAAAAGTGTACATAAAATAATTACTCGATAAAAGTTCTTACAAATACAAGTACTCACCTCAGGAAAGTTAGCCAGTTTGGCTACAGTTGGTTTTCCTACACTTATTATATAAAATTTCTTTTTATGTGCTTCTATTAGGTGTTTCATTCGTTGAACAACTTTTAGATAATCCTTCACTGCTAGTGTTCCAACAACTATACCGATAGTGTGCCCACTTTTTATCTTGTCAATTAAAAAATTTCGTCGTTTCAGAGTTTTTACATTTAGAGCATAACTGATGAGTTGAGGTTTCTCAGAAGTTGGATCATACCAATAAAAATCACAATCTAAAAAGTTTTTGTTAATCCTTCGTTAGTTAGAATTAATAAAAATTACCTTTCAGTATGAATCTAACATTTTCAAGCATTCTGTTGCTTTCTCCAACATATATAACAATTTCATTTTCTGAATTGTTTAAATTAGTAACTTTAAATATTTTTATATTAGGATATGAGCTGAATACATCATGCAGCATATCTGAAAAAACCTTGAATTAAAAAAAACTGTTAATAATAATGCGCCGAAGAATCTTTACCAGCGAGGTTAATGTAAGAATTATCAAGTATAATCGAAATATTCGTGCTATTATCAAACATAGAAGTTACAGCTTCTTTTAAAGCATCGGAATCAAGCTTATGATAATCGTAAATGTCTAGATTAGGTATTGACCCAAGGGCAATCGAGCCGCACCTGGGTCCAAAGTGTACAATCGCATCACCTTGGACATGCGCCGCTGCTATATAATCAATGCAGCAACTACAAATAAAAACTAAATATTTAAACGGTAAATACGGCATTCGTACCTTTCATAAGTCGTATCACCCAAAATATACAGTTGCTGTTGAAGTTCCTGTTGCAAATGCTTGGCAACATGACTCGCATCGGCTAACAGATTGTCAGGAAATTGCAAACAAACCTAAAAATTAACAGCTGCAATTCACCCGATGAAACTGTAACGTACAAAAATACCCTTTTAAATCCATTGCTGCGTATCCACAGTAAGCAGTCTTTCACATTGAATGTAAAACCTGTATTTGGTAAAGTAAGAAAATCTGTATGCTCAATGCAATTTTTAACCATCTCCATTTCATGTTACAACAAAAACAATGCTTACAATCTTTGAGTCTTTGAAAAGATAGAAGATAGGTTAGGTAGTAGATTTCAATTTTAAGGTTAACTTAAATGTCAATTGTCACTTGTCAACCTATAATTATTGTCAATGTCAATTGAGTATGGTATGCTAAGTAAGATACCACTATTTTTTATTTTATTTATTATTTAGCTATAGGCAAACGAATGTGTGCCTAATTACATACTTATATTTTCCTTAGATAATCGTAATTATTCTTATATGTAATAGAACACGATTAATATGTGGGCAAATATGTAAAACTTACCCTCATTATTATTTGCACATCTGCAGTTACCACCTATCTGCAAATTTCTGTGCACAGTATAACACAACCTCACTGCTTGGAATCCAAGACTAAAATGACCAATTGTGCAGATTCAAGCTGTTATGATGTTGTATAACGATGCATTCCAGTTTATTTGCCAGGTTCCAAGGTAAATCAAATATAATCCGCAAAACCGATAAATGGAAGGTCCGTAAGTAACCTATCGACACTGTAACTATTTTATGGTTCTTATACCTTCTTAATCCAGCTAAATAAATAAAACCCGAGGTCAATATCTTTCTTTGTTATAGAAAAATAACTTTGAAACTGACATTGAGTTTGGCTATTTCTTTTCTTTAAATAAAATGTATGATTTTTCTCTATGTGCAGTTTTTAGTACTTACTGAAAATAGTTGGGGCTTAGGTACTGAACATTACATTATGTAATCATTGAAACAATGTAAATTTTCTTTTTCTCTCTTTGGAAATATATCCGTGAGGCAATAACTAAATAATATTGATAGTACAACATAAGAAATATTGTTTGCAAATGCTGGATATGACAATAAGATGTATTAATTGTCCTGTAATTCCCAACAATTTAAAGTTGTATACATCTGCAAAAGCAAAAAAAAAACATTTTCTGCTTGGTCACAAAACCTGCAGCGAAATAAATATAACTTTCTGTTGTACTATTTAAATCAGTACTGAATTTTGAAGGTATATCCACAGTTCTAGACGTGGAAAATATATTGGGGAATAGAAACACATCATGCTAAATAAATAAATAATTCGTGTTATTGTCACTGGGACTTTTATACTTACATAGTCACATTTCTACAACATATGCAGAATTAGTATACATCGAATCATTTTTATTTAATCGCTTCTATGTTATCAACAGTGTGTGGGCTAAATGTTCACACGACATTGCTGAAAAGAATAAATAAATACAATGTAATAAATGCTATTAAATTCCCAATAACTTCTAAATCTATAACGTGCAATGTTAAAAAGGCACGCACATTCCACTCAATCAGTTATCACTGTGTTAAATGCAAACCCCGCAAAACCATGCAGTGTTAAAAAATCCAACAAAAGCTACTTTTCATATTCATGTATTGGCACACTACAGACATTTAAAACATCACAGACTCCACAACGTCAGATACATACACGATTCTCAGAGTATTGGTGAATCCAGAGCCCTGCTTCCAGCCAGTAACCACGACGATTGGGTCTCCGGTTTTAATGAAGCCCTTGGCCTTTCCAAAGTTAACACCGAAGTTAACTCGTGCATCGACATCCTTCAGCCAGTCGGGCAATCTTTCATCTAAAAAACACAGGTAAAAATTTGAACCACAAGAATATAAATGCTGTGATAGGGACATAGAAATATTTGTATGAGACCTAAACAAAAATGGATTAAAATTGAAATTAATTTTGATTATTATTTAGCGACTTTTGTCAAGATATTGCAAAAGCTATTATGTTCTTTATGTCTTGTTGAAAATTTAAAATATTTATAAAAAGACAGTAATTTTTCATGTAAAAATATATATTTGCATTAAATGCATTAAGGAGAAATAACTTTTTAAATTAGATGGTACCTGAATATTCAAGAGGTATAATAGCACGATACAGATGGGCCTGGCGTGCAGTTTGAGCACATCTGGTCACAGCAATGATGGGACACTTTGGTCGGTACTTGGAAATCAAGTGACCCGACCTTCCAGAGGTGGTTATCACAATAATAGCGGCAGCCAAGCATTTTGATGAAGCCTCCACAGCAGCAATAGCAATCGTATGGGCTGCATCAATGGGAATTGGTATCTGTAAAGAGAAAATCCATCTTGTAATGAACATTAGAAAAAAAAGAAGTATTCCTTCATTAACTTTTGATGAACTTTCACGTCTAAAAACAGGTCAAAACCTAGAAAAAAAGCATTGATACTACAATGGAGAGGTTAACGCCTTAATAACTGGTCCATTTATAAAGCGAAAAACTTACATCAAGAGTCAAGTCATCGAACAGTGCTTTTTGCCAAATAGCAGATTCGGCCTCCCTACAAATCTTTGCCATTGTCCTGACGCATTCAACTGGGTAGTCTCCCTTTGCTGTCTCTCCTGACAACATGACACAATCGGCACCGTCCAACACAGCGTTGGCTACATCAGAGCTCTCAGCTCTCGTAGGTCTAGGTTTGTGAACCATCGACTCCAACATCTGAGTGGCACAAATAACGGGTTTTCCAGCCTTATTGCAACGAGCAATCATAGCTTTCTGTGCAAGGAAGACCTTTTCCGTTGGGATTTCAATTCCCAGATCACCACGAGCTACCTGTGGTCAAAAAAGTGTTAAGATGTTGTTAATTTGTAACTGGAGACAACGTACCATTATACCATCTGATGCTTTGATAATTTCATCCAGGTTGTCCATTCCTTGTTGGTTTTCAATCTTGGAGATGACGAGGATCTTGCTGCCCTTTTCTCCGAGGATGCTGCGGATTTCGGTTAAGGCGGAACCATCTCGGATAAAGGAAGCAAAAATTATGTCGACCTCCTGTTCCACACCAAATTGCAGGTCACTCTTATCTTTCTCTGAAACGGCTGGTAAGTCCACAGGAACACCTGAAAACAACAAATGTTATTACTACAGCATACAAACAAGTTGAACTTAAGGAATGGACAAAAAATATTTTGTAATTTAGATAAATTTAGATACTACAGGAAAAGTAGATCAGAAAGGATATGAATGGTTATGATGCTTCAAAGATGTTGAAGTACTGTAGATGGCAGCACATGGTATTGTGAATTTCTTTTCCAAATTTAAAGCAAATCCTTCAATTCCAAAAGGCTTAAACTGCCTATACATACCTGGCAAGTTGACACCCTTCTTGCTACCAAGCAAACCACCATTCTCAATGGTGCAGGTTAAGAAAGAGCCCTGGATGTTGTTGCACACCAAGGAGATAAGACCATCATCAACATAGATGCGGTTTCCTGGTTGAACCACCTTCTGGATGTTTTCATAGTCAACATAAATCACCTGAGCATTTCCCTTTTCAGCATATGCCTTGTCAGTAGTTAACTTGATAGTTTCACCACGTTTCAGCTCAACTTCGGCTGAACCACCCTGAAGATATAGTTAGAAAAGTTTTTTTTTAGTAAAGTATGAACTACCAGTATACATAATAAATTTCCAGAATGAAACTAGTCTTCGAAAATCTATTGGCTATTTGAGTAAAGATTGTAGGAATCAACACTCCCTCGTTATTTTTGACTAAAATAGTGGTGTCAGAAGTCGACAAAAAATATTTATAAAATTTTATATTTAAGTCATTCTTTATTTTGTAAAACATGAAATCATTTCTCATATGCACATGATAACATCCCAATTTTGGCAGCACTCTTTGCAAATATAAATACTGCGATGTAACTTTAAATATATACTAAATATTCTGCCAAATGTTTGTCATCTATGTGGTGTTGCCATACTGATCACTTTCTGGGCAGTTGTAATCTTCCTTTTTGTACACATTTTCAAAGAGTAATCTTCGTGAATGAATTGATGCTCAAATACCCAATTACAAACAATTTAAAAATTCGTTCCCCAATAGGACTGAACTTACCCCTTCCAGAAGACCAGTTCTAATTTCAGGACCCTTGGTATCCAGAGCAATAGCCAATGGGTGCGACATTCCAATTTTTTGGCTGTAATTGGCCACAGCAGTACGAATATTTTTGATAGTTTCGGCATGGTATTCATGAGTTCCATGGGAGAAATTCAGACGGGCAACATTCATGCCAGTTTTCATCATCTCTTCCAAAACTGCCGGATCCCTAGATGCGGGCCCTAAGCAATAGGTAACACACTAATTTGTAGAAAAAGAAAATGCTTAATCCTGTATTTCTGTTTGTTGTTCAACAATCATAAACATAAAAGAATGCTTTTTTCATGAAAATTAACTAAGCAGCTTCAAAACAAATTTTAATGAAGTATGGTATATGTTTATTAGTTCCGATTTATAAATATAAAAGTTTGATAATTAATTATTTTTTAATAAAAAACCCTCCATTACTTTGGGTTTTAAAATGTGGAATAAAAAACTGCATTTAGGTTTCTGGCACAATTTTTTATATGTAGGTATGGAAACAATAAGAAAAGTTGAATATAAGCTGCCAAAAATTAAGATGACAGAAAATAATCTGATTGTACAGCTGGGATATAATTAAAGACAATTACAAATATTAGTCATTCTTTTCTATCAGATTATAATTACAATAACTTTTTTAAAAATGTAATTACAATTACTTGTGCAATTACTTAAGTTGTTTTATAATTTTTCTTGGGAAAAAAATTAAACCAAACTAAATGACAATTACATCACACACTTAGACATAGATCTATATAAAATTTACAATGATAAAACCAGAATTATAATAATATTATAATACAATAGATGKGGTTTATATATATGACTTCAAAAAGGAGTGAGCATAGTAGCAGCACATGCATGCATGCATTTATGCAGTAGAAACATACAACTATACAAATAATCACTGTTTTAATCAATGACTGTTTTATGGAGACATGTCATTTATAAATAAAAATATAAATCAAATTTCAGATTGTTAATGCAGATTATAGAAAATTTCAAGTTTATAGAGTGAGTTAAAGATATATAAGAGCATTAATATCACAGGTCTGTACATTACAAAATATATGAAACTGCAAAACAGTAAATTGGCATCTTTATACAAAATTTAGGAAAAAAAAAGTTTGAGCACAATATTTCGGCAGTTTTGTTATGGTTCCTTTCGGAAGATAGAAAAAGAGTTTTGTTTACAAAATAAATAGAAATAATTGTTAAATTAATTAGCCATATCCCAAAGCACAGTGCTGGTGTTAAAGAACAGCAATTTTTTTGGGAGCTTACACTTACCGATAGTGCATATAATTCCTGAGAGACGCATAAATGATGCTTGGGAATTGATGTCCAATTTACAGATATGTTCCAAGTAGCTGGTGGCATTCGAAACACCCTGCTGCTGACCTGGGGGAAGATTTCCTGGAGCAGCCATTTGCTGCAATAAAGAAAAACTGAAATAAGTAACATATTTGGTAAATGCATCACTCATCTAGAAACCTCTTTATCGTCAGTGACCCACACCATTTTTCTCGAATTTTGCAACGATTTGCAAATTCCAAATGCACCGGGAGGCTTATTATGCAACACTGACAAAAATGTTATTGGTATGCCCTTGGAGTTACCCCCACCTCTAAGAAGTATACTCCACAGCATTCATTTCAGCTGGTTGAAATCAGATTGTACTTGGGGAAAATTCCCTTTGCACATGTGTAGAGACACGGTATTGATTCAAGCGCTACGTTGCTGATGGGGAGCAAACCCGGTCAACAGCTCTCTTTTATTATTACCGCAATTATAATCGCCAGCCTTGGTTGATTCAGAGAGAAAGTCAAAAATAGATCATTGTAGGTCACAGACGTGTTACAGTACATCGGTTTCAGGTAAGTATAGCGCTGGCTTCAATCCGCTTTGAAAATGAGAAAAAAATGCTTTCTTGTGACTAGAAAAACATATTTGCAAAATAGGTACTAACACGCATTATGACGCAATTCCGCGCTGGAAATTTATTCGCGATTAATTTTATATTATCCGCAGGTTTAATTGCCAAAATTTTGCAGCAGCGTTAAAAGGTAAACTAACGATACGTATTTAGTGATCCTGACCTCGAATTTCATCTTCGGTTTGTATACTGCGTAGTGTTCGAGCAATTATATTATGTAACTGCTCTTCGTAAATTTTGCCAATTCTCATTGGAGGATAACAGAACTAATTTAAGGAAACAAAATATTTTTTCGTGAATCGAACATCACATGATCATTATATAGTTATGCTTAATATTGCAAGCCAGTCATAATGAACGTTAATAAAATTCAATTAACAATAATACGATATGAACGTCATTTTGTGGTTCATTGTCAAAAACAGCTACCTCTATACTTTAAAAATGTATAAATACAGTTATATTTGTTTACGAGATTATTTTGTATAAACGATGTGGAGTACTAATCATAAAATAAAAAAGTATTAAATAGCCAAATTTGAAAACTAAAAATCGTGTTTCCTTATTAGATTGATGAAATGCTACATAAATATAACCTTTAGTTATTCAATATATTCAAAGTTATAACCCTATAATATAAATTATAATCTATCACAACAAAAGTGATAGCATTATTGTGTCTTTGATAAATTTATATCAGTAACAACACTATAATGAGGCATTTTTATATACTATCAACAAATACCGTGTCGAACTGTATTTAGGATGGTTTCATTTAACACATTGCAAATAAATATAATAAAAGGCAGTTCTAAACACATTTTTATAAACTAAATCGATAAAGCCTATTTATTTAGCAAAATATCGAACTAAAAAATACCTATAATCTAAATGAGATTAATTGTATTTTCTTAATAGACTACCGAAAAAAAGTAAATCAAACGTTTTTATCTCTTTATTTAATAGGCAACTTATCTGTACAACCCAAATGGAGGTGTATACCAAGTGCTTATGAAAATTAGGTTAGATCGCGTAATAATGTGCAAATAAATTTCGATCATTATCATTTCATTACGTAGGTATCATTTTATGATGAAAACACCTCCCAACAACTCTTCTCCACAATCACGTGATTGCAATTTTCATCATTTAATCTAAAACTTCCCTGCTTATATTAGGTACTGTTAGAGTACTTATTGATCATTTTTGTTAAAATTAATGTAACCCGCATGTTGGTATAAACAATCCTAATTATATATATGTTTAAATACAACACGTCATGGCATTAGAATAACCTAACCTACAATAATTAACAAATGCCTAATCAACCTACCTTAGACGAAGCACTACGCAAATCAACAACAAGAAATATTCAAAAAGGTATAAATAGGTAAATCAAATGTAGGAATATGGATTTTGCTTGTTCAAAAGAAAACACCCAACACCTTTCCGGCCGATTTGTCACTGACAACCGGCTCAGACACAGACAGGAGAACATCAAGGACAAACAAGGTCGACAGAACGCTAGAAATCCACCAATGATAACAGTAAAGATAATACACTTTACTATTTGCCTTAGGTAAGTATCGCTGCATTTATGTACTGATGGAATAATCAGCTACATTTTATCAAAAAGATTAAATTGAAAAGGAAACTTGTTAGTCAAATATGTTCACGATAAACAACTCGTAATATTATGCCTAAACTAGGTAATATGGCCTATATATTATATCATTTATTAAGGTTTATTTCACCTATACCTAGCTATTCCCAAAGTAATTCATTTTTTCGCATTATATATTTTAATTAAAATCTTAACATGTATATAGCCTTTTTAAGCCAAATCCATTATTTTTACACCACAATAAGATTACAGCCTCTAGTAGCAGCAGGGGAGCCTGATGAATTGTTAACAGCAATATCCTAGATACAAAAGAAACACGACGCTGGTTTTCTTCAATGCAACTTATTTACAGATTTTAATTTATTTTTTTTAAATATTTATTTCGCGTTTGATAGCTGTCAGTACCGCACAGCTCTCCTACAAATTTGTCGACAGCTTTTGTAAAAAGAAATATCATACAAGATATAATTACGTTTTAGGTATATGCTGCTACATACAAAAATGTCCACACATCAGTGGCAAGACCTGAATATTATTCGAATTTTATAAAAAAAAGTAAGTCTTTGAAAGTATTTTTTTACCTGAAAGTTGGTGCAAATCAAATCAAATTAAAATGCCTCGTAACTTTTTTGTGTAGAATGAAATACTGTATCATTTAGTTTAAGAAATTGTTCGTCATTGTAAGATAAATAATTTGAAAAATGTATATTTAGGTATTTCTAAACTTTATCTATTGAACAAAAATATAAATTAACGGTATGTTTCAATAGCCTTCTAAAGCACATAATGCAGGTTAAAAAATGATGTTAGAGTCCCAAATCAATTGTTCAAGAGATATATATGCATCTGCGGTAGCGCCTTCTAACTACAGGGACTTTATTTTAAGAAAAAGTGTCGATAAGACCTTAACTGGAATTTGCTTTTTCCTTTTAATTTGCGCTAGGTCTGCAACTTTTGTTTTCTTGATAAACTTAGATTTTTTCAAAAGAGAGAAATGCAGATGGTAAAATCGTCAAATAGCGATGATGGAAAAATCATCGAACACGTAGGAGGAAAAGGCAAGTTTGTTGATAGTGAAAAATGCGTGTCTGATTTTCTGTTCCAAAAACAAATTGGAACATTATATGACAATATGGACGTCGCACCATGCTATTTGGAATGTAAATTTCTGAAAATTGTTATCACTATCGAAAGAACGAATATGATAAAATATTTTCCATATACCTGATATTTTTATATCCAAAAGACTGGCGTGAAAATTATTATTTTTAAGGTAACTAATTTGAACTAAAACGAAACTCAAATAGCGTTCGAGATAAGAACGAAATTAATAGACATTATATTGCCCAAAATATTGTCAGTTTTAATTTCACATATAACCAATCAAAAGAGAGACACATTTTAAGAATTTCTTGTGTATAAGTACATCTTCCATCACACAGATACAGAACAGAGGTCAAAAAATATTGAACACAACATTCTGTTTGATATGATATCGAAAAACAAAATTTATAGTTTTTATTATTCAAATTAAATAAAACTTAGTAGACTTTATACAAGTTGACACTAAAATAGAGGCTGCTACTTATGAGGTGTGTTCTGCACGTCGTGAAAATATCTTTTGCCGCACGTCCCTACCGATTTATAGCCTCTTGAAGATGAACGATAAATGACAGTTTTTTATTGAAATGAAAATCGATGAACATATAAATTTAGCAATAAAAAACTGTCATTTACCATCCATCTTCAAAAGGTTATTATAACTCGGCAGGAAGGCCGCACACGTCAAAACGCAAGATAACTTTTCTTCATATTTTCACGTGTCATCCTATGTAAAAAACACAATACATTTTTTAGTACAATTTGGACAACTAAAATAAATTTCGCTATGTCATATAGAATTCAAAACATAATAGTTCAAACAATTCTAGCTATTCAGGAAATGTTAATTTTCTATCAAAATGTTTACAAAGCAAAACAATGTATTAAATGAATTCATTAATAGCCAAACTGATAACATGGTTGGACATAAACGAAAGTAATTTGGTTTCTGACGCAAGAGTCAGCTGTTCTTTGATACCACTGAATTCTTCAGCGAAATTTTCCTACTGACATATTGCACAAGTATTCTTCTATTAATTTTATAGAGTTTCAATTACAAAGATAATGGAATACTAAATAAAGTTATTAATACGTATCWCAGGTGAGCACTTACTACAAATTCGTTTCCACTGAGACTTCCTTTAAATGCATATKCAGAATGATTTTCGTTAAAGTTACTTGAAAATGATTGCCGTAAAATGCGAAACTTCGTCTTTAACTGCCGTACTCTTTCTGACAGATTTACGGAAAACGTCTCTCTTCAAAAATGTGAAATAGATAGGTAGTAACTTACGCAATGCAGATTCGGGCCACATGTTTGCATCATGGTTCCTGTTAGCACTTTTTAGCCGTTTTAAAACACCAAAATACTCTGACGCGAAAACGTCAAACGAAGAACTCGAAAAACTGACAAACGATTGTCTTCCTGGCTAGATTTTCAGCTCGTTATCTAGTCGCTTATCTACGCAGGTACGATACATTCAAAGCATACAAATCAAAGATAAAAGTCAAAAACACGTGGTGAGGTAGGTATTAATACGACATTATGAGTAAATATATAATAATAAAACTGTACTTCTGGATGTTGTTTACAATTATTTTAATAATACCCCATTTTGCAAAGCTCACCTCGTATTCTCTCGCTTGCATAGCCGTTGTTTGCACTTTGAATCTTCCTAAATGACTAAATATGTCCTCTGTATCACCGAACTCGCCGACTAAACCTATGGAACTAACCTAGAAATGAACTTGAAGGCCCTTATCGCACGAGAGAACCCAGTTATCACCCAGATAATTCATAACACGTTAATAATTATGAGATATATCCACACATTTTTTTAAAAACGACCGACTTATCGGCTCTAAAGAACTAAACGAATTACGTTCAAGCATAATTTGGTTTCTGTTTTATGTGATCAGTGTTATTTATTGCGGCTAAAGATTTATTACGAAATACTTAGATAATAATATTCTATATGTAAAACAATAAGCAATCTCCCCATTAAAAGTGAAATTAAACTGCGCTAAAGATGTAAAAAACATTAATTTATTATAGTTAAAATCTGAAATAAGCGGTCTATTTCTGTTAAAATGAAATTTATAAAAGGTTTCCAACACAGACGTTATGTTAAGTATGTTATGTTGCATAACATAACATATGTTATGTTATATACCACAACATGTAACTTAACATAACACATGTTTGTTACACAACAAAACATGCAACTTCACATAACACATGTCATGTTATATAACATAACATGCAACTTAACATAACATATGTTATGTCATATAACACAACGTGCTACATAATGTAACATATGTAATAGTTATTTAGTAGTAGTGCGAAACTGGCATTTCAAGGTGTATGTATCTAATGCATTTAAATAAATCTTGTATTTACGGTTTCTCGGTCTTTTACTCTCGAGCCAAAAACGTAACATTAACGTTTGCGTTCAACAATGCATTAGTAAGCTTCGTCTCGCTAACTTTCATGTCGTAAAGTATTTTTAATGAAATTTTTTAACACAGTTCATTAGAGTGAAAAAGAAAAATAAAAAAAATCTAAAAATTTCGGGGCTAACAATCAAGGCAAGGCCGGGTATTTTTTTTGGCCATAGTCGTWAAACATCTTTTTACAAAATCATCGGCACAGTCCAGCACAACCGTAGCACAAATTTAATACGACGTATGATTTATGAGGCATACAAAAATAATTTTGCTTTGGCAATTAAAGAATTACTCAAGAGAATTAAAACTGAGCTAAAAATTAACTGCTGTAAGGCGGGTTTACATAATTTTTTAAGGAAAATGGAATTTCATTATAAGAAATTTAATAAACCCCAAGTGCTTATATATGGAATCCTCACGAATTTCGAAATGGAGAGTAAATTACTTCAACCAAACCATACAATTTCGAGATGAAGATAGGTCAATCACATATGTCGACGAAGCTTAGTGATACAACAGTTATGACATTGTAAAAAAGGTTAGTGCAATAAGAGTAACACATGCATGTTGAATGCACCGGTATCACATGATAAAATAATAATTATTCTACATGACGGTCAGCCCCGAAATTATTGATATTTTGTCATATTATGTTATATAACATATGTTATGTTATGTAACATAATATACATATGTATAACAACATAACACCTGTTAATTTATATAACATAACATGCAACTTAACATAACATATGTTATAAGATAATCTTTTGTCGGATAGATCGCTGTCTCTTGAAAACACTGACAAAAAGTTAATAGGCTGACGTTTCGATTACACCTGTAATCTTTGTCAAAGACGAAGAACCTCAAAATTGTTTGAACTTGTGTCAGGCAAATTTTGATGTTCTTCGTCTTTGACAAAGATTACAGGTGTAATCGAAACGTCAGCCTATTAACTTTTTGTCAGTGTTTTCAAGAGACAGCGATCTATCCGACAAAATATTATCTTATATTTATGGACGCTGAAAGCATTCACCCTCGTATAACATATGTTATGTTATATAACATAACATGCAACTTAACATACGTTATGTTATATAACACAACGTCCTACATAATAACATATATTATAGTTATTTAGTAGCAGTGCGAAACTGGCATTCCAAGGTGTAAGTACCTAATGTACTTAAATAAATCTTTCATTTACGGTTTCTCGGTCTTTTACTCCCAAGCCAAAAACGTAACATTAACTTTTGCGTTCAACAATGCATTAGTAAGCTTCGTCTCGCTGACTTTCATGTCGTAAAGTATTTTTTTACGAACTCATTCAGGAAACAGGAAAGTATTTTGTGCAATTCTGATATTTCGTACGTTTCTTCCAAAAATTTTACTATACATTATCAGTAACCTACGTATGGCGCCCATTAGAGAAATGTAATAAATGGCTGTCAAAACATCGAATAAGAGTTATGACCAAAAATCGAAAATTACAATTTTCATTTCTTTAATAAGTGAAAAACTACATGAGCGCACTCATATTTCTTATTAAATTCAAAGAGCGCTAGATTCAGCAACTTTGCCTTTTAGACAACCGCTATATATAGTATAGAATATATAGTATTTTCCTTGTGTATAAATATATAAACAAGGGTATTATCATCTCTAAAATATTATAAAGACCAATGATTTTCTGTGGATTAAGGGAATAGATAGGCAGCCTTTTATACTTGACCGGACGAGCGACTACTTGTTTTAAGGCGAAAAGTAATCAACTGGGTAGCTAATTATCAGCAGTGTTGCCAGCCTTACTGTCTTCTAGGCGTATTCAAAATCAAAGGGACGTTAGTGTTAATAAACAAGTTCGCACATCACAATAAAAGATCTCAAATACTATTTTTACAKAATGCAGATTTCTTCTAAATTTAACAGTTTACAATCAAAAGTTATTCAGAAATCAAGGTCAGTCACTCGAACTAAGAGCTTTAAGAAATTGTACACAATGTGGATAGGGTACCAAAACACTATAAAAATCTGGATGTCTGACATCTTTGCTTAAAAGATTTAAAAGGAAGATGGACAAATGTTTCGTTGTAAACGCAAACTAAATATGTAAAGCTATAGGCGACTCTAGCGCAAACAGTGTGCTGCAACAATTTTCGAAAATGGTTTATTGAATAATTCCTGACAACGGGATAGGTAGTTACAGTAAAATGGTAGTATCTTTCCAATAAATATTCAATAGTTTTTGAGTGATGCTGTTCTGTATTTATATAAATGGAAATCTCTTATTTATTATGTTCAAAAATACAAATAAGACAATACAGGTCCGCTCCTTCTTACCCATCTACGTGGAAAAGTTAGGTGTAAACTGCAATGAGCTAAAGCACCATCATACTGGAACCATATTTGCTGCCTTTAGTCCAAAACAATGTCATTGAATAAATCATCCATTGTGCTCTACAGAAAATTTAGGTCAGCAGTGCATGTTAATAGGTTTGGTAAAACAGCAAAACCTAGAATATTTTCTTCTGCTCCAAGACCACTTCCGGGTACATAGATCAATAAACCAGTATCACGCAATCTTTAGTGAATTCTCCCAAACATCCGATGTAAAGGAATAGAAACGAAAAATTTTTAGCAAAATAAAAGAGGATGTATAAAAAAGAATAATTCTTTATATCTCCAAAATTATAAATTTGCGGACCCATGCTTATTAAGACTTTTTTCGTTATTTTGGTCCATACTATATTATCTCTTTTCAACACCTGGGATTATGACTATTTCTTTTATAGCTACTGTGATTCTTCGAAGGACGGTGTCGGCTGTTTGACGTGCAGGGAAAGGGATAGCTTCTTACTATTTTGGCGACGCCTGATCATCATACTTTAATAAAAATATTTTGGGGATCTGCCTTGAATTAAGGCTGTTGTTTATAATCACTGAATTTATACTGTTTACGTGACTCTACAAAGCAGTGATGATTCTTAATCATTAACAGCTTCTATCTGTTCAAAAATTTTGAAAAGAGTAACACAATTAATGGATTTAAAGGTGTATGTACCCACGGTAAAGCATTCTGAATTAATTACGTAGTTTGGAAACAAGCCGATTATTCTGAATGTGTTTTGTTTCAATGGGGGGGGGGTCTTTTAGTTAACAACAAGCTATGTTGGCAATTTTCGACTTCCATATCATAGTAAGGTGCATTATCGATCACCTACAGGCTTCTTTGTGGCAAATTTGCTAACTATTATTGCACCACCCATTCTTTATAAGTTCATTTCATTTTTCCTTACTACTTTGCGACTTGAACCTCAGACAAGCGTCTGGTATAAATCCATCTTCGTTCCCTACGCTTAAAAAAAAAACCGCTGCAAATTGAATCAATACTTCCATATCCAATTGTCAAAATGACATTTACGTTCTTACGTTCTTATACTATACGTTTAGTAATCAGGTTTTGAGCATTTTTCCTCTCTACACATTTTTTCTAAGACGAACAGTCCTCGTGATATTAGCAAAAATATAATTTTAAAATCGTTTTTTCCCATTAACTCGAAAATTATTAACTTAACAAAAAAATTACAAGAGCGCTTTCTGATCAGAAATTTGATTTTCTATATAATACCAAAATTTAAAAAGAATCGTACGAGCAGGGCCCAAAATAGGCTTTTTGGAAATATTTCGAAAATGTCAAAATTTTGAATAAATTTTCTAAGACACTTTTTGTGAGAAATGTTATTTCCTATCTGATGGTATTTTCATTTTTTGAATATATTAAATATATTCGGAGATATTTAGGAAAAACCGTTTTCTTCAAGTGACGCTTTTTTGCTGCACCGAATATTTATAAGAACGAATAATACTCGCAGTTATACTACTAATCACATACTAAAACGAAAAAAACAAAAAAATAAAAATTTGCAAAAAGGGTAGTTACACCCCAATTTCATATATTAAGTCTTTCGAAAGTTATGGTGTCCACAAACAATACCACAGACACACAGACAAGAAATTTGTTTTTGCTTAAATTTTGAAGCGAATGAGCAAATAAAAATTTTTGAAAATTTTTTCCGCGATACAATACTTCCCATCCGTTGGATGTGGAAGTAAAATTAGCCTTTGGCCCTTAGACATAGGTTGGCGCAAAAAATCGTTTGTACCATCGATCTAGGGTTTCAAATGAGTATGGGGTGAATATGTATATACAGGGTGTTCACGCTAACAGTCTACAATAGCTAACTTTTTTATTTGAAATTTTAGAGTAGTGATTTAAATGGGGGAGTTTCTTAATTGTTTTAGAACAATTTTATGGTGTTTATAAAAAAACAATTGAACGTCAACTGTCAGAGATATTGACTACAAGTTTGTTATTTTAAAMAGAACGACCCTATTAGATTGGGCACATTGAATTAAACAAAAAAGTATGATACCAATACCCTATCTTCATTTGTTTTTGAGATATTCGGGTATAATGATTTGTGTTCACGAAACAGTCTACAATAGCTAACTTTTTTATTTGAAATCGTAAAATGATGTTCAATTGTTTCATCGAATATCAAGAAAATTTTCCATTTAAACCACTATTCATGATAAAATTGAAACGTACACTGGACGTAGGTAAAATGGTTACATTTTTTTTAATGCCTTTAAGAGTTACTCGAAATTTAGTAGACGTTTCTAACCCCTATCATCCGAGAAAAAATCCCTCAATTTTAATCTGCACATTACGATTTAATGTTTGAAATTCTAAAAGCCATTCCATACAACTACCTCATTGTATATGCTTACTTAAGCTTAGGACAGCGGCTTCTATAAAGTGCGGGAAAATTATCTGAATACAACGCTTGCATTCTAAGTCTCTATTTGCTCCAAAGTTTAGGCCCAAAATGGGCTCCGATAAGGGGAGCTGCTGCGCATCTATTGCTAAATCCGTTAGAGCCATTAAAATATGATTAAAGAACAACTTGCAGTATAAACTCAAATAAAGGTACAACAGCTTCTGTTGACCATTGCATCAAAGCCAATCATTGTCTAGATTAAAACAAAATCAAAGTTCTACACTGCGAAAGAAAGGTAAAGTTGCTATATTTATAACTAACGAATACTGCTCTTTTACTTTTTAAGCAAAGCAAAATCCGATTTGCTTAATTAACTGCTTTAGGGTTGTTTTATAACCCTTTTTTGATCTGAATCTGCAGTGAGATTGGATGAAATCTATCGTATGATTGTCTACATAGCGTTTTATCTAATGCTCTAGTTGAGATTCGAAAATATAAACACCTTAATTGTGTTTATATTGGAGATTATCTCAAGTGGTATTAAGTTTTATGAATATTACTATACCTATGTTAAAATGACTTTTGTAAAATAACGGCAGTACTGATGGAACGGTATCGGTTTCGTAATCACAGTTGTAAATGTCATGTGCGTGTGCACTGGAAAGTAAAACCAAAAAACACATTTCTCTGTTATTACATTTTTGACGCATTGTCTCATTTCACCATAGTGTTTCCAATGTCGTCAACAGCGAGCAAAATTCGCGTACATAGTTACAGCACTAAATCTGTTTATCTGACAATGATAGCATACATTTCACAACAAAATGCCCCCAATGGAGATGTTTTTGAACCGTTGTGTAATACCACCTTGTTGTAGTTTGAAAATCTTCCACGAAATAAGAAAACGTTGATATCTTCACACGTATTGCTGGCTCGGTATTGCAGCAATTTCGTAGCGATAAATATAGATATCTTGCTTCTATTTAAAAACATGTGGTTTTGTTGTTCTCATATACAGGATGACCCAAAAACGTTTCCAAAATCCGGCGGTGGCAAATATGTATTCAAAGTCGGTTGACGAGTTATGGGAAAATGGTTTTCCATTTGTCTAGTCAATTCTGTTTTGCGAATCCACAGCCGCTTCTGAGTACTGATAAAATCACGTCTGTTTTCCGGTGACCCTTTATACATGAACCTGGTGTCGGTCGTTCCTTCTTATCAAAAAACATTCTTTATCTTTGTCGTCGAGTAGTAAACGACTGAATAAAATCGAGACGTTTGGTGGGAGTGATAGCACTCGTAGTATTCCCGAGTTCTTTGAACGACTGCCAGGGCAACGTGCAGTGTTGAATACAGCGATGGGTGGAAACCAGGTTTTGAATTTTGGTGCCGGACCGGCAAAACTGCCCCAAGAAGTAAGTATTATAAGAAAATCATAGCAATAGTTGGGAAAAATTTGAGAAAAGAACAGCATTTTGAAAGGGTTTTACAAAATTTTCTAGAGGGCTGCATGTTCTCTATTGTTAATTGCTCTTGCGTTTGTTTTGGTGTATAGGCTTACATAATGGTTGTTTAAGGTATTGAAAGATGTCCAAAAGGAACTATTATCCTATGGCTCCACAGAGATCAGCGTGATGGAAATGAGCCATCGATCAAAGGAATACGGGAAAATCAACGACGATGCACAAAAAGATATCAAGGAATTATTGTAAGTATTAGATTAGCATTGCATTCGCGGCTTATTTTAAGTAATGTGCACCATGCACAATGGATTGTTTTGTATTTAACTTATCTTGACTTAACAAAGAGCACCTAATACTGGGTGCAAAATATTTCCGTCACAACAACCGTTGACAAATAGGATGACAATTATCATACCGTGTAAATATTTTTTTGGTTTAGTGGCACAACGTCACGGATTCGTGGTCAATAAGTTGCACAAGTTGTAGGAATTCCATATGATTATCGACGACGAAAACAATCACTGCTTTACGACGAACTATATCAAAGGTCAGTCTATTATCTCGAAGAAAATGCAATGCAAATGATCTGACAAGCAACCTGTTTGAGACAACAGGTAGGGCACTGGTCTTATAGATTACTTCTCAAAAATAATGTTTGCAAAATGACAATACTTGAGGGTTTTCATCTGCATTATAATTTTGCAATAAAGCTTACAATGCTAATGGAGCAGCAGTATATGGTTCAGTCCTTTTATATAAAGCAACACTTCGACTACAGATGCAGGTGCAGTATCAATAACATGTGAATCTTTCTCAATGCATAAATCAGATCAGCATGAATATTTATTACCAAATTTAGAGTGTTCTGGCGTTCAAAGAGATCCTAACACAACAACAAAGACTTGCTGAAAGTCTCCATGCAGGATTATAAAAGGCTTTTTTTAAATATAAACTTGGACGATATTACCATTTCTAACTATGTTTCATCTAAGGGGTTGAAAGAACCTTTCCTCTGAATCACAAATACAAATAACAGTAGTGCTGTTACCATCAGATCATAACAATCTAAATTAACAAACTTCCTATGCAATGCAATATAATAATATTATCCGTAATATTTTTGCCTCTAAAATTTAATTGCTTAAAAAAACTCTCTTTTTTGTGCCGATACAAAAGTGGCACCACATGAGCTACAACGTTAGCGGAAATTGGCAACCTTTTCTTCAATTAACATTGTCAAAACTCAGAATGAGAAGAATAATAATAAGATAGACAGTTCAATCGAATACACATGATCATAATCAGGTTAGTCTTATTCTGGTAATGTCATTTATACTTCGATTGATATTGCGGCAGTTGCCTTTCTGCGACATAAAAATGTATTACGTTTTTATCTTTTTTTGTGGACCCTTCTGTATAAAGTTCCGGCATGCAACATGTCATTAAAAATACACTTCTTTTGTTCTCATTTTTTGCCATAAAACCTAGGGGCAGATGTAAAATACCCCAGAAAATCATAAAACATTTATTCAGAATTTCTTGATTTATGTTTAAAATTATTTGATTTAATAAACAACCCCTTGAAATTTGTGGTTTTTATAAAACTTTGTTGTTTGTTAAAAATGTTCTGCGTCATGGGATAATGTAACTTCATTTTTATCTTATAACAATTAATCGTTTTTAGAATTAGGCATAATTTTTTGTATAATGAGGGAAAAAGATAATTCTGTAGGCCAGTGTTATTTATGATATCCATTAAGTAAAACAGGAATCATCTTTTCTCGTTTCTAGAGCAAAACACTGTAAACAAAAATAAACAAGATTTTATACGTGTAGTGACGGTTTTTCCACAAAGCTTTGCCGTGTTTTTAGTATTAAATTGCTCCCACAAAGGTTTTCCGGAAAGACTATTTCCAAACATGGACGACAGTAAGAAGAAGTCAATGAAGCATCTGTAGCTTTATTACCCAAAAAATACAGATAGAGTTACTTCTTCGATTGAACCAAGGGTTTAATAATCATAAAATTTTTGGTCAAAATATTCGATGCTGAGCTTTACGCATTATTAAAACAGCAAGGTGGTGATCGGTGAAGAACACTCGTCTTCGACCATTATCGATCAAAAACTGTCCGAAAGAAAACATAAAAAAATAAGATTTTCATATTCGAGAATTCTAAAACGGTTTTCCGAATTTATTCCATTTTTACTAGCTCATGCACCGTATGTATACTTCATAATAATAACGAGAATCACCATAAATTTGCCTATAATAGCCTTGCTTAGAATTTCTAGTAGAAGCATGTGTGCGTGTGTGACATAAAAGGCGCACACAAATAAAAATGAACACCAATCGCCATCAAACTGTTGACACCAAAAAATTCTGGACCAAACAATAAAACCAGGAAGCTGAATTTTCACCACTAACCCAAATTCTCGCACGCTCCACTCTGTTAACTTTTCCGTCTGAATAAGAAAAAAGCTCTGCCGATAACCTTTCTGCAGGATGTGTTATTCATTATAGATCAAGATTTCGCAATGGTTTTTTTTTATCACATATATAAATTCCTACACCAGCATGTGCGGATGGAGACCACATTTCTCTTTCTGTGTTAATCGTAGCGATGCTCATTGGGTTATTAAACTTGATATCTGCAATTGCTTCCTCATAGTTTCATTGATGGTTTTTAAATGAATGTAGGTATGCTGTTGATTTTGGCGGTCAAATAGTTTCACTCAATTACGACTTCTAACCATACTACTATTTACCTTTTAGTATGGTACCTATTTTTAAAACGTTTACAGTTATACATATTATTTTATTTAAACTCACGAAACAAGCTCTTCTTTAATTATAAATGATGCCTCAAATTACAACATACCTACTAGGATCAAAAACTTATGAAAGGAAATGCATTCGTGAAGATATGTGATAAGTGTTTATTTCAATTCATTTCAAATTGCTTCTACATGCATTAAAAGTTAAAAAAGTATCTTCCGCTTTACGCTTAATTGTTATACGCTGTTGCTTTAAAACGTGGTTAATCATACTGCAGTTTTTAACGTTTTAAAATATTTTCTGCCGAAAGGATATGTAACCTATTGGAGGCATTTGCACATCACTTTTCAAAATACTCTAATAAAAATATTCCCAATCTTGTACAACTTTCCGTTATTAAAACCACTATTCTACAATTTCCAACAAAAAAGTTAACTATTGCAGATTTTTTTGTAAACAAGTAGTTATTCAATATGAAATATCTCAAAAACAAATGACTACAGAATGATGGTATCTTAATATTTTTTGTTTAAATCGATGTGGTCCAATACGCTGTTCAGAACGAGTTAGTCCCATTTCAAATAAGAAATTTGTAATACAGATTTCACTCAGTTGTTTTTTTTTCTCACTACCATGAGATTCTTGTCTAAAAATTAAGTATGTGTTCCTCAATTTTAGTGTCATTTTGTATACACTAATGTCCCAAAAGTGAACAGTTTTTTTTTATATACCGATTCTGTAAATTAACCATCAAAAACACAACTTCTTGGGCAGTCTGCAAAATACTTATCTGTATCATTTTTCTCTTCCACCAAAACTATATATACCAAAATTTAATTTTAATTATTGCCTTCGTTTTTTTTTAAGTTTTATCACACTACAGTGCTCCAATTCAGTTTAATAGCTAGGTAGATTTCTTTATAAATTGCCTACGTAATAACATACAGCGTGGGGTTTTTTCCGACTTGCTGGAAAAGTGTTTTTCCTTTATTTCTTTTATTTACTTTTATTTAAAAATGATATTCTTTAGAAAGTGTGTATTCCTTGACGGCAACTATCCCAATTTACTACATTTAATACTCGCATTTTTATTTCAGAAATGTACCAGATAATTACAAAATTCTATTCATGCAAGGAGGTGGAACTGGCGCGTTTGCTGCAATAGCTTTAAACCTAATGAACAGAACTGGAAAAGCTGATTACGCTGTTACAGGTAAAGACGGTATGAGAAAATCTTTCCTCTAATTTATTACACCGCAATTTCTTTACATTAGGAATTTGGTCTTCCAAGGCAGCTCAGGAAGCTCAAAAGTATGGAGAAGTCAATTTAGTATTTCCGAAAGCGAAAAAATCTGGTTCAATACCCGACGAGTCGAAATGGATTAAAGATCCCAACGCGTCGTACTTGTATTATTGTGCCAACGAGACTGTTGATGGTAACTAATTTAATTTTAAAATTTCGTTCCCGTTATTACAGTTTATTTCTACGTGTTTTAGGTGTTGAGTTTCCATTTATTCCTGAACCTCCTGCAGGAGTACCATTAGTGAGTGACATGTCATCCAATATTATGACAAAGAGGGTGGATATATCAAAGGTAAAAAAACTAGCTTAATGAATCTAGCAAACATTGATCTTATATTTTGATAAAGCATCAATAACAGTATCGAGGTGCAAGTGGTAATTCAGTAACACTGCTAATTTGAAAAACAAGATGATTTTTTTAAAATGATGTTCCCAATAAGAGGGTGTTATTCAATTTTGCAAGTAAGCTGTCATTTTAAACTTAATTTAAAGCTCCCTTCACCAAGATTTGAGAAACTTACTTCACTGCAAATCTTTCCACCTTTATCCTTCCTTCTATCGGCGCTATATTCTGAAATGCCTACGCTGCACATCGAAGGTTTGCTAGACTCGCAATATTTCAAATTTACCAATGTAAATTTGACCGTCAGCAAGTAATGCTTTGTAGCCAGCCCCAATAAAATTAATCTAATATATTATGGTAAAATACTATACCGGGAGTACTAATGAACTGAATCACTAAACTACATAAACAAATTTTGAGTTTACTAATGATGGGATCTTCTTGCCTATTTCTCAAAAATTCTTGTCTAGATGCATCCCTAAGATTATTTATTTATTTTATTTTTATTTATTTATTTATATACTGAAGCACAAACAGGACGAACCTAAAACAGTGCTTACAACTTATTCAATAATGAAATTAACATAGCATAGAATAAACCACACCGCAAAACAGAAGCTATTAAAATGTAAAATTAATACCAATGCAATGTCTTATTTCAAATTAACACCTAATTTATGATTATAATGTTAGGAGTAAACTATCAAGATACGACAGAAAAAAGAAAGAATTTATTGGTGAATAATAATATCAACTTCAAGTGGTGGATTAATTAGCTTGCTTAATGAATTGTAAGACTTAATACTTCTAAAAAGTGGGGAGTTTGCATACGCATTAGTGAAATGTATAGGTATATAAAACAAATTATGAAACCTAGTGTTATACACAGAAGGCACCGAAATATTCAGCATACTGAAAATAACTGTCGAGTCCACTGCACCATTACAAATGCTGTGCAAACAACGGAGATCTGCAAAACTTTGTCGCTGCTCCTGAGGCAGTATGCGAAATTGTTCACGAATAAGATCGGTACTTTGCAGATCCAGACGAAGTTTATAAGCGATTTATCTAAGGAATTTGTTCTGAATCCTTTCAAGGCTATTAATGTACACAATATATTGAGGATTCTAAATAACCAAAGCATAGTTCAAAATACTATTGATGTAAGCCATGAACACAGAATTAAAAGATTTCAATTTCCTAAATTCAGAGCAAACTCTAAAAATAAATCCCAGACCATTATTTGCCTACTTCGCAATATAGGAAATATGTTCACTAAATAGCATCTTTGAATCAAATACAACACCCAAATCTCTAATTGAATTAACCCTATTCAACAAGCTACTGTTCATAATATAATCAAATTTTATAATGCTCTTATTCTTGGTAAATGATATCGCGCCACATTTATCGATGTTAAAGGAAAGGCTATTACTCTAGCAGTAAGATTGCAGCTTTTCAATATCCTCCTGGAGAAGTTTGCAGTTGTCTACAGAAGAAACACAACGATAGATTTTTAAATCATCGGCATACGTTAAAGATTTGAATGTTTGAAACAACTGGAAATGTCATTTATATAGATATTAAACAACAAAGGACCTAGATGTGATCCGTGAGGAACACCTGAAGTTATTTCTACTTGATCAGGCTTACCCTACCAATCTTCACAAACTGACTTCCGTCAAACAAATACGATTCAAACCACGTAAAAAGAAAATCACACACACCAATGTCTTCCAATTTATTAAACATTATAAAATGATCAATTTTGTCAAACGCTTTGCTGAAATCAGAGTAAATGCTATCAATCTGTTGATCAGAAATTTTACGTATTTCTCCTTTTCTTTAAGTGTTCTAATTATTATTTTTGAGAATCAGCTCGGATAATAGCATGATTTATTTAATATAAGTGTGTTATTGTATGATTAGTAGTATATAACGTGCCCCTGAAATTTCACAATATACCTATATTATCAAAACATTTTTATTGCAGTTTGGAGTCATATTTGGTGGTGCCCAGAAAAACATAGGACCGGCAGGTGTGACCGTCGTCATAATTAGAGAAGATCTCTTAGGTAGTCCAATGAAAATTTGTCCATCAGTATTCGACTTCACCTACATATCGCAGATGAATTCTATTCATAATACTCCCGCTACATTTTGGTAAGTTTTCTGTTACCGAATAAGCAAAAATACTGCTTACATGCAAAGAACACTGAATTACGATAATCATACTATTTTAGTGTCTATGTGATGGAAAGAGTATTCAGGTGGATCAAAAACAAGGGAGGTGTGGAAGCAATGGAGAGGCTTTCGGAAGAAAAGAGCAGATTGCTGTATGATGCCATCAAACAATCTAATGGGTACTATAGTTGTCCCATAGATGAAAACGTCCGCAGCAGAGTGAACGTGCCATTCAAAGTAGGAGGACCAGGTGGGAATGAAGTCCTTGAAGCTAAATTTATTAAGGAGGCTGAATCTAGAAGCATGTACCAACTTAAAGGACACAGGTAAATAAAAAGTGAAGTAGATGAATAATCATTTAGCTCTGTTTATAGCGAAGATTTCAAATTTCAAAATGCTTCAAAACATTTCTACTCTGTTAATTTGTGAGAACTCGAAATTAAATTAGGTTATATGGGCCGTTTGTGCTTAAAAACCATGATTTTGTTGTGAATGATACATTGTTTTCTTTGGCTTACTTTGATGGAAGCTGTGTGATCCTCAATACCATCTAATTGGGAATAATATGCCGCAGTCTGGCACCATATTTTCTTCAAGTAATTGCATTCTCAAAATGCTTGAAATATGTTTTAATATCATGTTATACTCTAGAATTAAGGTTCGTGTGCAATTCAACAAACACGTTATCGGTCTCATAAGATCTACAGCTGAAAAAATTAACGTTTATCAGTATACTATTGTAGTACAGACATGTTTAACTTTCAAATGGTTGAGATGTATACAAGCATATAAATATTCATTTTCTGAAATGTTAGAATAACACGCAGATTACCTTATAATAAGTCTGTTGCTAATTGACGGAATTCAAGTAAATGGACTCAGTCTTCTATATCCGCAGACATTCAACATTATCCTACGTAAAAATCTAAAGTATTCTTCATTTTATTAAAAAATAGTAATGTGGCAAAGCGCCTTAATTGACCATCTTAGTGTCAGGTGCAAGGCTCATAACAATTATAGACTAAGGTAAACAAATTAATTTCAGGTAGAAGTCAAAAAAAGAACTACCTAGACTGAAACTGACTAAAATATTAAATTTTATTTAAAACCGTAATACCTTGGTCATTTTTTATAAATCTCCAAACTGGCAGTGTGCTTATTAAGTAATAAATAGTTCGCCAAGGAGGAATTTGCCGTAACTACGTCAGTGTTCTTATATTTTCCAAACTGCATGAGTTTTAACCATCTCCCAGTTCGTCCCACATAAGTTACAGCACAATCAATGCAAGAAAAACTGCTTTAAATGTCCCAAATTAAAATATTTTATATATGAAAACAGCTACTACTCCCAGTCTTACCTAAATATACAGGACGAATGATAATGACTCTGACGAAATTAAAAATGGAACCCAAAATACATTTGCAGCGGTAACTTCAATCATTTGCTTTAAGTAAATTCGGTATTGTCAAACAAAATTTATTTTTGAAAAATGTTTATTCAATAAGATTAATGTAACAAATGCTCAAAATGTCGCCCTCCGCTGTTTTCACAAGCTTGAATTCTGCCCAAAACGATCTTTTAACATGCATTAACATTTCTGGAGTGATGGATCTACATGCATCACGTATTTTATTTTCTAAATGTTCTACATTTTCAATTGGTGTTTGGTATACTTTCCCTTTTACCATTCCCCACAGAAAAAAATCCAACGGAGTAAGGTCCGGGCTCCTCGGTAGCCAAGGATTAATTGAACCTCTTCCTATCCATCGGTTAGGCAAAACCAAATCAAGATGATTTCGCACTATTCTATGATAATGCCCAGGTGCCCCATCTTGCTGGAACCATAGATCTTGTCTGTTACGTTTGTTAACTCCACCATTATTAGAAAATTTTGCTTCATCTGAGAAGCAAATGTTGTCATAAAATCTCACATTCAAATTTTGGTGTTCCCGAAGAAAGTTACAAAAAGCCAGTCTTTTAGGATAATCTGTCTCCTTTAAGGCCTGAACCAAATGCAAGTGATACGGATGAAATTGATTGCCTTTAATTATTTGTTGTACTGAAYACAGACTAATACCGGTTGCTCTTGAGACTACCCTTTGACTAATATGAGAATTTTCGTCAATCATTTCCAATATTTTAATTTCATTGTCAGGGCCTGTTGCTGTTCTTTCTCTTGACTTTTTCAGTGGTGGCCAGTTTGTCCTTAAAGTTAATTCAAGTCTCTTGAAAATTGTATCGGCAGGAGCTCTTCTATTTGGAAAACGTAGCGGAAGCATTTTTCTTGCATTCACCATAAATCATAATCATATCGGTTTTTTCATCATTTGAATACATTTTGACTTTTAATAAATAGAGTGACAAGAACCATAGCGCATAGCTGGCGTGGATTCCCAATTTATTTTTAAAATAATACCATTATGTAAAATAACCACATTGCTTATGAGAATGTATTTTGGGTTGCATTTTTGAATTCTTCAGGGTAATTATCATTCGTGAAACATCCTGTATATACATGTTCGTTAATACTTTTTAAGGTCTTTAAGTAACACACGATTTTTCTTTTTACAGATTAATTGGTGGAATCAGAGCCTCTCTTTACAACGCTGTGACGGTTCACGACGTCGAAATTCTAGTGAGTTTCATGAAAGAATTCCATAAAAATAATCCTGTGTAACATTCACAGATAGATTAATTTATTTATGCAAGGTATTGTAAAGGTATTACATTTATAATAATGTAACCTAGGATAAATTTGTTAACCTGAGGAACAGTGTACTATTTATTTATTGCTAAATGTACGATTTATAAATAATATAAATAGAATGTAGTTCATGTCAAATATGTTTGCTTCTTTTATGTTTGTAACTTAAGTAAAAAAATGAACGTTAAACGTTTTGAACACTCACCATGAGTAGTGGCTTATAATGATTGTTGCTTCTATAAGTAAAAAGCGATCCAATTGAACTGTATTAAACAAAACTGCATGGGCTAGAGTGCCAATTATAACTGATCGAATGATGTCCTAGAACATTTCATACCAAAGAGCTAGTTTCGCCTCTCCAAAGGTTAATGTGTCCAGTAAAAATGCCATGTTTATGTCTGATAGCAATCAGTAACACGCGCAAAGTTTCCGTCAGTACGCCGAATAATATTCAATGTAACAAACCGCAGACTTTTTCTGAATAAGTTTCATCAAGACGTTATTGATTGTTTCAATTCAGCTGTAGGTAAGTGACCATAAGAATTATTTTAGAATAAATTGCAACTATTGAGACACCTAATTATGCGAATAAATCAGCACTGAGAGCTGATAACGGATCATATGTCAGTTGTAATCACCAAGGATTCAAAACACGTGCCCACTTCGAGTGCGGATGCTGGGATTTGAATCCCATGCTGATAAATGGATTAACAGTGATTATTTAATTCCAAAGCTTAACTGCATTTGTTAAACAATTTACTCGAGGGGACAATGCGTAGCCTTTTGAGCTGTAAACAGAGTAATTGCAGTGCTATATGCTTAGTTTATCTGTTTAACGAAATCAGAGTTAAAATTAAGACTGCAATGCAGTTGCATACGAGTGGAAGTATTTTATCCGATTTAATTACTGATATGCATACAAAAATGCATTTTTAAGACAGAAAGTACAAATAACGTATGATTCGAATATGCTTGAGAAAAATCATTGGTTGGATTGAGTGACAAAAATGCATGCAACAAAGAAGATCATGGAAATAAAATGTTAACCAATAGTAGATTGTTTTACAAGTAAAGAAAAACCAATTTTCTTATACGTTTTTTCGTTTATATAGCGAAATTTACGTAATTTTAAAAATAAATTGTTGTTCCTGTATTCAAAGTAATCTGTGTCAAATTTGTATGAACTTGTCGACATAGAAACAAAACTGCAAAATGAATCAATCGAGTTAAATTAAAGACGAAATTTTGGAATTAGTATCAGAAGCAGAGTCAAGTTTGCTACCTACAAAGTCTAAAGCAAAGTACGAGAAAGTTTACCAACAGTTTTGTTTCTGGAGAAATGGAAAAAATGTGCAAGGAGCAAATGGAAAAGTTCTAATTGGGTACTTTTGTTAAAAGGTTTGTTTCATTTATACAATTTATTACAAGAACTTATTTTAAATATTCTTACAGTTGAAAACTCTTAAAGCTTCAGCATTCTGGTCTGTGTGTTCAATGCTACGAAGCACCATACAGTTAAACGAAAACTTGGACATTTCTGTTTATAAAAAATTGCTGGTTACGTTGCAAAATGTCAAAAGAATTTCATTAATAATGTTCCTGATAATAACTTTCTCCTTATGAAAGTTGTGACAATAATCCAAAGCATAACAAAGTGGGCGTTAAATATTTATGGTTTGGAATAACCAGCATTTCTCCATTAAAATTTAGTAAACAAGTGCTGGTCCGTTTTTCGGAATGAACTGGCGATAACAAATACGCGGCCGATTCGATAATGAATTATTCACAAATGTTTCATACAAAAATTCCAAATTTGCCTTCTTCAAATCATTATCGCCAAAAGAAATCTTACAATCACAAGTTCACAAATACATCCATAAATAGCCCAAAGCTTTAGAGGCACTTGAGCAGAAAATCCAACCTTCGATAATACATATCTAGTACATGACAGGCCGGTAATACCAAACACTGAAAAACAACCTATGATGTATTAGCAAACGACTTTAATCTTTTGCATATAAAAGTTGGAAGAGGCAATTGAGCAATCCAGACGAAAACCATGAAGGCTTCAGCGGTGGTCGTCTTGGTTGCCGCGTTGGCGCTCCTTGGAAATGCCCAAAAGGATCCTAACTGGTGGAGCAACAGAACCACCATTGTTCACCTCTTCGAATGGCCGTGGAAGGACATAGCAGATGAGTGTGAAAGATTTCTGTCTGTGAAAGGATATGCCGGCGTTCAGGTTGGTGGCATAAAATATCTTCACTTTTCACTTTTAGTGCTAAAAAATTGTTTTATGTAAACTGTTTTCATTTGCTCTAAAATTAGAGGTTTAACAATAAAATTCTCGAGCTAAGTGATAAGTTTGGATTTACAATAACTTATCTAGAACTTTTTTTTCAAACAATTACTATTGTATTTACCGGGCAACATAAAGGGAAGGACACCCGAATTCAATGTAGCAAAATCTGGCATTCTTATACTTGTCCAATACCTAGGGCCGCTGATCAAAAAGATGAAGATTGTTGCTTAGCAAGTTAATACAATCCCCACTATTTTATTCGATTAGTAGCTTTTGATCAAATAAATCGATGTAACCTGTATACGTATCTCTTAATAACTACAGCTCTCTCAAGATGAAGACCAAGAGCTATTTTTTAAAACATAGAATCTTCATTTAGCCAACCCTAAAACCTTCAATCCTCGCGATTCTTGTTTTAGGTATCTCCCGTCAGTGAAAATATGATAGTAAGTGGAAGACCATGGTGGGAAAGATATCAACCCATCAGTTATCGCTTAACGACTAGATCAGGAGATGAAGCAGCTTTTCTGAACATGAGTAGAAGGTGTAATGCTGTAGGCATTAGGTAGGTTGAAGGCTACTTCATGGTGAAAACGAAGCATACATCTGTGACCTGTTTAGGATATACGTCGATGCTGTCATCAACCACATGACTGGCGAATGGAATCCCGCCGTGGGAACCGGTGGAAGTACAGCAAACACCGGAAGCATGTCTTATCCTTCCGTACCATACAGCAGTTTAGATTTCAATCCCGCTTGTACGGTAAATAATTATAACGATGCCAACAATGTTAGGAACTGCCAGCTTGTAGGTCTTAAGGACTTAAATCAAGTAAGGAAAATTAATTCATTCTCGATTATAATTTTAATCAATGCTGCAAATACCTCTCTTGTAGGGTAACGAGTACGTTCGAGGAAAGATTGTTGATTTCTTGAATCACCTCATCGATTTGGGAGTAGCTGGTTTTAGAATAGATGCTGCTAAGCATATGTGGCCTGGAGATCTTCAAGCCATCTACAGCCGACTGAAGAATTTGAATACTAACTTTGGTTTTGCGGCTGGCTCTCGCCCATATATTTATCAAGAAGTTATCGATCTAGGTAGGTGAATTGTCATAAAATTGAAATAGGATATCCAGTAAACCATATATATATTTATATTTTATCTGGCATCTACCAACTTTTATGCTGCTACAACGCAGAGTTTTATTATCATCTTCTAKTGGCATTTATTTAACTCCTACAA
Source organism: Rhyzopertha dominica (assembly GCA_025024175.1). Lineage (NCBI taxonomy): Eukaryota > Metazoa > Arthropoda > Insecta > Coleoptera > Bostrichidae > Rhyzopertha > Rhyzopertha dominica. The sequence continues at coordinate 80,391,276 of QCXZ01000137.1, read as the reverse complement.
CAAACACCTTTTCCAGCTTGTACATGCAATATTTCCAAAAATTCATTCTAGCACAAATGTACTCTCAGACGACGTTATTATTCTGGAGACAGGACTTTAGCTATCCAACGTCATCTCAAACGCACTGGCATTTCAATTATACAGAGAAAGAGCAAATTACTTAATCCACACCGATCACATATACCCAACTCTTTTTTATCATTTTTTTGCAGGAGGAGAGGCAGTTCAAGCCAAAGAATACACGCACCTTGGAGCTGTTACCGAATTTCTTCACAGTGACCGCATCGGGAGAGTTTTCCATGGTAGAGACCGACTCACCTGGTTGTCGAACTGGGGGGAAGGTTGGGGTTTTGTGGCCAGTGGAGACGCATTCGTTTTCGTCGACAATCATGACAACCAGAGAGGTCATGGTGCTGGGGGAGATACAATCTTAACATACAAGGTGTGTGTGGAAGTATTAAATTCTCTTGTATGTGTGTTTCGTGTCCCAAAGTGGTAGATAGTTTGGTGCTTGTAGGTTCTTGGACAGGTAATCAAAAACTGTTTAGGTTTCGGTACTTCTTTATTATGCCTTCGTCAGGGCTGTACCAAAAAAAAACCAGGATGTTTATCAACGTTTCCTTCCTGTTTTTCTTGGTTCGGCCCTGATGAAGGTATAATAAAGAAGTAGCAAAACGACGACCGAAACCTAAACAGCTTTGATTACCTGTCCAATATCCTGCAAGCAACAAACTATCTTAAATACTATTGTACTAAATGTGAGAACATAACCATTCGCAACCAAAGTCAGATTGAAATCTTGGTCGCTTTTGGTTAGACGCACCGGTTTTGGAGATACGGTCGATGTTTCGCTCGCTGTTGCATTATCAGGACAGTATTATGGAATATGACACGAGCTTAATGGGAGAACCACGTTAGAGCTGAACCAAACTTTAAAGAAGAAAGGGAGTCAAAGGAGTCGTCAACATAATCATTCTCCATTGTGTCCAAGGCCTCCTTTTTTAACTTCTCCATGAAAAGGTTGGCTACCACTGGACTAGTTTGTCTATCCTTGGAAGAATTTCATTAAACAACTAAGAACCCTTAGAAAAAGCAAAGGAGAAGCACCAGGAACTAATTACCGAGAAAGAAATGTTGTTGAAACGTCAATATGCCTAATTTTCATACAATCTACATCGACAATTATTAAAGTTATAAATATCAGTTGTTAAACAAGTAGTACCTAATTGCTTTATAATTATTTGGGTCATTATTCCGTTTAAGGCACCGAAACCGTACAAGATGGCCATCGCTTTCATGCTAGCCCATCCTTATGGAACTCCAAGGGTGATGTCCAGCTTTTTCTTCGACGACACGGAGGCTGGACCACCTCAGGATCGCAATGGAAACATCGTAAGTCCGGTACCCAACTCTAGTGGCGTCTGTGACAATGGATGGGTGTGCGAACACAGATGGAGGCAGATATACAATATGGTGGGATTTAGAAACGCAGTTAGAGTAAGCAGCAAAAGAAGAACACTTTGTGACATCAAAAAGATTCTAATTCTTTGGTTTTAGGGTACCAATATCGCGAACTGGTGGAGTAATGGTGATCAACAGATAGCGTTCAGTCGTGGAAACCGTGGTTTTATTGCGTTCACAAATGGAGGAAATTTGAGTGGGAATCTCCAAACTGGATTACCTGCTGGGACATACTGCGATGTCATTAGTGGAGAGCTATCCAATGGAAGGTGTACTGGAAAAACTATCACTGTCGGTAGCAATGGTATTGCATCAATCTATCTACGCAGTGACGAAGATGATGGAGTTGTCGCTATCCATGTGAACGCCAGACAAAACTAATATTTTGGTACAGCAGGGAATGATTTTTATACTAATTATTGAAGCTATTACAGTATTGGCAAAGATTTTTTCTCCTCATTCACCAATTCCTTACGCTACATTACTGCATTTGAACCATCCTGTATAAAATACAGGAAGCAGCAATTTTGAAACAAAAAAAAAACTTTTGTAATCTTWCGATTCCTTTTTTTATCCTGTCAGGATTATTGGTGTGCATGGGACGATAAAATTAACTTTCATCCATATAAACAACAGAAGAAATGTCAATACTATTTAGTTTTGCGTGGATATCAAGTGAGTCCACAACAATCTTACGGCTTGTTTTTGGTCTTTGTCCATCGTAAACTCAAATCACCGCGTGTTTAATCACTTCTTGTGTTGTTCGAATTGGCTTACTTTAATTTTATCAATCATTGAATCTATCAAATTTTATTTCCATCAGCTCAGATATACATATCTAAAACCTACATCAAAAATATGGAAGTCATCAGAGAAGAAAACAACTAAAAAGATAAATCCAAAAAGTAGGATGGGAATTACGAATATTATTTGGTAGCCTCTTAAAAAGACATAAACCTAAAAAGTACATAACGTTTTTTTGTGACGACAAAGGTGTTTCTGACTAATATTAATATTATGACTTTCACTGCTCTTAATAAACAGGTGTTGGTTTTTAAACACATGAATAATACAACATTCAAAAATGAAGAGAGAGTGTATTCCGATTTACAAAAAAGATGAATGGGTGTGCTTCTTCTGCAAAATCAATAAATCTCTTAATCCTGAACTTGAAATAAGGATACCGTCAATAATCCATAAACATTCAGATTAGTCTTTGGTGAATTTTTTGGAAAACGCAAGTTGGAGTAACAACTACAGTCGTTAACAAAGTTATCATTATTTAATTCACAAAAAATGTTTCTATTAGCTCTTTGATGTTTTGTCGTTTGAACAGGATTCACGACCAGTTTTACAATTCTGTGATCAGAAATCAGTGTCAGCACTTGAAGAATGCATGTAAGTATTTGAGAAAATAAAGTCCAATGTGCTATTACCCCAAGTGAGCTTTGCTACTAAATTTGACAAACTGAATATACAGGATGTTCCTCGAATGATAATGACCCTGAAGAAATTAAAAATGCAACCCAAAATACATTCTCATAGCCAATGTTGTTATTTTACATAATGGTATTATTTTAAAAATAAATTTGGAATCCATGACGGCTATGCGCTATGGCTCCCGTCACTTTATAAATTAAAAGTCAAAATGTATTCAAGTGATGAAAAAACAGATATGATTTTGATTTATGGTGAATGCAAGAAAAATGCTTCCGCTGCTGCCCGTTTATACAGACAACGTTTTCCAAATAGAAGAGCTCATGCCGATACAATTTTCAAGAGACTTGAATTAACTTTAAGCACAAACTGACCACCACTGAAAAAGTCAAGACAAAGAACAGCAGCAGGCCCTGACAATGAAATTAGAGTGTCGGAAATGATTGACGGAAATCCTCATATTAGTCAAAGGGTAGTCTCAAAAGCAACCGGTATTAGTCTGTCTTCAGTAGACCGAATAATTAAAGGCAATCAATTTCATCTGTATCACTTGCAATTGGTTCAGGCCTTAAAGGAGACAGATTATCCTAAAAGACTGGCTTTTTGTAACTTTTTTCGGGAATACCAAAATGTGAATGTGAGATTTTATGACATTTGCTTCTCAGATGAAGCAAGATTTTCTAATAATCCTGGAGTTAACAAACATAACATGTATTATTATGCGCAAGAAAATTCACGTTGGATTCGAGAAGGACATTTTCAAACTATCTACTCAACGAATGTCTGGTGCGGAATATTGGGGAATCAAATTGTTGGGCCTTATTTTTTTCACGACAGTTTAAACGGCAATACTTATCTAAATTATTTAAGAAACATTTTACCGGTACTTCTCCAAAATGTAAATTTACAAGTAAGACAAGATCTATGGTTCCAACAAGATGGGGCATTATCATAGAATAGTGCGAAATCATCTTGATTTCGTTTTGCATAACCGATGGATAGGAAGAGGTTCAATTAATCCTTGGCCACCGAGAAGCCCGGACCTTACTCCTTTGGATTTTTCTCTGTGGGGAATGGTAGAAGAGCAAGTATACCAAATACCAGTTGAAAGTGCAGAACATTTAGAAAATAAAATACGTGATGCATGTAGATCCACCATTCCAGAAATGTTAATGCATGTTAAAAGATCGTTTTGGGCACGAATTCAAGCTTGTGAAAACAGCGGTAGGCGACATTTTGAGCATTTATTACATTAACGTTATTGAATAAACATTTTTCAAAAATTAAATTTGTTTTACAATACCGCATTTACTTAAAGTAAATGATTGAAGTTTATGTCAAAATTTACGAATTTATACAGCTCTCTTCGATTTATACTTTTTAAGATGATGAACAATTAATCAATGTTACCTCCGCAAATGTATTTTGGATTGCATTTTTAATTTCGTCAGGGTCATTATCATTTGTGAAACATCCTGTATTGGTTTAAAAGGGTAAATTAGTAAAATTGCACGCCAAGTAATAGTTAAAAAAATAAAAAGTTGTAGGCTTTATGACCCATTGACACCCTGTATCTAGGAAACCAAGCATTTACGCTAATTAGAAAATGTAAATGATTTCTCCAAACACATGTTTAAGCACCAAATTCTAGAGATATCCAAATAGTTTTAAAATTTCTCATCTTTAACTAAAAATTAGCACGTTGGCAACACAGCACTGTCAAGCGCAAAAGACGAGTAAATGACAGGAATTATCATCTGTCACTGCAAATAGGAAAGTGAGGTTAAATTCATTGATAACTGTTAATTCTTGTAAACTCTGTTGTTTTGATAACAAAGGGTACTAATTTGTATTATGTGTTGACACTTCACACAACTAAAGGTACGGACTTTCCAGTAATAACATTTCCCACAAAAACTGAAATAAACATTTCTCTTAGATGGGCAACTGGCAGCTAGAGGTGTTTAAGATGGCCCTTTATGTGTCATTTCCAGTAGCCCTATTCCATTACTTTAATCAGCCGCAGAACTTCGAAGAACAAGTCAAGACAATGGTGCAGCGTACCAATTCACCCGAAGAAGAAGAATTTAAGAAAGAGATCAAGAAGGTCATAAAACAAATGCAGGAAGAGGAGGAGGCGAGGATGTTGAAGTCACTGAATGATAAACAAGCAATTTAGACAGTGATTTTTTATTTGTTATTTGTTTAATAAATGTAGTTAACTTATTCTCTATGTGTTTTTTGTTCCTTGGCATTATTAACCATATATATGGCTATAAACGCTGGTAATGTACATAGTAAAACTGGTGCAGTACTATTCCAAAAGTCTATTATTATTCCACTTATGAGAGGTACTATTAAGCCTGAAAGTGAACATAAGCTCTCAAATGTTCCCAATATTGTGCCCTTGTCATTTTCATGTGTCCGTTTCACTAGCTGTTCCGTCGCAGTTGTCTCCAGCAATGGTCTAACTGACCCCAGCATTGCAAGGGATACCACATAAATTGTGATGCTAGGTGCAAAGCCCACACCAATATATCCAATTGAGCACAATGTAAATACAGTCAGCAAGCGTCCCTTCCCATTTACATCATTTACGTACAGTTTCTTTGTCACTGGGGCAGTTAAGATGTTTGAGATGACACCAATTATCCCATAAATTGCCAGTACATATCCAATTTCTTTATGTGAGAGTCCCAAATTCTCTTGTAAAACCAATGCAAATGCAGAGTGAAACATGTGAAATGAAATATCTGCTAAAAATTTAATTGTAAATACGTCTCCAAAAGTGTCCCAGTCGATAGAGGTGATGTTTGATATAGTTTGAGCTAACTCGGAATAACCCTTGCTGAAAACTGAAGAATCCTTGGACTGCTTTGTGCTGTCCTTTTTCTTTGTTGGTTCTGTGTCTGGTAGAAGCAAACCCAAAACTGAAAGTAAAAAAAGCATATACCAAGGCAACCAACTAAGCGCCCTTAACTTACCCCAACTGGCCACTGATAGTGCAGTCAAAATCAGAGTCAAATAGAAAAAACCATTACTTCTATCGAGCACAATTCCACCAATTAGAGGTCCAGCAATGAATCCTAAAGCTCCCAAGGCCCCCATTTTGCCAAATACCGCCGTCTGTTCACCGGGAGGAACAGAGTCCGCTATCAGAGCCTTGAGGAGCACCATATTCTGATTGGAGATTCCTTAAAAATAAGTGAGTACACCTGGAATGTAATAAACCACATCTTACCGCATAAAATTCTAGAGATGAAAAGTCCGAATACTGATGATGATAAAAAAACAAAGCAAACGTTGCTTGCTATATTTAGTGCGAGGGTTTTGACTAGTATTTGTTTCCTGCCTTCCACATCGCTTAGGCTTCCCTAAAATTGCCTAATTGGGAAGGGATTCAAACGAGTACAAACTACTTACAGCAATGGGATTTGTGATAAGTTGTAGAAGGGCAAAGCATGACCCTAGCGCCCCAACAATGAAGTTAGAGGCGCCCATTTGTAACAAATGTGGTCCCAGGGCGGGCATGAGGAGCCCCAGGCCAAACATGTCCTAAAAAGTTTATGTTGCAAAATAAGAAACATATACTAAAGCGGCTAAATGTATTATTATTATACTCACCAGCATTGAAATACCATACACCGCTTTGAGACCCATTTTGCCGCTCTAAGCACGCAATAATAACTATTATCATTACGCGTCTGCCATAATTACAAATAATAAAGCGAAGTGCTCTAGTATTCGTATCTTTTGATAAGAAAAACATGTAGGAATTAGTAAACGCTATAGAACCACAGTGACTTGTGAATTTGTACTATGAATCATGACACTAGCACTTTAATAATAAATTAAATACAAAAATCCAAATATTTCTTGTATAAGGTCGGTTTTTCTAGGTATTATCTGAATCTTTTCGCGAACGAAGTTTTGTAATAATTACTGGAAAAGGAAATGTAAACATAGCTTGCTATTATAGACCTTGAACAGATAGCTTTCAAATACATACTATTTTAATTACGATTCCACGTGACGTCAGATGTTAACTCAGCAATCGTATGTTCATATTTGCTCACACGGTACCATCGAGACGAGATTATCAGATGTCCATGTATTCATCAGTATCTAAATCCGTAATGGTTCTGCGAATCGTGGTGTTACAACATTTAAATTTGATGGCAAATTAAATATTTTCGTAATTGGCGTAGCTAATATAGACTAGAGATAAACAGGTGTTTCAAGTTTTAAGATTATATGATGATATACGCCAAAGAAAGCACTAATGCGTATGATATAAATGGGAATAGAAGTAAACTAACTTTTGTGTCTAAAAACACCACAACACATGTTCAGATGCCTATCATTAAATAAAATTACTTACCGCAAATATTTCTGCGTAAAAAGTTCATTATTATACGTAACTGTATTCGTCTATTTCAATTATTGTGAAATCTTGTACAATATTACCGCATTTAAGTTTTGATTTTGGCAAACTGGCAATGATGGGAACAAAGGTTAGACATGTGCATGTTCCGCGCATAGACAGTCGCGTGTTTCTACAAATTATTATACAGCAGGTAGTTATGGTACGATAATATGTCGCAGACTTAATATTCGTTAATTTATCAGTTATAAGTCTTCGATTCCGTCTGTATTACAAAAACCTGACCTTAAAGTGATTTAAACGTGATGGCCGCGAGAATAGGACTCAAAGAAGTAATTCAATTTTTTAAAAATTCCCAAAATGGATTTGAAGGTGTTTTACAGAAGGTAAGTAAATGTTAAAGCTTTACCTAATAATTAAGCTCATCTATTTTATTGTGCAGGTAAAAATTATTTCTGCTGGAGAAGGAGCTTGTGTTGCTGAACTGAAGCTGGAAAATGAACACACTAACGTTTTAGGAGGACTGCATGGTGGATTATCAGCCACCTTAGTTGATTGTATATCAAGCTATGCTTTATTAACAGCTCAATCCAAACTACTGCCTAGTGTATCAGTTGACATGCACTTATCGTAAGAGTTGCCATACTTTTCACAGTTTTTTGGTGAAATCTGTGTTTCAGGTACGCAAAAAGTGCTAAATTGGGGGAAGAAATTATTATAGATGCTAAGACAGTTAGAGCCGGACGTACTTTAGCTTTCCTAGACGTCCTAATTAAAAATAAAGCGAATAATGAAGTACTAGTGACAGGTTCACACACTAAGTTTATACTACAGGAGAAGTAACTTTTAGGATGTTTATTTATTTATTTATTTAGCAAAAATGTACCTGTCAGTCTGTATTATGTTAGTTATTAATATAACATGGAATTGATGAACTTTTATCTAGTACAGCACCTCTTGTAAACCTTCTACAATTGTTCACTGATGTGTGGAATTCTCAATATAAAATTTCGCTACACGCTTCAAAACTTACGTAACAATGACCTTTACAGTAACAAGCAATATAATTATTCAAGATTAATAAGTGCCATCTAGTCCTTGTTTCATATCTTGACACAAAAGATAACTTGTTAAGTATGAGTTGAACTATCACTACCTTATTATAGATGGTGCAACAGTACTGAAATAGTAATGTAAATACTTCAGTACGTGCTGATAATGATCATGTTCCTAAATGCAGACCAAACCGAAAATAGCTTAAAAATAATGCGCATTTCATGTTGACTCCAGACATGCACAACTTATGTAACTATCTCATTTATGGAGGAAGCCCTAATACTTCAAAAGAAACATTTTATCAAGGTTTACCTACATAATCTGAATATCCTTATTGTAAAGTAGTTGCTGAATTATCTTAAAATATTTTACTCTAGATAGATTTCAAGTTTTTTTTTCAAGTTAATTTATAGAGTGAATAAAACTTTCTTTAAACGCTTAGTAAGAGGTATTTCAATAAAGTTATGACAAATATTTTATTTAATATAATATATGAATAAGTAAATATATAGAAAATAAGAAGCATTTTTTGTTGTAAATTAAACACGACACCTTGATGGTTAACCCTAATAACCTTTCATGACATTAATAAGCCTTCCAGTGGCTGCAGTTCTTTCTCGTATTCCATTGTCTAATTACCCACATATACATATATTCAATTTCCATTATACGTTATTCACTARTTGGTTTCTTAAKCTTTATTCCTTTATTGTTAATTTCTACCCTTCCGTTGAAGTTATACCTACCAATATTAGGTTTAGGCACCGTCATTCAATTGCTTGTTGTAGTTCTTAAAAAAATTATTAGTCTTTTAACTCTTTTTATGGTTTTCATTGGGTCTGTAGGCAACTACCATCAAGTACTATTTTCTTTAGGTAACTTTCCCATTTTTATATTTGCTGCGCGTATTTATTTGCTTATATATATATATATATATATATATATATATATATATATATATATATATATATATATACCTTTGCATTTTTAAGAATAGTTATTTACGAAACAAGTAGTTGTTCGATACACTAATGACGCTCGAGAAAATAATTACTTGCAAAACAAAGGTACATGCTTCCAAAAGTGGAAAACTGATAAGAACATCTTCTAGCATACTTTTGGAAAAAAATAAAGAAATTAAAGATTTTAACAGTATTGCCTTACAAGTTTATGTTAAAATCTACGCTGTCTGTGGAAGAAAATTGTGACGTTTCAAAGCAATAGCCAAATATAACATCGCAAATGTTTTTTAGATACAGCAAACTAACAATATCGCTGAAGAAATTTCCGCATGATTAAAAAACGAAGAAATCTAAAGTTTTGAGCCAGAATATGAGTGTTTTTAATAATAGGAGAAACTACCTCGTATATGCACCGTAAAAATAACGTACCTCACCAGAAGCTTTTTGTTAACTACATAAAGAAGATGTACCATCCAACCTCTAGGTTTAGGTTTTATAATGACCCGAAGAAAAGAGTGCAGGTGGTTGGAAAACATTTTCGAAAACTCAGTAGTGAAAAGGGTTGATTTTATCCAAGAAAATTAATACTCTGTGGAACACAAAAAATTCTTGCAACTATAATTCAAGTTCTACTTTTAATAATTGTTACAGAAAAAGTTGTCTTCCACGACTTTGCACTTGCTAAAAATCATGAATTTTATTAATTCTTAATTTATCGACGCGCATGTCTTCCGCTTTAATTATGACTTAGTGTACTATTACCGTGATTGAGTTCTGGAAAACTGGCAACACTGATACAGGTGAAGGTTAAGGTTTAAGGTTAAAGGCTTGAAGGTTGGGCTATAGAGTTTTGGGTCTGAGGCTCTGATGATTAGGAGGGTTATTAGGCAAGTTGCGCGTTGCGCAAAAGTTTTTAGTTAAGATTATAGTTATGCCACAAACATCTTAAAACAGATATTTAATATTTGTTACATTTACTGGTTAGTACTTATTCAAGCAATATACTTACAAGATTATACCAAATTATACTTCTGACTTTCTTAGATTGTGCTTGAAAGTGATTTATGATAATGACCACAAGAATTGCAACCAAAGAAATAATCCAATTTCTGAAAAATTCTCAGAATGGATTTGAGAGGGTTTTGCAGAAGGTAAGCATAGGTTTAAGGTTTTAATTAATCATCAAGCTTAATTTTGTTCTCGAGGTAAAAATTATTTCTGCTGGAGAAGGTGCTTGCGTAGCAGAATAGAAACTGGAAGAAGAACACACTAATACCTTAGGGGGTCTACATGGTGGATTATCAGCTACTTTAGTTGATATTATATCAACATATGCTTTAATGACAGCTGGACCCAAACCATTGCCTACTGTATCAGTCGATATGCACATGACGTAAATGTTGTCATACTTTCCGAGATATTTTACTTAGATGTTCTGTTTTAGGTATACAAAGAGTGCTAAACTAGGTGATGAAATTATTATAGATGCTAAGACAGTTAGAGCTGGACGTACCTTAGCTTTCTTAGATGTATTAATTAAAAATAAGGCTAATAATGAAGTATTGGTAAAAGGTTCGCACACAAAGTTTATTCTGCAGGAAAAATAACTTATGCATTTTGTAAAAATATGCTATATTAAACATATTAAGTGGCAATAATAATTTTTGTTTTTATTGAAGTTTTGGATTTTAGGTAGTATACTTTTTAGTTTTTTTTATTTGTTGTTTATTGTTTTAATTTTACTAATTACTTCAAGTGTAATTTAAAGTCGTCATTTTTCGTCCTTTCCTCCAATTTTCTCTATTACATAATCAAAAGTATAATTATTGACCTTAGAAATATCAAACGAAAATGTTATTCAAGATCAATAAGTTCCATCTATCCATTAGTTATAGTATATACGAGTATAATTAAAAGGGAACTTGTAAAATGTGAGTCAGAGTACCACTACCTAGTTATAGGAGGCGCGGCGATACAAAAATAGTTAAAGCTAAAAGGAGTGTGTTTTTTCCACTAGACAGAAAAAAATACTTATTCTATTATCTTATTATCACGGATTTTCGTTATATAAATCTTATAATCTAAGCAGACGAAATTAAAACATTGATAACTGGATTTTTAATAGATTCTATTTTTGTGCGCCAAAACAGCAAACGAAAACTTGTTTTGCTTCATCCGAAACCATAATTTTTATCCTGATTTTGGATTTAGCAATGATTAATTTTAACTTTATTTTGACAATTCTGCCACAGTTTACAAAATGTTGCCTTTGGAGCAGAGATATTATTTGACTATGTATTATGGTATGGTACGACAAATCAGTGTACACTGATGAGGTGTAATGATAGCGAAATGGATATATCTGTAGTCGGTTATGGCGCAGACAGCATAGCATTGACATACATTCACGTCTACATACACTTTCTACAATAAACCATACAAAAGTAACTTACAAATTAGATTGTTTCTTTTCATAATCAGAATGTGAAGACTGGTCGCTGAGAACTCTGGTAGGTTTTATACAGGGTGACACTAAAATAGAGAGTCCCAAAGAATTATGAAAATCGCTGAACATTAACCGTCCATCTTCAAGAGACTTATAACTCAGTAGGGAGGCAGTGCATGTCAAAACGCAAGATAACTTTTCTTCATATTTTCACGTGTAGAACACACTCTATATGTAGCGGCCTTATTTAGTGTCACCCTGTATAATGTTGATAGCATTAAGAGCATTGTAGCTATATACAAGGAAGTACCTTATATTTTGATCGTTAATTAAGTATTTATTGTAATTGGATAAAACCTGTTACTGTTACTATTTATATTAAAATGAGAACCTTTGACAATGTATGAGGAAGGTGCACGATAAAAAACATTTTAAGAAGGTGAGATTTAGTAGAACCAATGAATAAAAATTATCATTTAATACGTTTTTTCATATATTTGAATAGTCATAATTTTTAGCAGCATAACTCGATTACTTTAACTAGGGCCTTAAAAATTCACGTTTACGTTCTTACAGACAGTAGAAGTAATAATAAAACAATTTTTAAAGTTTAAAACGAACTATATTTTTCAAAAAATTGAATAGTGACCCTATCCTATATAACTGTGTGCTCATTTACATTCTAGTTATAAATTCTTAACGGATAACATTGCCCTTTTGACGTAATAAGTACTGATGCAGTGCTTTTGCGTCAAAAACAGACCTCAACTCAAACATGGTCACATTAAATTCATCTCTGAGGAAATGAAAAAGTGATAAAAACCAGCTTTGATTGGGACTTAAACACAGAATTGTACAGAGTATAAAGAGATAGTTTCACGAAGTATCTCCTGCCTGCAATGGAGCTATAGATACCTATATTTTCAGTCCATTCGTAAAGCAAGCGCAAAAGCCCACGGATCGCAAAAAACTCGCCGCATACGCTCTGATTCATATATTATGCATATAGTGAGTGCACGACCGCTCTGTAAAATGTCGTAACTAGCCCACGATTGTTACTTTTACTTGCGAAAAAATACGAATACTGGAACATAACGGATTTACCCGTCGCGGCAGGCGTATTCACAACCAGTGGATTCCGGTGTGTAAAACTATGGAAAATAAATTACCCAACGAGATGATTAGGATTCTAAGCACATATATAAGTTGACTTTGTGTTTGACAAGGTTGTCGAAGTGGCAATAAATCTGCAAAGCATGCAACAACTTATGCGAGAATAGTATTCAAATCGATAGGAAAGTTAATTGTTTACATAAAAATTCGCATGTATAATGCATGATGAAATTTGCATAAGTACCCGCATTTGTTTTTTATATGTATATTCTGTATACAGCGTCTTTCCAAATCTCGTTGTGCAGATCTCCGCATAAATCTGAAATTATTCTAAAATTGTAAATAAAAAGTATAGTAACTTGGTAAACGTTTAACGTAAACGGTGAACTCGTGCTACATGTTTCTACTTATTAAATAAGTTGTAGAATATGGCGCTACTAAAACGTAAATTTATAATGTATATTTAATTCTGCAACTTCTTAATAAAATAATAGCATAAAGCAACAGAATCCTGGCTATTTATTTATCTTTCGTTCTAATAACATAAAATGATCATAGATCCTTTAAAAGTTTACCGACCTACAAAAAATTAGTAGGCGACGTTTGGTTAAGGTTGCTTTATACTACTGCATACGAAAAACTATTATTTGTAGCTTTGAAGGTTGTAAATTTTGAAGCAATACTGCTAATGATCATACAATCAATTTTAACCTATAATTTGGAAGATGGTTGCACTATGTTTAATAATTTTATTGGATGTATCGGTGTAGACAGCAACACTGAAATGTAAAATCCTCATTTTAGCGGTTGAAAATATTAAGTTTTATTGTAAAAAAAACTTCGTCCGAAACTATGGATAAGACATCCACCAAGTGTTTGATCGATAGTCTTCATTTTGATAGGAACTTGCATTCGCCTGCCTTAAGGGGCACAGTTTTGAACAACCCATTATTTATACGACTCTTATTCCACTTTATTTATTAAGGAGTCAAATTTAKTAGGTAAAAGGTCAATTGCGAAGACAAGGAATGGAAATAATGATCTATACAAACTTCATAATGTGCTATACATAGAGGACAAATTTTCCCATATTGTAAATTATAAGTTTTGACCATTACAGCGCTAAATCCCACAAATATCTGTCTTAAAGCAGGAGGCAACCTCCTGTGGAAAACTCTTCTAGGCAAAAGTACTCCCAGATTTTCACTATTGTGCTTTTATTCCAAGTTATTTTGACCAAATGTAGGCTTGCAAGTTTTGAAAATTAGCTGTAATAAGTCATCGTCACTAAGACCTTATTTATTGTCTTCACTGGTAGGTATGTTTTAAAATACACTTTCAAACAGCTCATGAAATATATTGCCTTCGACCCAAGTTTTTCTTGTCAGAATCAGCAGTGCAGGCCCTTTTTAGTCCTTTCAGAGCAAACCATGTCGTAGTAACAGTTGTTATGGTCCTTAGTTTTGCTTATACTTCTTGCCAAAATAAAATGTATCTACAAGGTAAATCAAAAGAATGAAAGTATTCAATATTCGATCCAGTGGATGAGTAGCTGTAATGAAACTCCAAAATTAGGGTAGATGTAATGTCTGTACAACACTTAAATGTTTGATTTTGATAAAWATAAACCGACAGTGTGTAACAGTAATTCATTTATAGCAAGTCTTAAAATCCAATAGTAAGAGTGTGCAATAACAATTTTAACAGCTTTATTTGCAAAATTAGCGAATTTAGTGAAACTTGAAACCCAGTGCTTACCGTTTGGTTTTAAGAAATATATTCATATATACATCACGTTGGTAGAGAAATTTGAGGTCTTTAAAACTGTACATAATCATTTTGCATCAAGATCAATCATTGCATTAATTTTACGAAAAATATAAACAGAGAAGACAAAAAACTATGAAGCACCGTAGCTCTCTGGCTCTCTTTTGATTTAGCTGATACCTACAAATATTTCATTTGTTAAAAGATTCCAGGTCTTTAAAATTGTATATTAAACAGATGTTTAATAAAAGCAGATTATTCGACAATTTCAAGCAGTTTCAAAGTGTGGTCGCAGAGGTATACGAAATACTTCGTATACAAATTATATGACGAATTTTAACAAATAATGATTCGATTCACCATTCCCGAATTCCTAACGGTTCTTGAAATACCGTGATTTAATTTAATAAAAATGCAATTATTAAATCTTCTCGATGTAACCACCACCTTGTGCAATGCAAAACTCAATCCTCCACCGGAGCTCTCATTCCCAGTTGTAATTCTCCATATCGCTAAAAATCATCTCATAAAACGCTGCATGAATCTTTTGGGTGAGTTGATTCCTATTATTATATCGATTTCCAATTGAATATGTAAACGTCTGCATATGTCTTTGAATGAAAAAGTCTAGTGGGATGAGATCCGAACATCGCTATTGCCAAATAATGGGGTTACCACGATCTCCATCGATTTAGATACTGTTGATTGAGAAAATTAGTTACACCACTTCCATAATGGGCCGGAGGACCAATATGTAAAACAGCATACGAGAAGTCCTTCTGATTTGAAAAGGAATATCCTGAAGTAAAGGATTTCTCGTGCAGCATAAAGGCTTCTGATTGCCCACACATATTTGTTGTTGGAAATGAAGTCTCTCTGCAACAAAGTGCTTCATTGCAGCTCAAACCATTTCAACGGGGTTCAAGTCGAGGTGATAGGGTGGAAGTCAGAGAACATCGTGGCCCTTATCATTTAGCTACTTGTTGATTACGTTTGTCAAAATAAACTCCGAAAAGCGGGTTGCTACCTGGGCTACTGCGCACCTATTGCTTTGGCCAGCATATTCATCGAAGAGTTGTGAAGACGACAGTTTATATTTAAATCAAAATGAGGAGGTAATACACGAAAATCATGTCCGCGTATTCTTCATATAAATAAATAACAATACTTTTTCCTAATACCAGTCAAGTGGATGGTTATAATCTGCACGCTCGAAATAATATATCCACAATAACATGTGGTTGTATGTAAATGACCAATGTCACTCGCTTGATTGTTCCATACCAGCGCAGGTAGTCCGCAAAATTTTTATTTCACCTTTCACCGTACCTGCCAAGCAATTTAAATCCTCCAGTAAGTAGCAGGCTGTGAAACTGCTCCAGCAGCCTACGGCCCATTGTCTTTTCCTCTTTCCGTAGGTGACTGACGTAATGTGGAGGACGTAGTGCAAATAGTGACATGTAACACTGGGCGCTTTCGTTGGCATAAGCATGGGCGTCGTTTTGCGGCGACGTTATTTAATCTGGTGTGACAGGAACGGAAAGTGTAAATCACCAGTTTACGTGTACAGTCACACATAATTCCTTTGATCCGGTGTGCACATCTATTTAGCCTTCGCAAATAATATTTGCTGCATTGTGGAAGGTTGACAACCCAGCTGCACCCTTGGAGTGTCAGCAGACGTCTAACTTATTAACAAACATCTGCAGAGTTGAAAATATTTACTAGCTTCAATGCAAAGGATGGCTCAGTGGCAACTGAGGACAGTCTCTAAAGTCCAGCAATTTTTAGTACATCAAGAAAACATTGGGTTCCAACTGGGAGCTGATTTTTTTTTACTGATTGTATCCAGTAACCATGAACATAATGCTCTGGAGAAAGCTCGTTCCGCTTATGAAAAAGATGTTCAAATTTACAGCTGCTCAAATACAAAGTCTAACACACAAGTTCGGTACTAGTCAGGACGACTTCGATAGAAAATTGTCGGTTTTTGTTGATTTACACTGGAATACCAAATTCTTTTATTCTTATTTGTTTGTGTTTATAGTACTATTAAGCGTTATCAACTGAGTTTCCAAAACCTGTTTATAAGATAGCAACCGCCCCAAAGATAATTTATTGCTTTATTGCTCTAGAACATCTTTACGTTCTCACATAGAAATATATTTTCTAGCGTATACGGGCTAACTTGGGAAATGTAATCAAAATTTAAGAGACATTAAGGCACAAGCATGTACCTACATAATTTTTTAACGTCAATTATTAGTGAAATATTTATATAAGCATGAGCTCTTTTTACAAGTTTTACAAAACCGAATAATTAAATCAATTCTGCGCTCGGACAAATTGGAACTTAATTTATTTGCCACAATAATTCTCTATATTCTTATTCCCCTAAAAAGATTCGCTTGTCTAATTACTACACTAATTACCCAATAAATTAGGAAATTAGTTGCTCACTTACGTGTGCTGTGGATTACTATCTGGATATTAACTTCAGGCTAAGAAAATATATCAACCTGCATTTTTCACCAAAATTTTTGCTAAATAATTGCGTACAAAACAAAACTAAAAATTGTATATCGATCTATTTAATTTTTTAGGGACAAAGGAGAATGTTACTTTTTTGTAATTTCACAGTGACAAGTTATTAACGAAGGTTTTTTCATAAATAATAGTTTACAAAATAAAGTAAGAATAGTTATTTTTGTATCTAGAACGCAAAAGCACATTCGCGTTCGAAATACAAACAATATTTTTGCGAGAACTGCTATAAAATAACATAATTGTATACAGGATATTTTACGAATGATAATGACCCTGACGAAATTAAAAATGCAAACTAAAATATATAATGGTATTATTCTTAAAATAAATTGTGAATCCATGACGGCTATGCGCTATGGTTCCTGTCACTGTATTTATTAAAAGTCAAAATGTATTCAAATGATGAAATGAAAAAAAAAACAGATACGATTTTGATTTATGGTGAATGCAAGAAAAATGCTTCCGCTGCTGCCCGTTTATACAGACAACGTTTTCCAAATAGAATAGCTTCTGCCGATACAATTTTCAAGAGACTTGAATTAACTTTAAGCACAAACTGGCCACCACTGAAAAAGTCAAGAGAAAAGACAGCAACAGGCCCTGACAATGAAATTAGAGTAGTGGAAATGATTGACGAAAATCCTAATATTGGTCAAAGGGTAGTCTCAAGAGCAAACGGTACTGGTCTGTTTTCAGTACACCGAATAATTAAAGGCAATCAATTTCATCCGTATCACTTGCAATTGGTTCAGGCCTTAAAGGAGACAGATTATCCTAAAAGACTGGCTTTTTGTAACTTTATTCGGGAACACCAAAATTTGAATATGAGATTTTATGACAACATTTGCTTCTCAGATGAAGCAAGATTTTCTAATAATGGTGGAGTTAACAAACATAACATGCATTATTATGCGCAAGAAAATCCACGTTGGATTCGAGAAGGACATTTTCAAACTATCCACTCGACGAATGTCTGGTGCGGAATATTGGGGAATCAAATTGTTGGGCCTTATTTTTTTCGCGATAGTTTAAACGGCATACTTATCTAATTTTTTTAAGAAACAGGTACTTGTCCAAAATGTAAATTTACAAGGAAGAGTTTCAATTAATCCTTGGCCACCGAGAAGCCCGGACCTTACTCCTTTGAATTTTTTCTGTGGGGAATGCTAAAAGAGCAAGTATACCTAACACCAATTGAAAGTGTAGAACATTTAGAAAATAAAATACGTGATGCATATAGATCCATCACTACAGAAATGTTAGTGCATGCTAAAAGATCGTTTTGGGCACGAATTCAATGTTATTGAATAAACATTTTTCAAAAATAATTTTTTTTTACAATACCGAATTTACTTAAAGCAAATGATTGATGTTTCTGTCAAATTTAGGAATTTATACAGCTCTCTACGTTTTATATTTTTTAAGACGAACAATTATTATCAATGTTACCTCTGCAAATGTATTTTGGGTTGCATTTTTAATTTCGTCAGGGTCATTATTATTAGTGAAACATCCCGTATATAACACTTTAATTATATAACAATTAATTTTCGGTGCGATGGAGTTGCCTCTCATAGCGATATCAACCTAATAAATAATAAACATTGTTTGTGAGATAAGTAATTTCAGTATTGCAATATATTGTAATTATTCATATTCTAAAGGGTGCGAAAAGAGTGTTTAATTGAAAATGAGCTCGGAAAGTTCAGAAGAGCATTTACCAGGAGAAATATTGGAAGCAGCGCAAAGTGGTTTCACAATTAATCCCAAAAAAACCGTCGAGACAGTACGAGATCGCCTACAACGAATTTAAAGCGTGGTGCAGTTCAAAGAAAATTCAAAAAGTGTCCAAAGCGGTATTACTGGCATATTTCGAACATAAAATTATTAAAGTTAAACCTTCGACATTATGGTCAGTATATTCAATACTAAAATGTACTGAATGGTAAAAAAATGTAAATATAAGGAAATTTTCGAAACTAATACCATATTTGAAAAGCAAATTAGTTGGATACCGTCCAAAAAAGTCCAGAATTCTAACAAAAAAGGAAAATGAGAGATTTTTACAAGAGACACCTGATAGTATATTTTTGCTAGAAAAGTTAATTGAAATTAATATAAATCTATATTGACTTATCTAACTAACTAAAAGCTACGATAACTAATAGCACCTAGATCTGGCATAATTTAACTCACTGCAATATCGGTACTTTCAATTTACATGTAGTGCAAAATAATTTGTAACCTTGTTACTGTCTTTTTATACAATAGGTACTGTTTTGTTATTAAAATGTTATATTATGCAAAATTAATATTAATAAAAGCATAAGTTTTAAAAGAATAATAAATTATTTTAACATTCGTTTCATGTTCTAGACCACAAAAGTATTTCGCAGCTAGGTGACAAAAAAATTCCCTTGGTCAACTGAAAATTTACAGTTTTCGAAAAACATATGTCGTTCTATTTTGTTATTTAGTTAGCCTGCGGGTTTCATCATTCTCTTTCTTGTATAAATAATAACCTAAAAAACGAAGTGAAAAAATATATACTGTCCTATTTAAGTTTTTTGAGAAATCTAGAAAAGTACAACCGTTGTCCAAATTGCGTTCTCTACTGCTATTTATAGAAATCAGTTTTGGAACAATTTATCATTGCTACCAATCCCATCTAAAATAAGCCCTGTGGGGACTGTGAGACAACCGGTTCTCCAGTTATTGCAAGTTAGATTTTTCTACAATTTTTGTCAACTTGATTCGACTTGTATTTGAAAGTAGTCTACACCCTTAATACGAGATAATCAAGAATAGCCGAGGAAGCTGCTCAAAATAAAGTACATTGTGAGTGCGCGATGAGTCCAAATTATTCATTTCGGAAGGCTGCTATTGCAACAGGATTATCACGTGAATCCGTGAGAAAAGTTCTAAAACATCACAAGTTCCAAGTTTCTTGAACTTGGCTGTCTTATGTTAAGTTTTGCACTACTATTACCAATTTAATGTTATTAAGATTTTCATCGTCGTTTGTGATATCACACAGAACACACTGCTTTACCAAGACATCTAACATTTTCCCTTTCGCGGCGCCAAAAATCCATTTTACGAACAGCACCGCGTGATTAACTTGCCGCTATCGCAATTTTTCATCCTTATTCCCGCCGTTTCCAGCGCCCATCACCGTTCGAAAGTACACTATCCCAGTGAGGCACATACTATTTGCTTTAATTAATTAGTTTGTGGGAGGTCCGGGCTTCTTTCACTCTCCCGTCCAATTAAAACATGAATGGCCAGAAAACTGCACGGCCAGTGCATTGTGTTGCACAAACGAACCACATCGGACGTTTTAATACTCGGGGTCGTTAGTTTAGCTTTGATCGGACGCACAATGGCCTCCAGCTTAAGATGTGGTTCATTAGTTTTTGTGTAATGGAGGCCTGAACAACATATAATGTACGTGGAAGTGACAGAATTTATTTCATAAATGTTTAGAACAGCACAATGGGACAGGGTGCTCACGTAGAATTTCCTGCGTTTTTTTTGTCAAATGATCTTTCAATACTTCAATTTCCTAATAGACATTAACTTTGGAAAAATAATGTGGAGTAATAAAGTTGCGTCAAGAGAAAAGAAAAATCTTGACATTGTTTCTCCCCTTCAAGGCTTAGATATTTTATTGATGTGTAAACATCTAGGTAATGTAGAAGAAGCTATTGTGCAAGAACATTTACAAGAAAAGTGGCTAAACTGCAGTTTCCAAGTAAAAACGATAGAAACTAAATGGAACAACAGTAGCTTAAAAACAAGCAATTGTTGTTTGATGACTGTAAGTAGCCGAGCGGGGTTTTAGCGAAAGACTGTATGCTTTTTTACGCTGAATTGTATCGAAAGCTTTGGTGAAATTTGTAAAGATTACATCTACCTTACTTCTAGAATCATGGTTTCTTCTTTTTATTTCCTTCCTTCTTTCTTTCTTTCTTTCTTTTTTTCTTCCAAGAGTGTATTTCTGATTAGCTTTCCATCGAAAACCTGCATTGATAATATAGTAACTAAAGTGATGAGCTATATTTGGCAGATGTATTTAGTTTTCGCTTATCTGATTAGTAAAATACACTATTTAACAAAAATTGCATTGAACCGAGGTCTACCACAGTTACTATTCGTAATAAAATTAAACGCAATATGAGGCTTTTCATTGCAGCTATACAATCAACAGAATTAAACTATCACTCAAATAATGTTAACAAGTTTACAATTTTTTTTAATTAACACATTCTCTTACTTAACTGAGAAGCTTTTTCCTTATAAAGAGGTAGATTTTAAAGAACCTTATGTTCCATGATGTGGTTTTTTGATGACCTCAGAAATAGCGTTGCAATATTAAAAACTATGTCTCGTGTCTAAAGATCCCATTGTTGTTAAAGCGCACAAAAGTTTACTTTTACGATAAGAAAAAGCATTGAGGCAACTAAAAAATGTTTATGACCAATTCTTAGGTTTTAATACTTGTTTTTCCAAGATAATTAGATATAATCAAATTAAACCTTAATTTGACAACCAACTTTCAGCGCAGTAAGCTTATAATATCCTTCATTAAAAGGCACCTGGTTTTACAGTATTTCTGTTCCGTAAATCTTGGTTATATTTCAAAGCGGTTATATATAATGTTGCCAAATCTACGGTTTTCTTAAAGGATTCACGAAATTTTTATTGCCTACCATACAACAAATATTACCAATGAAGTCAGTTGCGGCAACTCGTCAAATCTTTAAATATTTCTGAGAATTTGCTCTAGATTTTTTAAACAAAACGTAGTTTTCCAGTTAATAATTTTATGAACGACAACATCGCCAGCGATGTCATTTTGCCGGCCATTATATCAGCGTAGATATGCGGATACAAGATAGGCGAATGCGACCTGGGGTCATGCGGCACCCTGGTATATCGGACCCCCTGGGGTGACACGTGCAATATGCTAAACTATTGCACACACAGAGGATGTGAACCAGTTACCCCTAGCAGAGATCACACACTTTGATCGTAAGGTCTTGCATAAACCAGGAAGAATGGACGTTTATTCGAACACAATGAAATATATCACTTGTGGACCCCCCATCGGCTTGGAAGGAAGCATTTAGTTGTGGACGTCCTGTGATACGTTTAGCTGTTGTTTTCGCAAGTTACGTTTGCGCTTACCTAGCTTTGTGGTCATTTAAAGTCACTACATTGTATATACTGTTACTTCCCTAGGAATATGTTATAATTTTCATATTTAAGTAGCCACGTTAATATACTACCCAAAAGTAATTAAATAACCGGTGTTAACAGTATTTCTCTATTACATTACATTCTACCAATTATTCTCGATTCACTACGAACAGCAACAGCAACAAAGTATAATTTTCGTAAAGGTAACCACTAGGGCTGGGCATTATCTACAAGTTAGTATAGAAACTACTCTACCAGAGAATAGGTCCTATTATTGAAGACTCACTCCCGAAGGAACAAGTAGGTTTTAGGAAGAACAGAAGTTGCTGTGACCAAGTCTTGGCTCTAACAACATATGCTGAAGTTGGTTTCCAGAAACGATTGAAAACTGGAGTAGTGTTCATAGACTTATCAGTGGCCTATGATACTGTGTGAAAAGATGGATTGATCCTCAAACTATTTAATACTCTGAAATGTGGAAAGCCTGTGAAGCTCATCGAACGAATGCTATCCCAACGTCAAATGTTTTTGGGAGAGAAAAGCTGCAAATTCAGGATTTTGAATAATGGTCTTCCACAAGGATCGGTTCTGTCGCCTATTCTTTTCAACCTTTACATAAGTGACCTTCCAGTAACTCAATCGAGAAAATTTGTGTATGCAGACGACATGGCATTGGCTTCGCAAAGTAAAGACTTCTGTAGTTGAACAAAACATTTCAAGTGACATCGAGATTATGAATTGCTATTTTAAAACCCGGCGTTTGTGCCCTAATCCATTGAAGACAGAAGTAACTTGCTTTCATCTCAACAATCACCAAAAAAGAAAACAGCTTTAAGTTAGGTCAAATAACATAATAACTTCTCGCCAAAATACCTTGGAGTGACCCTAGATACGTCTCTAACGTACAAGAAACATCTAGAAAACGTCAGTAAAAAATTACAGACTAGAAATAACATTCTGCATAAGCTTGCTGGTACAAGTTGGGGTGCAAATGCAAATGTACTCCGTACTTCTGCAACTGCCTTGCTTTATAGCACTGCTGAGTACTGCTGTCCTGTTTGGAAAACAGTCATCACACAGGAAAAATTGACACTCAGTTAAATACTGCAATGCGACTAATCACTGGAACAATTAAGTCAACTCCATTACCTTGGCTTCCGATTCTTTCAAACATTGCTCCTCCGGAGATTCGCAGACAGTTTGCTACATACAAAGCTTGGCAAAAATGCTCCTTATACCATTGAAGATGGATGGTGTTCTGATTGGCAACTTAAGAAACATGATAAATTCAATCAGCAGCTTATAGACGATCCTACGGAAGAGGTAACAGGAACTGACCTCCAAAGAAGGTCTTGGGTCACTCTGATTCGCCTTCGCACTGGTCATGGGAAATGCAAGTTTTTTCTTAATAAATGGGATTCATCTATCAACCCTTCCTGTGAATGTGGAGATCCCCTCCAAACAATTGGACATATGGTCAACAGATGCCCCCGTACAGCATGACCTGGTGGTTTTGCGTCTATCCATCGTGTTGATGAAGGTGTTAAAGACTGGCTTAAGACAATAGAGATCTGATTGGAGTTTTCTGCGGTTTTCTTCAATACTCTATCCAGAATAAATACATACATGTATGTACCTATTATGGATAAAGCGCAAATGCGAGATTTCTTATCGTTGAATGAAAATATTTTTTTCTTTCAACGCTTTTATAAAAGTCGACCGTAGTCGCATGAAATTAACAGTACTGTGAAATGTATTAATGATTTTCATAACAATGAATTCAATTCAAAAGTATCGAAATACTGAAAGTAATTAAAAGTATAGAAAGTGTTTAAAGGTCTCGAAGTATCGAAAGTAAGATTTGCCCAAAAGTTTTTAGGGGTTTTAGTGTCTCCAAGTAGAAAAGTATTAGATTGAAATGTCAGAAAAAATACTTAAAAAATATACTCCTTTACATTTGCAGTCCCATGTTTAGGAGTGATTCTTTCAATGCGTTATATAAAAGATTATACAAAAGAATAATTTTTGCTTCGGTTTTAGGTTAGGTTAGATTCCCACATAATCCTTGTCACCCTGTATATTAATTGTTATAGTATATTTAATTTTAGTAGTCTAACCCCGAAAACTTTTCGGATTTACGTTTGATTAGCATCTTACCTGCAGCTTCAAAACTGTTTGAATCTCTAGTCTACGAACAGATATCTGACTTTGTCTTTTCTAGAAAAATCATTCCCGATGCTCAGTGCGGATTCAGACGTGGTCGGAGCACTTATACTGCACTAGCTTCAGTCATGGATGATCTCATTTCAGCCTATGATAAAGGTTTAGTCAGTGCTTTGGTTTTGCTCGATTTTTCAAAAGCGTTCGATAGCATTAATCATGGTCTGTTATGCGCCAAAACTAAAGTCTTACGGTTTCAGCAGTTTGTCGGTACAGTTTATTAGATCTTATTTAAGCGATAGAACTCAAGTGGTAAAATATAAAGATAGTGTCTCCTCTGAATTGTCGGTTAGATCTGGTGTTCCAAAAGGCTCCATATTAGGACCTCTGCTTTTCATAATCTATACGTCTGATATAGTGAACTCAGTTCTTAATTGTAGATTAATAGCTTACGCCGATGAAATACAGTTGTATTTTAGTTTCGATTTCGCAAGGGTTGGCAAAATTCTATATGAAGAACTTGAAACCTTAAGAAAATTGTCTGCTGAACACGGCTTCGAATTAAACTCGTCCAAGCCGCAGCTGATGGTTTTTGGTAATAAAAGTAATACAACATTTCTAGAACAGTCTTTCGATGTTTATATAGATGGTTCAAGGTTAAATTTTGTTGATCATAGTAGAAATTTGGGTCTCAGTTCTCAGTTCCGATTTAAGCAGCTTGTAACTAAGTTATTACAAAAATAATTTTCTAACCCTAAGCTTTTGTATGCTTGTAGACATTTTTTAACCGTTAATTTGAAAAAGCAATTATGTGATGCACACGTTCTCTCACACTTTAATTATTGCAATTTGATCGATGTTTTTCAATAGAAATCGACAGAATAGAACTTACTCAATACAACGATAACCTATATGTGGAACCTGCCTATCTACTATTCAAAAATTATGAACAGTGATAAATGCTCTATTAACTACCCTCTTATAAAGAAATTTTAAAAGATAAAGATTGTGGAATACCACTTTTTTCTAGGCGTAACCAAACGTTACTGTTCTCCTTTCAAATAGAACACCCCATGTATGGGCTCTAATCGTATTCAGAACAGGAAATTCTATCGGTTCTTCCTAAAAAAGTTGTGGCTGCTATTTTACAGAATAGTTAATTACCTACATTTATATCTTACAAACAACTGAATATTAGATAAAACCTGCATCAAAAAAATTAAAACTGATCTGCCCAAGCGTTTTTGCTCAATAAGTACTCGCTGGATTTTTTCAAACCGTCTCCATACTTTTTACATCCTGTTTATCGTTGAGTTTAATTTCCTTTTGATTGACCTTTCTTTTAATGTAGTATTTTCACGGATGTATATGCTTTATTATTTGTATACTTAAATATAATATTTGTGTGTAAAAATTGATTTGTGTTTTTCTCTATAAAGCACCCTTGTAGGAGCCATATTTAAAATTTCATCAGTTGAAACTTGATATAATTTCACAAACAGTTTTTGACAAAATTATTATTCAAACAAAATTTGACCCCCCTTTACGTTGTGAAATGGATTTGCAAAGGACAGAAACACCCCATATATGAACCCTTACTAAATTTCAGCAAGGATATGTTTACCCCACCTTTACATTTTCCAATTTTTATCGGAATGCAAATTACGTAGCGCCTTGTCTTTTATTATTACTTCAGTTAATCAAGCAGCTTTTGCAGTTTGCGCCGCAATAAACTCCGACGGATGAGCATGGTTTATGCGAGTGGGTTTTTTGCAATCCGGGGGTTTTTCAGATCGCGGTTTCTGATTACGCTCGCAGGCGCTTGCTAGCACACGCATAGATGAAATTGATTATTTATGGGCACATCCAATTGCTAATCTCGGTCTGTTTGTAATTAAACGCAGGCAAACGAGTTCCCAGTAATAACTGGCTGTCTGGAGGGTGTTTGATTTGGAAAAAAATATGTAAGCCGATATTAAAGTCTAAAAATATCCTGTAATTCGTAATCTGTTTGGGTTCGTTGTAACTATWACGATTGGAATATTAAGAATTTAATGTACTATTTGCATAGACGACAACATAACTCTTGGTCCTGTTTACTACCACTCGTGCTTGGAATTGACAGCAATGTGAATACATTTATGGGCGTTTACCTATATACAAAGATAAAGATATCGATAAATATTTCTGCACTTATATGACTTTATATTATTAAAAAGAAACAGGTTGTCCCTAATTGTATTTATTAGTTAGAAAATAGTACCTACAGTTAGAGTAAAGACATGCTTAGTTATTACCTATTCTTTAGGTTTTCCAGGGAATTGTAAGGAACTAGAGTATTATCATGTTTATGCTCCAGTGTGTCTTTTGATACATCACTGTCTATTCTCAGTCAATCAAAACAATAAAATTATAATTCAAGTGTATCGACAAGCTATCTATGTAGCTAGCTAGTTACCTGTTTATGTCAAAATTCTGTAAACCATTCAAAATAACCTATCAGGCTGGCCAGATCTTGACGGAAAAACGAAACGATGGTGGTAATTTTACCCAATTTAAGCTCTAAAGGGATATAAATCGTTGTATGCAAATTGTTTATTATTTGCATCATTTGAAGTCGACTTTCAAACCCATTTGAGAGATTTTTGAAAGTAATTTTTACGACCCCTGTAAATATTAGGGACGTAAACAAAATTCTGCACGTTTGAGCTAAGTATACGCTATATTAGCGTGACGTAGATGTCGGCCATTTTGCTGCGATACGTCAAGATCCCGGATCCAAACCAACCTACTTAGTTGTCATAATGTGCTTAAGGGAATTCAGCGTTTAGTGTAATTTTTTAGTGTTAAAGATTATTTTAAAGTGTTACTGTGTATGTTTGAGTAGCTTACACTACTTCGCTTTACTTATAAAGTATTACAAACCGAAATTACATTTAGATACCATGTATTGTTGAAAAGCTGAACATACACTAAGTACGTGTGTGGAGCATTACAATTACAAGTTTTGCCAGAAAATGGTAATGGGTTGGGTCCCTGGATGTTCCCGTTAGAATGAGAGAGAAACGTTTAATCTTTACAGCACGTTTTTAGGTTGTATAAGAGGGGCATTTACTTGGAGCGATCGGGCAAAATGTAAAATATGCAACCCATGTTACCAGCGGGACATGGGACGTAAGAGGGTAGCCGATAGGTTGAAATTACGCAAAGATCAGACGGGCTAAACTAATATTCGGAAAATTGCTGACTGTAGCGTGTGCATAAAAAAGTAAGCATGATATTAGTAACTTACTATGATATTATACCAGGTTATTCAAAATATGGAATAACCCATTTATTTCTGTAAATATGAACTATATAACATTTCATTCTAACTGCATGTCGACTATGATTTTTGGAGGAACTTTTATAATAATTTTCATTCCGCCTCCCCATTGCTTCGGCAGACAGTAAATTAATGTGAAAGAGCTTTTAACATTAAACTTGTCACGTGTATTTAGACATAAAAGTTTAGAAATCCGGTCATATCGGAATAAATCGTATACCGCACGATCATTCCCGACAGGTTTGCATCTTAGCCTCACCGTTCTCTGGATACCATGCGACGGATCTGGTGMGGATGGGCATTCGCATTCCGCTCTCTTGACGGACTCGTGCGAAAGGGTTTGCGGTTTTAGATTTTTTGAATGTTTTTACTTATTTATCGTGCTCATGTTTTTGGTAGTGTACAAAGAAATATGTAGCTACAACGTGGAGTTCGAATTTTTCGTTTATGTGCCTTAGTTTTCGAGATATAACTCGCCAAAAATACGCATTTTTAAGCAAAATATAACAACAAATATTTACATTACCGTACCAAATTCAGAAAAAACTCGAACTCTACGTTGTAGCTACATCTTTTGTCATTGCCTTTTCGAAATTTCACTTCGAAAAAGTTTCAAATAACTCGGTAAAATGTAAAACGGTAGGTGCTTAAAATGACCCGATTCGCTCTAGGTAAACGCCCCTCAAACAATAGATTGCAACTAAATGTAATTTTGGTTTATAATACTAAATTATACGAAGGAACGTAAACCACTKAAAATACACAGTGACACTCAATGTTCAGAGCAAAATTATAGTATAATACAATATTTTGAAGTGTTACTGTGTATGTTTGAGTGGTTTACATACCTTTGTATTATTCATTAAGTATTACAAACCGAAATTCCATTAAGCTGCAACCTATTGTTGAAAGACAATCTAAAATAAGTMCMTAAAGTTTATACGTTRCTCTCTCATTATAACAAGAACATCCAGGGACCTAGCACGTTARCATCTTCTGGTACAACATGTAAATCGTAATGCTCTACACACGCACTTATTGTAGGTTAAGCTTTTCAGCAATACCTACATTGTAACTAAATGTAATTTACGTTTGTAATACTTGCTATGTAAAGCGAAGGAGTGTCAGCTACTCAATCATACACAGTAACACTTTAAAATATTCTTTTAACGATAAAAAATTGCACCAAATACTGAACTCCCTTATGCACGTTAAGACAACTTGGTTTGTTTTGATCCAGGATCTAAACTAAATGTAATTTCGGTTTGTAATACTTGTGATGAAAAACTAAGGAGTGTTGTAACATTCATATTTTGTCAGTCGCTCACGCCTGGCGCGTAGGCTTCTCGTTGTACACAATGAACCTGAAACCATTACATCGGTACTGCAGACACTTCCGTCGTTAAGCCTAACGCTTGCGCGTAGATTTTGAGCGAGTCACTTGACAGCAGAAAGAATTTCCTCTTCCCTTTGGCATTTTGACCTGTTGCGAATTGAATGTGAGAACGTGGTATTGTCGATTTTTGGGAAGATTTTTCTAAGTAAATAGACCATCGATTGGTTACCATAGTGGGATCCGCTTGGAAAATCTTCAATTAGACTGGTGGATGTAAGTTGGGCTTTTGGAATTGGCTGAATGGTTGATTTTGCATTATTGAACATCCACACGTGACCATTTTGGGATTTTGGGTTATCGACAAGATTTGCCACGAATATTTCTGCAATCAGAGCCGCACACCAACTATAGTGAGTAAAATACTAATTAATCGAACGAGTATTAATACCCTCTTTAATATTTTAGGGCTCTTTGATTTTCTTTCCTTTTCGGTTCTCTTATCTTATCGTATACTTATCGATATTGCTATCGCTTCGTCTTCGTTCGTGTGATTGACATCTGGGCCTTATTCCTGTCTGGATAGCTTTTGAAGATTGGAGAAGTTGAGAATCGTAGAGTTGGGACTGATCACTTGGGATTGGATTTGGGAATTTGCGCTGCCATCCTTCCGGTTAGGAAGATTCAACCCTAGTAGCTGGCGACCCTTGGTGTGGGCTACTCAAATAAGCACAGTAACACTTCTAAATATTCTTTTAAAGTCACAAAATTGCACCTAACACACTGAGGTCCGTTACGCATGTTATGACAACCGCAGAAAAATGGCCGTTATTACGTCAGCACTAATATAGCGTATTACTTTGATGCGCTTTGACTGTGCTATAAATATGTATAAATAAAGTTCTAACAATAAATAAAAATTTTCAAACTAAAATGATACTAAAAAGTCATACTTTTCGTTCATAAATAAGAAAAATATCTTTGTATAGATTTCGTGATTATGAACTGGTGAAATCACATCGCATAGTGAAAATTTATATGGTGATACCATCTATCAGTAAAAAACTATGTAAGATGACAAAGCCGCTACAATAGAAACCAATTTCTCTAAATGAAAGCGATCTGTAATCTGTCAAATTGACAAAAAGAGTACCGCGCTGTTTGCACTGCACTGATGAGCTTTGACAAGAGCAAAACAGTTCCGTCTGCAGTTAGTTGCGATGAGGAAAGGTCAGTATATCATATACATCTCAAATATGACGTAGAATTGCCACCAGAGTAGCCTAAATGCTATTAATGTAGTTCGTACAATCAATTAACAAACACAAACATGTAACTTACCCATCAAGCAATACTTTCTTGATCTTAAGCACTTCGCCAGGTATTCCTGTAACAAAAATAAAGGAAATAATAATAATAATGTTTATTCATCTATGAGGCCATAAATATCAATATATCAGGTCTATTAGACTAGTCTGAGAACATATAACAATATTACATACAACATATTAAGTTGATAGTACAGTACATACAGTCATCTTTCTAATACATATATATGATACATTTTTCATAAATAATTATAACGAATCTTCTAGAAAGTCCTTTACGCTATAGTATACTTTATCCAGGAGTATAGTACGTAACCGTCTCTTGACTATATTAATACTTTCAAAAGGTGATATCAAGTTATAAACTTTATTATAGCATTTTATACTTTGGTAATTAAAAGCCTGGGAGACACTAAGCCGCCGAATACGGAAGATGCAAATTCTGATTATTTCGAGTTCCATAACTATGCACTTCCTTCACAGAAGTAAAGTCTTGTTTATTTTCTAATACATAGAGAATCAGGTAATAAATATATAAACACGGCAGAGTTAATATGTTGTATTTTTTTAATAAAGGTTTACAAGAATAAGTCTGTTTTTTATTATCCATGCACCTTAAAATTTTTTTTTGAATAATAAATACTTCATCAAAATGTGATGAGCTGCCCCAAAATATCAGACCATAAGTCAAACTACTTTGAACCAATCCAAAATACATCAAGCGTATAACAGAGTCCGACACTGTATCCCTAAGTGATCTAATTAAAAAACAAATAGAACTTAGCCTACCAATAATATTAATTATATGGGGTTCCCAAGTCAATTTCGGGTCCAAAGTTATTCCCAATAATTTCACACTATTGCTTGCCTGAATCGACTTGCCATTTAAAGGTATAAATAACTCATAATTTAAAGAAACATTTTTTGGCAAAAATCTCAAGAAAGTTGTTTTATCTATATTCAGTTTCAGTCCATTATCTTCACACCATGAGAAAAAATTATTTGAAAATAATGACGCTTCTGAAGCAAGCGATTCTATACTGTTACAGCGTATCAACACATTAGTATCATCAGCATATAAAACTAACTTATTGCGATTATTAGAAACAATGTCATTAATGAAAACAACAAAAAAATAAAGGGCCCAAAACTGAACCCTGTGGAACTCCCATTGATACTTTTTTGGAACTTGACTTTGTATTTTTTATAAAAACCTCTTGCGTTCTATCCGATAGATATGAATGAGACCATTTCAGTGGCACCCCTCGCACTCCTACTGATTCTAATTTTTTTAATAACAGTGAATGATTTACCGTATCAAAAGCTCTACTTAAATCGAAAAAAATTGCGGACAATAACTGTTTATTATTAAGACCTTCATAAACGTAATTCAAGGCATCTGCCAGTGCAGTTTGGGTTGATTTATTTTGGCGAAATCCATTTTGTTCAGGAATCAATATCTTATGACTTTCGAGAAAATGTTTCAATCTATTGTAAAATAGGGTGTCGAATATTTTCGAAATTTGACTGGGCAGACAAATAGAACGGTAATTTTTTATGTTACTCCTTGAGCCCTTATTTTTGTAAACTGGTATACATTTTGATTTTTTAAGCACTGTTGGATATATACCTACACTAAATGACATATTCACTAAGTGTGTCAAAGGATATGCTATTATGTGTTTGACAGCATTTATAACTTTCCCATCGATGTCATCCATTCCCGGGACACTTTTTCTTGTCGTTTTATTAATGATACCTTCGACCTCACAAGTTGTCACAGGTTGTAAAAAGAATGTTTTTGTATTAAAATTTAAAGGCTTATAACTTAATAAAGCGGTTTTATTATTTTCTGAAAGGCTTATAAAATAAGTGTTGAAAGCTTCACATATGTCTTCAGGATTTGTGTAGGTTTTAGAGTCTTCAGTTGTAATTTCTGGTATACTTATCGAGCAACCTTGTGTTTTTGATTGATTAATTATGTTCTAGCTTTCTTTAACAATATTTGTTGCATTTTGGATCCGTCCGTCATTTGCACATTTCTTTGCTTGTTTTACTGCAGTTTCATACATAATTTTAAAATCTTTATACCGACTAGTATAATTCTCACTTCTAAGACACCTTGAGAGCTTGCTCATCTCACATAATTGGTGCATTAGTTTTAAGTTATTTGTGTACCATGTCTTCTTCTTTTTATTGCTATTCACTTTCCGCAAAGGAAACGCAGCGTCATAATAATTTAAAAATATATTTATAAAACTATCAAATTTTTTGTTAAATTCAGCATTCTCACATACTTGTGTCCAAGATTCTTGCCCTAAAGAGTTAACAAAAGCTTGTATATTTTTATTAGACAAGTTTCTTTTATATATATCTTTATTTGGAATTTTTTTATTGCATTCAAAGTCAAATTCACAAATTTGATAAGTGTGATCTGATAAGCATGCATCATCTACTATTACATTAATTACGTCCAGATTTGAAAATATATTGTCAATGCAAGTTTTAGAATTACAACTTATACGCGTTGGAACGTTAATGTGATTTTCTAAATTAAATTCGTTCATAGTGTTTAATATGACATAAATGACATAAATGAGCAAAAGTTGGTCAATTTTAACAAGTCTCCTGCCTTTATAGTTGTGCTCGAATAAATTAGTGAAATAAAAAGCACAGCTTGGTCATTTGCAAATAGAAAACTACTTCCACTAATACAAAAACTATTATTTGATTTTAGACAGTGTCTATTTCAGCTTTTATCCGTTGTTGAAAATTATTCAAATACCTTCGCGTAAATACTAAATTATTTTAACAAACAACGAATAACAAGATTGGTATTGAACAGGTGTCACAACAAATAAATAAACTTTTAATATAAGAATCTCACTGTCAGTCAGTCTACTATATCAGGGACGATAAATAATGATCTACCCTTGTATATCTATCACAAAATCACGTATACTGATCACGAAACGTTATGATTTTTTATAGCCATTAATATATTTTAACAACATTAAGAAAAACTTGTTAATGTAAAATAATCTGCTTTTTAAATTTCGTAGTGATGAATAATAGATTGTTTTTAACAAACAGTATTCGTGCTATAGAACTTCTCAAGAACAAAAAATATGCTAGTCATGGATAAAAACAATAATTAAGTGCCCCGGCGTTTCTTTTTCTCGTTCGACAGATGTCAATACTTTAACTACTTCCTTTGTACACAAACAATTTTAGCACAAATTTCAGCAAATTGTCGCACGTATACAGATTTCAATCGTGACCAACTGAAATCAATACTTATACGTCAGCACCTTTAATTTACCACCGACAAACTCGATATCTGGAGTCTGGACACGGTAGTGAAGTTGGAACACGGACGCACACAATGTCCCGCGGTGGATTGCACGTTTTTAATTACGCGATAATAATACGGAGAACCGCGTCGTGCGTTCATTGTTTCGAGGATTTTTAATGCCGTGCGGCGTAGAACGCCGTGTGATATAAGTGTGCTGAAAAATTCGCAATAATTGATAGTGTAAGTGTAACGGGAAAGTAGGTCCTCGCGAAGCATCTCAAACATCTAAAGGGAGCGAATCATTTTGTGAATTACTACCGATTGTGGAAGCATCTGCTGTACGCACATGCTTAAAATGAATACACACATGTTTTAGTGGGATCGATTTCTAACTCTTTATGTCACATCTCAATCGATTTCCTGTGACTACTTATCGTGGATTGCATTTCTATAATTTCCACTGAAGTAGAATAGCAAGTAAGTGTGGAAGAGGTCAATGGGAATGGGAGTTATTCGTATATGTATATTTATGTCAGCCGCTGAACGAAGGTACTTGATAATTTCATTCGAAATTGCGAAGTTATTGTATACTAATAACAGAACTTTATGTTCTGTACATACAGGGTGTCCCAAACATCACAAAAATAAGAGACCGATCACTCCAAGAATTCCACTTCAAACATTCAATGGCTATTTTAATGATTAATTGTACCATCCAATGAGGTTTGCAGTAGCATAATATTAATAGACCCACAACTTGCTGCAACAATGAATAATACTGTATACAGGCTATCCCGAAATTAGCGCAGATATATCCAAACAGAAAACAGACAGGAAGACGAATATTTCCTACAGTATACGGTATGTTTTATGAATGATAAAGACCCTGACAAAATTAAAAATGCAACCCAAAATACATTTGCAGAGGTAAAATTGATAATTGTTCATCGTCTTAAAAAATATAAAACGTAGAGAGCTGTATAAATTCGTAAATTTTGACATAAACTTCAATCATTTTTTCATGCATTAACATTTCTGGAGTGAGGGATCTACATCCATCACGTATTTTATTTTCTGAACGTTCTACACTATCAATTGGTGTGTACTTGCTCTTTTACTATTTCCCACACAAAAAAATCCAAAGGCGTAAGGTCCGAGCTTCTCGGTGGCCAAGGATTAATTGAACCTCTTCCTATCCATCGGTTAAGCAAAACCAAATCAAGATGATTTCGCACTATTCTATGATAATGCACAGGTGCCCCATCTTGTTGGAACCATAGATCTTGTCTTACTTGTAAATTCACATTTTGAAGAAGTACCGGAAAAATGTTTCTTAAAAAATTTAGATAAGTTTAAACTATCGCGAAAAAAATAAGGCCCAACAATTTGTTTCCCCAATATTCCGCACCAGACATTCGTCGAGTAGATAGTTTGAAAATGTCCTTCTCGTATCCAACGTGGATTTTCTTGCGCATAATAATGCATGTTATATTTGTTAACTCCACAATTATTAGAAAATCTTGCTTCATCTGAGAAGCAAATGTCATAAAATCTCACATTCAATTTTTGGTGTTCCCGAAAAAAGTTACAAAAAGCCAGTCTTTTACGATAATCTGTCTCCTTTAGGCAAGTGATACGGATGAAATTGATTGCCTTTAATTATTCGGTGTACTGAAGACAGACTAATACGGGTTGCTCTTGAGACTACAATTTGACTAATATGAGGATTTTCGTCAATCATTTCCAATACTCTAATTTCATTGTC
The DNA here is from genome assembly GCA_025024175.1 of Rhyzopertha dominica. Taxonomy (NCBI): domain Eukaryota; kingdom Metazoa; phylum Arthropoda; class Insecta; order Coleoptera; family Bostrichidae; genus Rhyzopertha; species Rhyzopertha dominica. Next base: position 80,355,695 of record QCXZ01000137.1, on the reverse strand, counting down.
AGGGCCTGTTGCTGTTCTTTCTCTTGACTTTTTCAGTGGTGGCCAGTTTGTCCTTAAGGTTAATTCAAGTCTCTTGAAAATTGTATCGGCAGGAGCTCTTTTATTTGGAAAACGTTGTCTGTATAAACGGGCAGCAACGGAAGCATTTTTCTCGCAGTCACCATAGATCAAAATCATATCTGTTTTTTCATCATTTGAATACATTTTGACTTTTAATAAATACAGTGACAGGAAGCATAGCGCATAGCCGTCATGGATTCCCAATTTATTTTTAAAATAATACCATGATGTAAAATAACCACATTGGTTATGAGAATGTATTTTGGGTTGTATTTTTAATWTCGTCAGGGTCATTATCATTCGTAAAACATCGTGTATAATCATTATTGATCTTACAGGATCTTATGAAAATCCATCCATCTTCAATGGTATAAGGAGCACAAAGGAAATCTTCTATCCACAGAGGAAGTTAGGCGAGGTAGCTCTTGCAGATCTCGGGAAATCAGGAACTCATTAGGAGCTGATTGATATTTTTGCCAGGCTTTATATGTAGGAAACTGTCTGCGAATCTCCGGAGGAGCAATGTTTGAAAGATTCGGAAGCCAAGATAATGGTTTTGGCTTAATTGTTCCAGTGATTAGTTACATTGCAGTATTCAGTTGCGTGTCAATTTTTCCTGTTTTTCAAGCAGGACAGGAGTACTCAGTAGTGCTATAAAGCAAGGCAGTTGCAGAGGTACGGATTTTTTACTGATGTTTTCTAGATGTTTCTTGTACGTTAGAGACGTATCTAGGGGGTCACTCCAAGGTATTTTGGCGAGAAGTTATGTTTGAGAATTACATTATTTAACATAACCTGAAGTTGTTTTGTCTTTTGATGATTGTTGAGATAAAAACAAATTACTTTCATCTTAGTATAATCCAATTTTTGCTATTCTAAATAAGGGCACTAAGTGGCACTATATCATTAACTAAGCAACTTTAGTGCCACACTTTATTCTGTCGATTTGGTTTTGCTTCATCAAAATCAAAATTAACTAAAAATATACCATACCTAGGTGTCTAATAAGTATAGTAATTCTTTTTGCTTCCATAAAGTACCACAAACCCAAATACCTTAGCTTCAGCAAAATGTTCCTTTTGAAAAATTGGTACACAGCTACTACAGCAGTCGCTTATCCTCGAACACATTCGAAGTGCCTCGTTGTACTTCTGTTATCACTTCTCTCTCGGATAAAACAAAATTATTAATGGCTTCCCGGCATCCAGTGCATTCCGTGTAACAGGGAACAGTATTAGATTTCGGTCTCGATAACTCACCACACCTCGACTTCTTATCAATTACCGGTTGCTTCAATTAATTAACAGGGATGCTCATGTTACTAGACACTGGAGACCGTCGAGTTACGCAAGTGACGATAAAGATCGAAACGGAATGCTACGATGGCGTGGTGGGAGCTGAGAAGAAAAAAAATAGCTCGCTGTCGTTATATGTGTTACGTAGAGGAAAAAGACCTAAATGAAAATCTCGTATTTCAATGAATGTTTATATCTAAAACGACATAGCAAACTTATTACGGCATATTAACATCTATTTGGAAGGTTTGACATCCAAGAGTTCCATTGTAACAAAACTGTGAATTTTTGAAAACTGCATGTCTGAGAAGAAGTTAAATGTTAATAAAAATCGGTTTAGGTCGGTTATTAAGGGTTATGGGGGTAACAAATTTTTGCTAGTCTACACTGAGGACGTGAAAACAAGAGCACGTAGCTTTGAACACTGCAAACGTCAATCAACATGACTTTAATAAACTGATATCTATTTTCCACAAGGAACTAAAAATTACAATAAAATTCTAATCCTAATATTCTATTTAGGCAGGCAGGTAGTACGTATTGATTTTTAATACAGTAATGTCCGCTTATAACGAACCTTAAAGGTGGTTCGCTATAAGCGAATTTTCTCATAAGCGATAACTGCTAATATCAGAAACATGTTTTAAATATATGTAAAAATCTTATTAAAAAAGCTTATATTTGCTCATTCGTTCGCAAAAATTTCTGATGTCATCTAAGTGCGCAAAATACAGCCTAAAACCTTGACAAATTATTATACCTGAACCTTCCGCAAAAATCACCCCATCTATTGGTAAAAACCGCAAGAATATCGGTTCAGTAGTTTTTGAGTTTATCGCGAACAGACAGACACGGCGGAGGACTTTATTTTATAATATGTTCTAATGAAGTTTGCCGCTGATAGTAGATTAAAGATTGTAAGTACCGCTTTTGATCCTAAAAAGTTTGCAAAATAATTAATCAAAATACAATACTGGTAGCGAATGGAAGCCAACCTCACTGAATAGTAAAGATGTTGGAAATTTGCTGCTTGAATCTAATTCTGGTCATTTCATAGCGAATATGTAACTGAAACAAGAATTCCAAACTCCCATATAGTAAGAATGAAAGGTATTGAAAAAAATTTGCGACATAGCGATGCAGAAAGTACACATGGGAACGAAAGAAGATGGTGAAACAACAAAAACTGTTTGGAAAGATACTAAATTTTATATTAAATTAATTTCCCCTGAAGATGTTGCTAATGTTACTTTTGCTTTGAAATCAAATGCATTTGGACACGACGGCGTTTCTTCTAAGATGTTGAAATTCTGTTGCCCTGTTATTTGCAACTATGTTCCTCACATTATCAATTGTTGTTTCGAGCACAGTTATTATCCCGATGAGTGGAAGCTCGCTTTGAATGATGAAACTAAATCTGTATCCCACACCAATCCGCATCTTGCCTGTGTTGTCTAAGGTATGCGAAAAGTTTCTTCATAAACAAATATATGATTATGCTTGTGAAGCTAAAATTATACCTGAAAACCAGTCAGGTTTTCGTAGTCATTACAGTACAACAACTGCGTTGACTAATTTGGTGGACGAGTGCATTGGATCCCTCGATGCAGGCAAGACAAATATTTTGGTTTCATTGGATTATTCGAAAGCTTTTGATACACTGGATCATGTGTTGCTTTGTAGTAAATTGACCTACTATGGTTTTGATGAGGTTTGTGTAAATTTTTTCCTATCTTATTTGCTCAATAGTTGTCAGCGAGTCTTGCTGGGTGACGAAATGTCTGATATAGGCAGAGTGACGTCGGGAGTCCTTGAAAGATCTATCCTGGGACCAAATTTTGTTTTTAATTTACACCGCTGATTTACTCTCGAAGCTCAAATTTTCAACTTGCGTGMCATACGCTGACGACACTTACCTTTTACATTACATTAAGATTCCTTTCAAAATGAGAGGAACAAACATCAAGACTAGATGGACTAGGAGGATGACGCTAACTATTATACTGTTTAAAACACCCAAAATCTTAGAAGACGATACCAGAAGAAGAGGAAGCAATTGAAACAAAAAAAGAGAGGACGGCGAAAATACTACTCGCATTTTTCATAAAACCATTTCTTTTTTAACAAATTCCTGCCTGTTTTGTTATTATGAAACACTATACAACATTCTAACAGCCGATTCCTGTTTGAAATCTAAATATGATCTCTCGTGTGGATTTGCTAATGCGCATATTTTGAGCTCGCGTCTGCTCATAAATATGACATCTCAGTCGCCGCAAACACACTGGCGGTACATCTCGTAACATGATGTCTTTAATTACACGATATCTTGGATGGCAGCATACCAACGTAACGCATGGTCGCGTTCCACACTCTAGGTGTCCAGAGTACTATTGATAACTTTTTCCGGTCGCTCCAGTGAAATTGGTGGGAATGAAAAGGCACCAGGAGGCCAAAGACGAAACCATGAAATTATTGTTTAATTAAATTTTGCGGGAAGAGAGAGTTACAGGTGTTCGGCTTTGTTGACAAACACAGCAAGTTGATGTTTCTTTCTAGCGAATACAATACGAGTGTAAACCATTTCTTGGCGTCCAAGGTATACTATGAGCTGTCTTGAGAGAAGTTGTTTGCAAAAATTTGATAAAAAAGGCTGAAATAGATACTTGAGAYTCTTCTTTGTAATATATCTGTAGTGTAAAGAATCTACTCTAAATTGAATGGACATGTACATACTGTTTTTAGAGTAATCTACTTTTAACTATTCACTCTAAATTTTTTACTGTGTGCACTGATGGATGTAAAAATCAATTGTGTCATTAAAATCTAAACCAATCACATAGCTTACTTTAAGGTGTTGTAATGGTTACTGGGATGGTTTTAGCTAACATCAATTCCAACAAAGAGAAGAGAAACGACCCAATGAGTTTAGTATAAGTCGATACTATATACGTACACCGACATTCATAAATGTGCCAAAAAGGAACAAAAAATCTTGATTCTATGTAGCGATTCACATTTAAGTACGGCCTGCATCTCCAAAAGGCGATTGTTAAAATAGGTATCGATACCACCAACATTTATACTAAGAGTTATCGATGAGATGTAAATGACACCAGTGTACCATTAGGTAAAATATTCATATTCGTATAGTATTGGTGACGTCCCTACGCACGATACCGAACTAAGCACTGGAGATTTTAACGCTCGTGTAGGCTAGGAAATTCCTGGAATTGACAGAGAACGCTTCCACCACAACAAATTTCTCATTTTGATAAAGTTTATCCACACAATTTAAAGCCAAAATATCAGGTGGCGAACTGTTTTTGTATCACTTTTTACATTAAATATGGTGAAACCAAACTGTTATTCGTTAATTTACCTCATATAGTGAAGTGGTAAAAATGTGACACATAAAATGGTAAAATATATGACTTCGTCTTTTTTTGTTATAATTCTACGTACCTACTTCTGTGTAAATTTACCAAACAGCGTGAAAATTTTACACAAGCTCGTGTTATCGTAACTAGCTCTTTGTTACCTTTACACTTGGGTGCAAAGTAGGCACCTACTCTTTGCTTTACCTATATGTTCAGCACTGGCACTGACTAGTTGATCCCTCTTAAAACACTTCTTTGTAGAGAACGACAGAATAATGGTTTGCACAGTTAATTTTTAAGTGTAGCTATTCTAAATTGAAATTATTACTAGCAGTTACTTAATAAATCTGTATACAACAAAATAGATTTAATTTATATTTATTTATGCTCCCCTTTCTTAAATAATAAGAAACAAAGATCCTTGAAAATTTTAACCATTTATTAAGTAGAAATCTACACTGTCCTTGTCTTGTGAAGCTCACCAATTAAGAAATGGTTAAGTTAGCCTGTTTTGGTGTAGGCTTCTACAGGGTCGCTACAAAGTATGGAGCCAGCAGGATATTTCAGGTTCTGTTCGAGTGATTTGTTGTGCATGGGCTTATGGTAAATAAAATGCATTTTCTGGAATTTTTTCAGCTCCGTGTCAGCTTTCGTTTCCAAACTATGGACGCAAGTTGCATTTTTTTAATGGAAAGGGGGGTCCAAAGGCACATCACTGAAGAGGATACGTTTTCCTGATTTCAAAAATGCATCACGCTTGTACAATTCATTGCTTCTGAGTTGAGAAAAGTGTGAATACAATAATTGAGCCCGACAAAATACGAAAAGAATGAAAACAATTATCTTTATCGCTAAAATGGACAAAAAAGCCAGGTATTACCAATTTTCCTTGACTGGTGATAATTTTCCGTGAAAATGCAATATTTTTTCAGATGCTCAAAATGTTCCCATTTACTTCTTGGCAGTAATGCAGCCTTGAGTAAAAGTTTTCTAATGTTCTTTGTAGCATATTTGGAGGTAAGTTCTCAATTTCTGCCCTGATTCGTTCTTTTAAATCTTCTGCATTATGTGGCCGATCAACACAAATACGATCATTCAGATACCCCACAGGAAAAAATCAAGCGGGGTCAGATCAAGGAAACGTGCTGGGCATTCTATCGCTTCGTATTCAATATCGTATTCAAATATCCACGAACGTTGACTGCAAAATGGGGCGGTGCACCATCTTGCTGAAACCATATCTGTTCAGAAGGACGCGCAGCATTTTCACGATTAGGGAGCAGGCGAACAAGTTCTGGTATAATGTGTTCGCGCAAGAGCGATGAAAAAAAGTCTAATAATGTGCTCACCGATAATACCACACCAGACATTCACTTTCTGAGGGTGTTGTGTGTGGACTTGTTCCATCCAATGTGGATTTGTGTCCGACCAATATCTGCAATTATGTCGCGTCATCAGAAAACATAATCCAATTAAAAATGTTTATATCTTCATCTATCATGTTTATAGCAGTTTCTATCCTACGATCGAAATCATCTTCGCTCGGTTCCTGTCATAAGTGAATTAAGAATGGATGAAACTTCTGAACAGGGCTTTTGCTAATATGGAGAGCACGCTGTTGTACGCGACACTTGGGATTCTCTTGCACATCTAAAAGGACATTCAAGCTACTTTCCTCACTCGTAGCAACCTTTGGACGTCCTGGTTTTTGACGATTTTTAACACCGCCGGTTTCGTCAAAACGTTGCAATGTTTTAATAACTGTTGATCTGGCAGTTGGTTCACGATATGCATGAATTGCTTTATGGAGTGCAACTACTTCCGAATAACTTCGATTTCCATCTCCATAACAAATCATCATCAAAATTTCGATGAGACCATGTTCAGTTAACTGAGGCATTGCGGTTGCAAATAACAAACTGAATGGAAGGCCCAAGTTTCTTATCACACTTTTCTCAACTCAAAGTATACAATAAATTGTATAAGTGTGATACATTTTTGAAATCAGAAAAAATATCCTTTTCAAGGTGAACAATTTGAAAAAAATCGGTCGAACAGAGCCTTAAATATCCTGCTGGTTCCATACTTTGTAGCGACCCTGTATACCTTACTATCATTAAAATTTGGGCTCGTTTAGTCTCCGTTAAATAACTATTTTTTCCATTCTGTCCATTAATGGTTTTAGCGTTTTTATCGAATTTTTACTTTATTTTTTACCTCACTTTATCGACACTCAATATAAATATGTATGTCACGATTTTACCACGCAGCTTTGTGAACAGAAGGTACAGCCTCCCGCGAAATCAATATAAGTATGTGACACTTCTGGTTTTAGGATCTGGCACGCGACCACCAATTCCATTATTTACCTTCGATTAGTGATAGAAAGCCCCGAGTAAAAGCTGGAAACAGCCTTGTGTTCCCTGAGCATCGCCCGACGATGATGATTGATGATGCTCGAGCTTCGACGCTGTTTGTCAAGCAACGGGACACGCTTTACGAAATCGAAACGATAGTTTAATTAATCGATAGGGAATTGATTCCGACTGCCACTGGGTCCGTTGGAAAGTGGGCCCTGCGAGTGAGCGACGACGCGTCTCTGTTTGTCCGCGCGATTAGTCGATCTTGATATCCGAGTTGACGGCTCGACTTGTAAAAATATTTGTCGTGTTTATTTCGCTGTTTACACAAACATGCGTCCGCTGGCAGACGGAAGTTTTTGCCGGTGATGGCCTCGAGTGGAATTTATCCTTGTTCCAAGCGTGAATTGGTCTGCAGAAAAAGTTGCTGATTTGTTTTTATGGGTGTGCGGGTCAAGTGCTTGCGAAGAATTTAAATCGGCTTAGTAAAACGATTGGTGTAAATATATACAAAATAAGGACACAATGTGCATAAATAGTAATATACTAAAATTATATTATTTCTAAGGAAACACACTTCGATGGTAATAACTCCAAAAAAGGTTCTTCTTCTTCTCTACTTCAGGCATTAGGCATTTTGCCTGATACAGTACCTATAGTTTTTTCGGTATGCCTGCACTTCTTCCAGAGCATATGTAAGATCTTGCTCTAAGAGGCAGTCTGTTTTCGTTCATTTCTTCTACGTGTTCTTTTCACCATTATTATTTATTATTATACTATATTGTTTTGTTCTCTCGTTGACGCCGAAGGTGTTTAGCTCTTGGTGATCGTCTTCTGTTTCGGCTAAAAGCACTAAGTCAGCGACATACAGACCTTTTGTAAACTGAAGTTTCTATTGTTTTATAACAGCATCTATGTATATTATACGTTGAAGAATGTTGGTGAAATACTACATCCTTGTCTGACTCCTTTATTTGTTGCTATTTCCCTAGATATTTTCCCGTTTATATCCACCTGTCCTGTAGTTTTGAAACGTAGACTTTGTATCGATCATATTAAGTATTTAATAATTTGCATCGGTTTACATTATCAAAAGCTTTATCCAAGTCTATGAAGCTTACATGTGTTTCCTTGTTGCATTCTCTGTGCTTCATTTGCTTTTCTGAAGAGTCCTTTTGCAGCCCTTCTCTTCTGTTTGTAAATTTCTTGATTCTGCTCGTTTGGATTGTTCAGATATTTTTTATAGGATTCTCGTTTCTCTCGTACTACTTCTACCACTTCAGTAGATCAGATTTTAGTTCAGATGTAGGTATTTTAAAAAATTCTTAAGTTGTAACTGTTGTTGGTTTTTTAATTTTCTTCCACCTTTTGTAAGTTTATATTGTTGAAATTACTAAGAAGTGGTCTGATCCTATATTATACTCTCGTCAGATATAAAACATAGGCATGCTTTCCAAATGGGGATGTTATTATTTTATTACCAAATAGTTTAAAGAGATGTTTTTAACAGTAAATCAGTTGGTCTTAGTTTTACCTATTTGGATCTATCTGTTCTTCTCATATCATATTATATCATTTAATTTATGTAGCATACAAAAATTACTTTTTACATACTGAAAACGCAATCAATAACGATCCGCGCAAATTTTGGTCGTTTATTCAAAGGAAATACCAGAATTCATGGCGTCATGCTCTTTAACGAGGAAATTTCAAATCCACAAGACATTGCCAATTCTTCTGGCGTCTTTTTCAGTAATTTTTTTCGTCAATCCGACCCTACTTTTAACTTAAAAACAAAAATCTATCCAACGTCTGTCTCATTGAATCACTTTACTGAAAATGAAATTTCAAATGCAGTAAAGAACTCTAAAAATTCAATAACTGCTGGTGTGGATGGAATACCAAGTTTCCTTTTAAAAGACTATGCCTCAGTTTTTGCAGCTCCGCTGTATTATATTTTCAACCTTATACTTCAAACATCAATAATATTGAAAACTATCGGCCAATCTCACTCATCTGTAACTTTGCCAAAGAGTTTGAGTCTTTAGTTCATAAGAACATCCTCAAATGTGTTAATAATTTTATATCACCATTTCAGCATGGCTTTATGCCCAAGAGGTCCACTGACCTGACCTGGCCTGACCCGACCTGACTTTTTACTATTCCACTGGTCGATCAAATGTGCTTGTAAGATCGCCAGTAGTATTTATGTGCCGCCATCTTAACTTTATTTATAGTTCTTGCGATATACATTATAACTCTAAATCCTATAATTTAATCAAAATTGGTGAATATGTTGATTCTTGCTAATTCTTAGTACGTTACCATGTATATTATGCTTATTTCGCTAGGTTGAGGTATTATTAATATTCGTATATGTATTTATTTTGTCGTCATAGCAGTGTTACACTTCATGTCATTTTTCTAAATGTAATTTTCCTGTTATTMGGTGCTTTAAACCTATAGGAAAATAAACCTTATCATTATTATTATTATTATATCACCCATTAAATTTATTTTCACTATAAATATTATAAACAGTTTACAGTTAAATGAAATAGCTATTTGAGAACAAATATTTCAAAAACTGCTGACAATAGCTTCCCAAAGGAAGTGACCTGTAGTCTGACAAGTTGTCATGCAAAAAAGTTATATGTGTTGTCATTTAAAACAAAAACGAAATAAAAAATATATTGCTGTTTTGTAGTATTCTTTATGCTATTTAATTTACTTTTTGTTTCATTAAAATGGAGCAATCAATAACGTAGTTGTGATTGCTGGCCGGTTTACCAATGCTGTAGTATTCAAATGATGCCCCTTACGCCCATCTCGAGTTACGTATAGACTTTCGTACGCTTTTACTCATAGACTTTCAAAACAGACTCCACCAAGAGATGTCAACGCGAATTCCTCGACGTTATTTATTACCCCAGTTGTATTGGAACGGTTTTTGACTATTCTAATTTTTTGGGATCGGCCGTGGACCGTTCAGATTTGCGAATGGTGCGTAGGTCGTGCAATTCGATTTTATAATATAACAATGGCAGGGAGCACGTCCATTTGATATGGGAAAAGAATAACCAATTTAGATCCAGATAAAACACTCGATCATTTTTACAGAACGGACCACAATAGATGAATAACTGTGGATCGAATAAATCCGTAATAATTTCGCAACACACCTGCTTCCGACACAAAAAAGACGAGACAACTCGAAACACTTTTTATGCGGTTTATCCTCTAGCCATTGTTTGGCTTTTGTCGTTTCTGCCGAACAATTTTAGGATTAGGTTGAGGTTAGCAATTCAAAATAGTCTCGCGCGCAGAAGCGTTCTCCATGGACATATGTCAATGTCAAAAAGTACAATGGTTGCCAAAAACACATTGGTAGTACGTCTACACCACAGGCTACAGTCCATATTGAATCATGAAAAGAATTTAAAACGATACCATCAAAAAACGACAATTTGTCATCAAATATGAGCACCAAATCTTTCATTTCAATAATCTATCCTATGTAGTATTATTTATTTTATATGATAGATTTTATTAATTTTTTCGAAAAAAAGAGACATGAAAGCATTTAGTAGGAGTCAAAAATAGTAGACTATCTTTCAAGCCTAATAATATCCTACTGTTTAATAAAACAGTCATTTAATGTTTTCACCTCTCCATTTTTTTAGGTCATCAGCATAAGGCAACAAACTGCAATGCTCAAAACAAGTTTGTATACTGTACTAGGGTGAATGCTTTCAGCGTCCATAAATTTTGATGTCTTTTGAAAACACTGACAAAAAGTTTTTTTCGGACGTTTCGATTACACCTGTAATTTTTGTCAAAGACGAAGAACCTCAAAATTTGCCTGACACAAGTTCAAACAAAATTTTGAAACTATAAAAGAGGGTTCCAAATGTCACCTAACTCACAATTTCCACAATCCCTATTAAAATTATTAGTATTCCTACAAATTTCTATAGCTTCTTTTATAAGACGTTTATCTTTAGTAGAACTTAAAAAATTTATCTAAATTATTATATGTAGTACCAACAACTAAAATATCGTGTTCTCTAAGCATCCTCTTTAATTTTTCTGAAATGCCTTGTACATAAGGCAAACTCAACTTCAATTTACTTTGTCCTGGCTGCGAATTTGCTTGATTTGGATGAGCACTTTTATTAAAAACTGACCAAATATTCTTACTGCTATAACCATTTCTCACTAGCGTTGATTTAAGATGATATATTTCTTTTTGTAAGGAACTTTCGTCTGAGACCCTTTGTGCTCTAACAAATAACGTCCTTATAAGACTATTCTTTTGAGAGGGAGGGTGGTGAAATGTGGCATGTAAATATCTATCTGTGTGTGTTGGTTTTCTGTAAACCTTGTGTTTTAACTGTCCAGTGTTTATTCTGTAAATTTGGACATCCAAGAAAGGTAAACTACCATTGTATTCTGATTCCATAGTAAATTTTATGTCAGGATTTTGACTGTTCAAATGATTTAGAAACCTACCTAACTCTTTTATACCGTGGGGCCAAATAACAAAAGTGTCATCTACTATACCAACATTTTGGCTTAAACTGAAAACTTCAAAATTTTCCATAAACAAATTGGCTACTACAGGACTTAGAGGTTAACCCATTGCACAACCTGATTTTTGTTCATAAAAATTATCGTTCCATAAGAAATAAGTAGATTTTAAAGAGTGTTCATATAATCTGGCTATCGTGTCTCCTAGGGGATCTCTATTAAGCTTGGATATGATATATTTATCGTTTCAGGGATGGGTACTTTCGTAAATAAGAAAACCACGTCAAAACTGACTAAAATATCACCTTCTGAAATACTTAAATCTTTTATAATATCAATAAGGTCTAATGAACTTTTGATGAAACTACTGGTTTTCCCTACATAAGGTTTTAAATAGTTGGCACAAAATTTTGCCAGTTTCTAACAAAGACTGCCAATCGTATGACTATGGATCTTAAGAGGACATTGGTTTAATGGATTTTGGGCAGTTTCTTCCAATGTCCGTTCGACAAGCCCGATTTCAGCCCATTATTGCTGATTAGATAGTTGATATTTTCCGGTTTCGAAATGTGAAATTGCTTCACTTAATCGCCATAGTTCCTTCAAATCCGAGCAAACAATGGTTGTTCTCACTGTGCAGCGGTCAAGATTGCTATCACTTCCTCGCCGAGACTTTATAAGAAAATTTTCGCCGGAGGCCCACAGCCGCATATCAGGAAACCCGAGAAAACGTAAATTATTCCGTTTAAAAAGCGCTTATTAATACCTTGTCCACCCACCGGTGCGAACGGGTAAAAATCACCAGTGGCGTCGTCTGCGCAACGTCGTAAGTGATGATCGCAACAAATAAACGATAGAGAAAAAGAGCCCAAGCTGAAGTTTACAGTAAAACACGAATATGACATTTAACGACATTTTATATTAATAATAGTGAGAGTAAATTAAATAAATGAGAGGATATTTATATTGTGGGGGTACCTTAACAGGAAATAAACTTCGAATCACGATCGTGACATTACATTTGAAAATTTGTGTGCACAACTTTTAGGACTATTCATAAGTTTCATTTTGTCATTGAGCTTGACATATTTCTCATTATGGAGGTAAGTTTGCTAATGTTTTCATTTTTGGATATAACGATCTATAAAATTGAGGAGTTTTGAATGAAGTTTATACATATGTTCAAATAAGTAATCCCATCTATCTACCCCAAGATTATTTGGTTCGCTCAATTTTCACTCACTCAGAGGGTTCGTTGAAGTTATTAAACGTCTTATATCATATCTGGATATGCCACGATAATAATTTGACCATTATAAATTTCTTTACGAGTTTATTTAAGAATCTAACCTTCTTGACTGTCTTTTAATGAATGTTTAATACTTGTTTTAAAAATAAAAATACACAATTATATGTAATAACAAACATTATTTCTTTTTAGTTTATAGCGCAACTACCTTCCTTTGCGATGCAGGTAATCGTCTTATCATTAAATTATCTAAGTACTCTCTTGCACATGTCAGGAGGCGGAGTCGTATGGTTGGGCCAGTCTACCTTCTAACCCTTCTCTGACTGAGCGGGTCAACTAATCCCGCAATATAGTTGGGCCAAGAATCTGCTTTGCCCGAACAGCGGGTGATGGACCATTATTAGCAAATTAGGAAAGACCTTAATTTATGTGATGTGTGTAACTTATTAATGTGATTGCTACGGTTTTTTCTTAGCAAACACGCTTAAAGGAATAAAATAAAACAATTTTCAAGTTTTAATACAAACTTATATTTATACGTTACAATAATAACATGTATGTATGTACAGTAAAGTATAAAAATATTTACAAATTTACAAAAATACGAACCTATATTTATACGTAATAACACAATATTAACATATATGTATGTACAATAAGGTATAAAAAATATTTACATATTTGGCGCGTATTTAAATGAAACACTTTTTACAAATGTCAGCCTGTCTATGAGATTTTGTTTGTAGTTATTAATTTTGACTTCAAGATAATCTTGCTTTAATTTTACAGTACGCCTAACAACTTTTTGGAATTTGTTGGATGTGTTTATTTTAACATAAACTTCACTTTGAAAATTCAATGAACTATCAACAAATTGCAAAAAAATTTGGATGAGGCGAATAAAAACTTTTATTAAATCTTGAATGAAATGACTCACACGCATTGGTTGTTCTGCAAGAGGAGGCAGATGAACTTGCCCAAATATTTGGAGTAAATTTGGCATTTTCGATGATGTAATTGACCACTAAATAGTCGCAAAACTCTTGAAGTTTCGAATGTTTTGGCATGATTGGAATTAAATCGAATGCGAATGCGACACCCACTTCATCACAATCAAGAAACTGAAGTCCAAAACAATATCTTAACATTTTGCCAACTTCCGTGTGGTTTTTATAATCTTGTGACAGTCCAAGCGAGTGAATTTTTCCTTACCATGCCTGTGAAAGATGGAATCGGCATCCACTTACTCTAGCTTCCTCCCACGTATCCATAATAGTACTGTGGATTGCAGTTTCAAAATCAATCACGACACTTTTAGCATAAAATTGTAAGTCACTTTCACTGCACTTCTGACACAACATATTCAAACATGTTTGATATGTGGATTGCTTTTTATCCGGAAGCAAACAAAATACCAATGGAACGTAATGTCCATTCTTGTATCCATGAATTGTAAAGAGTTGTGTAAAAAATTTTGGACAAAAAACAAATGTGCCGTCCATATACACAGTTTCAGTACAACATAAAAAGTAAAAACGATGATACCTTGGTCTGCATTATTTGTCAAGACAAATGTTTCTTCTTTATCTGTCATAGGTGTCAAAGTGTTTACTGCTTCGAAAACGTCTTTTTGCGTTTTGGGTAGATTTGGAGTTAACTTTTTCCTGCACATCCATATATTATGCCTTACAAGTTCCATATCGTAAGTCGTTATGTTACTGCTTATACCAGGGTTAGACCGAAGTTCCGTGTGCACTAATTTGGCAGGTTTTTCGTGTACATTTTCTAGAGCTTGCCTTTTCATACTGTTGTTGACAATCTGCCTGTGCAGGTTTATGTCTTCTTTGTGATTGTGAGATAATTCGGAGTCCAAAATCTCATTTCCAGCCGACGTGTAGATTTTTGCGGGACATTTCGATGTTTGATTTGTACACCTCCAACGCACAGTTCCGTTTTTCAGCACGTTTGCGATGCAAAACTTGTAGTTATTCACCACCAACAGTTTTTTGCCTTTTTCACTTTGCATGAATACAACTTCCATTTCGCCGGTATGAATGTGCGCTAGAAATTTTAGTAAAACTGTTTAATTTGACTTGCGTTTCAGAATTTATAAACTCATTTCAGCAGGTAACCACCCTCTTTAATAAATTATTTAGGACATTATGGACAAGTGTCCAATAATATTTTACATTTTTGAAATAAGTCCCACCCATCTTAATTGCGTTTCGTGATCTATTGGGTCCACAGGCACAAAATGTTTGCGTTTAAATTACCTATTTTTCTAAATAGTATGAGGTAGCAGGATCTGATAAGGATTCGTTATCGATAACTATCAGCGGGAGGTTCATAATCCACCGTCCGCATCCTTCTGGCCCAACTCAATGGCAGATTAAAGAGCGATAAAGTTTTTAGCCCAACTATAATGCGCCCGTCAGGAGGTATCACTTAAAATGTTTCTCTAATTATTCTTTCTAAACGATTTACATTTTAAAATGGTACTCGGAGGTAAACCTTTTGCTTTAAATAACCCCACAAGAAAAAATCAAGTTGTGTCAAATCTGGAGATCTAGCTGGGCGCAAAAAACTTCCGAATGATGATGTATTACTCCTTCATTAAAAGTGTGGTTAGATGTTAGATTAGTTTCAATAATTATCTTTTTATAAAAGTCACACACACATTGCTTTTAAAAGGCCTATTGGTTCCTGGTTTTTACTGTAAAATGGGGTTCCTGTTACCCTAACGACAGTTTTGTTCCTAAATCTGTTTCAGCATTTTGTCAAACTACTACAACTAACGCTTACTTGTAAGTTTACTTAAAAAATTTACCCGCGGTCCCGGCAAACACAACATTTCCGTTTTATTAAAATCTACGCTGTTCGTTTGGACGCAACCCATGTCAAGCTACGCCGCTGGCGGCCGACGAAAAATCTGGGTAATATAGATATTACTAAGTTGGCTAACGCATACCCATAGCGGCTGTGAAATCATTTGCACTCCCAATTATTACATGCGTTTTCCGTAACCGGTAATTACAACGCTGTAAAACGGTCAAATAAACACCTACGGGACGAGGAAGCGTGTGTATTGGCGTACGGCCCACGACGCGCTAAAATAATTGAATTGCGGGTAGCTGCAGAGGAGACAACCTGGAGATATGTGGTTTGGTAGCGGTGAAGCGATTTCGAATCTAATAAAGTAACAAGATTTATGCTTTGGAAGTTGCTTAATTTGTACTTAATATGATGTAACTGGCTAGAGCATTTGTGGAGATCAATTAATGATATTTTTAAAAGAAGTATAGTCTTTGTTTTGTAAACTGGGGAACATAACTATAGCCCCGCCTTGATTATCAGTTTTAATAATAATAATTACGAACGAGATTTCATTTTCCAACAAGATAATACGAGGATTCATGTCAGTAGAAAGTCGATGGCTTGGTTTGCCAACCAAAGTGTCGAATTGTTAGAGTGACCCTCTTGTTCACGTGACATGAAACCAATTGAAAACATTTAGGCCTCTTAGTTCGACGAGTATATGTGGATAACAGACAGCATGCCACCATAAATGAACTCAAAAATTCATTAGAAGAGGTTTGGACCAATTTGGAACCAAGAATATTAAATAATTTGGTTGGAAGCATGAATTCTAGAATTTTTGAGTTAACTAGTAAGAATGGAGACCAATTCCATTATTAATTTACGAATGTTTTGTTAAAATTTGTTCAATTCTGTGTGAAATTTAGATGAGGCTATAGTTGTGCACCAGTCCAATTTAAACAATTATTTTATTAAAATACGGGAACTGTTAATAAATGACTTTCTTCTTATTATTTTCGTTTCTTTTATCCCTCTTGTTATATCTAGAAAATTCGTTATTTGTTTTGTTTCTTTATTTTTATTAATATCACTTTATTTTTTATTAGTATATTTATTCCTATTCCTAACTTTCTGTATTTAATTTTGATGAAATGTGATTAACGAATGCATTTACAAAAAGAAAATTAGGAAAGGCATTTTTGTAACATGGATTACCAAAAATCTTGTTTTAGTACCTTAGAAATGAGATATTGTTCGTTACGTTTCTGTTACGTATTTTTAAGAATATTATTTTATAAATAATAATAAATTTTGACATAAACTTCAATCATTTGCTATAAGTAAATTCGGTATTGTAAAACAAATTTTATTTTTGAAAAATGTTTATTCAATAACATTAATGTAATAAATGTTCAAAATATCGCCATCCGCTGTTTTCACAAGCTTGAATTCGTGCCCAAAACGATCTTTTAACATGKATTAACATTTCMGGAGTGATGGATCTACATGCATCACGTATTTTATTTTCTAAATGTTCTACACTTTCAACTGGTGTTTCGTATACTTGCTCTTTTACCATTCCCCACAGAAAAAACATTCAAAGGAATAAGGTCCGGGCTTCTCGGTGGCCAAGGATTAATTGAACCTCTTCCTATCCATCGGTTAGGCAAAACCAAATCAAGATGATTTCGCACTATTCTATGATAATGCGCAGGTGCCCCATCTTGTTGGAACCATAGATCTTGTTTTATTTGTAAATTTTGCATTTTGCAGAAGTACCGATAAAATGTTTCTTAAAAAAATTAGATAAGTATTTCCGTGTAAACTATCACGAAAAAAATAAGGCCCAACAATTTGATTCCCCAATATTCCGCACCAGACATTCGTCGAGTAGATAGTTTGAAAATGTCATTCTCGAATCCAACGTGAATTTTCTCATCTGGGAAGCAAATGTTGTCATAAAATCTCACATTCAAATTTTGGTGTTCCCGAAAAAAGTTACGAAAAGCCAGTCTTTTAGGATAATCTGTCTCCTCTCTACTGAAGACAGACTAATACCGGTTGCTCTTGAGACTACCCTTTGACTAATATGAGGATTTTCGTCAATCATTTCCAATACTCTAATTTCATGGTCAGGGCCTGCTGCTGTTCTTTCTCTTGACTTTTTCAGTGGTGGCCAGTTTGTTCTTAAAGTTAATTCAAGTCTCTTGAAAATTGTATCGGCAGGAGCTCTTCTATTTGGAAAACGTTGTCTGTATAAATGGGCAGCAGCGGAAGCATTTTTCTTGCATTCACCATAAATCAAAATCATATCTGTTTTTTTCATCAGCTGAATACATTTTGACTTTTAACAAATACAGTGACAGGAAAGCGCATAGTTGTCATGGATTCCATACCATTATGTAAAATAACCACATTGGCTATGAGAATGTATTTTGGGTTGCATTTAAAATTTCATCTGGGTCATTATCACTCTTGAAACATTCTGTATAACACATAGCTTTAAGGATGCTGTCGAGAAATTTTAATTTGAGTCTTTAGAACCTTCGACCATCTTTATTATGGAAAAAAACAGTAAGTGTAACTCTAAGGGCGCAGATAACATCACTCTTTTTATGCTGTACATGTATTTAGCCGTAATTTTCCCCCACGTAACTCACATAATTATTAATTTATGTCTTGAATTTGGATATTTTTCTGCAAATTGAAGAGGGGCTGTAGTTACCCCCATTCCTAAGGTTCAGAAGCCGAAATGATATTCAGATTTAATACCAAGTAGACTTCTTCCAGTTCCTTCAAAAAGTACAAGTATAAATGGTACGTAGAGCGAAGGAATTCTTCTGGCTCGTCAATATAAATTTCGTGCTACAAGCACTCTTATATTTAACTCGTGATATCATAAGATCAGTAGATGATGGGGCTTATGTGCGATATCTGTGCGAATTTTTGAGATTTATTTGCAGCACAGGCTACAATGTTTAGGTACAAATAACAGATCGTGTCTCCAGGTTTTCGGGTGTGCCTCAGGGTTCTGTTTTGTTATACACAGCAGACCTTTCATCGTTTGTTAATTACTCTAACATGTATTCTATTACCGATGATACCCAGCTTAAGGAGCGGAAGTTTCTTCCAAAAGTGATATCACTAATATTCTTGAATCATAATCTCGCTACACTGAAAAAAGTTGATTGTCAACAACAACAAATTTCCGTTTGTTACGGACAAATTCGTTGTAGCAAAGAATTATTTGTTGTAAATACCATACATTTGCTTCCTTGTTGTTTCGATTTACTAAAATCATATTGTTGCCTGTACCAAGATAAATTTTGTTACCGCAAATAATATATCTGATAAAGCCAACAAATTAAATGAGTTACATAAACAAAAAAATTGTTGTCATTTTCTAGCCAATCACAACCATTTAAATCACGCCATTACCATATAAGGTCATAACCAAAAATGCGGCTAAAGCCATTCATTGTTGCCAGGTTGGGCGATTCATCCCCAAAGAGAAAGAATTCGTATTTGGCAACTTTTAATTTCAAAGATAAAAACTATATCTCTAGATTTGGTTTATCAAACGTTGTAACAATAGGTACAATGTATGTGTTCATGCAGAACCCACTCTAAGTTGAATTTATTTTTATTGAATTTTTGTTCGTTATGTTAATCTGATTGTATGCTACGACCATCAGTGACGATTTTAGCGTGTTTGTAATGGCGGTAGCAATCTGCATTTGATCAGTCTGGACGACATTTTGCCGAGTATGGGGAATTGGGAAATACTGCTGAAGAATACTGGCAATTCTGTCGGCATCGGCAGCCCGATTTGCGTAAAGCGGCGCACCTTGCCATGAGTACGGACGCGTGCAGTGCAGCTTCATTTATCAATATTCAAGAAGTGTGTTTTAACTGGGTGCATCAGTCGCGGAGGTCTTGGAAACGTGGGGTATCCAGAATCCCGATCTAATTAGAGGTTTTCAATGTAAGTACAATTAATTCTTTATGTTATCTCTTATGAGTTTTTAGGGTAGTTTCAAATTGAAGCGTTCTTAATTACTTGTATGCCGTATAGTAGAGCTACAGTAATCCGGATCTAGACTGGACTCATCCGTGTTAGTAAAAAATACAGATTACTGGTATCGTTTGTTACTTTGTATTATTTCCTACTTCCCAGCAAGTTATTGCTTCCTACTTTGTGCTGTTTTCTGGGCGCCATTTTGCTTATTTTACCCGTTTCCAGTCCATGTTCATACAACGCTACATTTACTGATATCCACGATGGCCAATGGACACGTAACTTTAAGTTTTGTATGAATAGAAATATTTATTTTTATATTTTCAGCAAAACATTCTTTCAGTTAATAAATGTTTCATTAATGAAGTCTTGTTTTATTATATTGTACCATGTTTGCAATGAAATTAGCATATGTGCGGCAGTTCAGAAATTAAATGTGAACAAAGATTGGTAAGTATACGTATTCATTTATAAATAAACCAGATTAAAAATTAATAAATATAGCTTATTGTACCAACATGTTGTGCATTTGCCTCCATAAATATTAGGTATCTGTACATGTAAGTAATAGAGAGTGTTGGAAGATCTAACAGTTCATCAGTCGCTTTAAATACGTATGACTTGCCCGTACAACAAAATAATTAGTTATTGTAACTACTACAAACACATTGTGATTAATAAATTGTAAGTTATTTTAACAAATATCGTTTTTGTTGTTACTAATAACAAATTACTTCTAATAACAAATATTTTGCGCAACAAAAATAATTCGTTGTCTTTACAAAGTTTTTAGTTGAGGCTATAGCTACAAATAGAATTTGTTGACGATACTAAATTTAAAGTAAACCGAACAAATCCTTTCTTTCAGTGTATCAGTTAAACAATTTGGGAATTGTACATAAAGCTAGTTCATCTAGAAGGGGATGGTAAACGCTTTTTGTAACTAGTCCTATATTAGCTCAGTCTACTGAAAACTAACGACGACGTCCGCGAGCTGGGTTTGTAAAAGGCTCATTTTTCGTTTTGCTCGTCTGGCATGCCGCATTCCCCGCCACTGCACTTTAATTGTAATGAAAGCAACAGTGCGACTGGCGAGGCGTGAAAAGACGGTCGTATCGCAAAATTGCATATTCCGCGTAAAATAGTTGTACTGATAAATATGTTGGCGCCATCACTATCTGCAGTGTCACGTTAATGCACTTTTGCATCATGCCAAACGCGCCCTCGGGCAGCAACTTTTTACTCATTCGCCTGGATTCAACGCCGCCTGGGTTAATTGCAGGTTTTATTCGACACACTGTTGCTGGAACAATGCGGGTTTAATTTACACCACGACAGCTCACGCGTTAGGTGCATACGCGGACAAAACGTTGTCTAGACTGTCRCAAACATTCAGAGTCCAGCTCAGTTGGGAGGAAGACGAAAACCGCCACTAATTTTTTAGCTAGGACTTCAACAGCCGAAAAACGAAATGCGCTAGTCAAAAAAGCTATCTAGTTATTGAGACCTGAACTCGTAAATGAGATTTACTTTAAAGAAAAAGGAAGAGTTATTTAAATACAAGACAATCACTAATATAGCACAATTTTAAATAGGCTAAAACGTATAAAATAAATTCTCCTAGTTCCATATACACTTATAACCGCATACATACTTCTAACTTCACAGAGTTGTTTTTTTGTGATTATAAATTTTTATTAGCTATGAAAATACTTTGCATTAGAAAACGATTTTTCCACTAAAGCCCAGGACTCAGACAACTTATACGTTTTAGTACGAGGACTGAGTGTGAAAAATGCAATATTTTTTCAAATATACATTACAGAAGATGCTCACAATGTTCCCAATTCACTTGTTGGCAGTAATGCAGCCTTGAGTAAAGATTTCTAATGTTCTTTGTAGCATATTTGGAAGTAAGTTCTGAATTTCTGCCCTGATTCGTCCTTTTAAATCTTCTGCATTATGTGGCTGATTAGCATAAATACAGTATTTTAGATACTCTAACAGTAAACAATCAAGCGGCGTCAGATCAGGGGAACGTGCTGGGCATTCAATCGCTTCGCGCCTACCAATCCATCTGTCTGGAAATATCGCATTCAAATATCCACGAACGTTGATTGCAAAATGGGGCGGCGCACCATCTTGCTAAAACCATATCTGTTTAAAAAAACAAGCAGCATTTTCACGATTAGGGAACAGGCGAAAAATTTCTGGTATAACGTGTTCGCGCAAAAGCTGTCAATACTTGACAGCATTCAAATTTCCCTCGATGAAAAAAACTTTTTGAGGGTGTTGTGTGTGGCTTTGCTCCATCTAATGTGGATTTGTGTCCGATCAATATCTGCAATTATGTCTATTCACATTACCATTGAGGCAAAAGGTCGCTTCATCAGAAAACATAATCCAATTTAAAATGTTTCTCTCCTCATCTATCATGCTCATAGCAGTTTTGCAAAATTCTATCCTGCGATCGAAATCATCTTCGTTCAGTTCTTGTAATAAGTGAATTTTGTATGGATGAAATTTTTTCAACATTTTGTGAACAGATCTTCTGCTAATATGGTAAGTGGGATACACTTGCACATCTAAAAAGATATTCAGGCACTCGTAGCAATTTTTGGACGTCCTGGTTATTGACGATTTTTAACACCGCCGGTTTCGTCAAAACGTTGCAACGTTTTAATAACTGTTGATCTGGCAATTGGTTCACGATCTTCATGAATTGCATTGTAGAGCGCAACTACGTCCGAATAACTTCAGCTTCTATCTCCATAACCAATCATCATCAAAATATCGATGCGATCATGTTCAGTTGACTGAGGCATTGCGATTGCAAATAACAAAGTAAATTAAAATTATCACCAGTCACGAGGAAAATGGAGACACCWGGAGTWTTTGTTCTTACTTAGCGATAACAAATATGGTTATTATCCCGAAGTTTTTTACGAGACTCATGTTTGCTGTCACACTTTTCTTGATAAAATTGTATAGGTGTGATAAATTTTTGAAATCAGGAAAAATATTCTTTCAGTGATGTGCCTTTTGATTCGCCTTGCTTGCGCCCATATTTTGGAAACGAGAGCTGCAGAAGATGCATTTTAATTACCCATGCACAATTTCAGAAAAATCAGTCCAAGAGAACCTGAAATATCGTGCTGCTTCCATACTTTGTGGCGACCCTGTAGTTGTTAATTAAATGGCCCATTAGAAAAGGAACCTATGTCAAACTATGTAAATTAATCTTTAAAGTCATAATCTTTAAATCTCTTTATACAATCTGTGGGCTTTCAGATGTAGCACTGAGTGTTTCTAAGACCGAGAACACTCTGCCAGATATATTTTTCTTATTAAATCAGTGGAATTGGATTTTGTGCTTTCTTCACATATATTTATACAAGACAAGAAAAACACAAATTTCCTATTAACCGTTAGAAGATACAAGATACCATCCATATTGTTACGCGCAACAAGAGGTGGATATACTATGATACCGTCGGAACCAAACAACTGTGAATGCAGTAGCGTTAATCAACTTCACCACAACAAAAAAAGAAGAAGATCAAGCAATATCCTGAAACGACTGAGAATAAGAAAAAATAGTCTCGATTTTCAAATATCTACATCAACATATGCCCCAAACATCAAAAATGAACAAAGATTTTGACCATATGTAGCGATTTGCCGTTATTGCTATAAGTGCGCCCTGCATCTATAAAGGCGGTTGTTAAAATATGAATCGATACCACTAAAAATTTCTAGTATGAGTTATCGATGAGATAGCACTGATATCAATGTCGACCATCAAGTAACATATTAATATTCCTACAATATCGTATTGCGTTGGTGTTGGCAACGTCTCTATGCACGATATCGAAGTAAGCACTGGAGATTTTAACGTTCGCGCAGGCTACGAAATAATTCCTACACTGAATCAAGAAAAACATGCTTGGAGAAATGTAGAAACTTACAAACAGTATAAAAACGATTTAGATCTTGCATACAATACAAAAAAGACGGACACATATAAACTGTGATAAAGTAAGATCGTGTTATAAGACCGTGTTAAAGTTTCTGCCTGAAACATCATAAGAAAAGAACAGTGACGTGAATCAACGTATGTGCTTAAGACATTTTTTAAAAGTGCATCAAATTGATGGTAGGTAGCTACATGTTTAGCAGACAGAAGCAGCATGATTCCATAAATCCTTCAGGGTATACCTATCGCTGAAAGGGGTAGAACCATGTCGCAACAACATTCTACAGCGAGAACATGGCACATCGTGTGGAACTGGAATATCTATAGTATTCAGGAGTGCGATAGCATAAGCTTAGGCAATCTTGCAATCGTTTTCCAAGCTGAGGGCTATAATACCGACAGCCAAGAGGAACTAAAGACCTTGGAAAACACAGCTATGTGCTTCCATCAGATGGTAGATTCACTACGTGAGCACACAAGACAGTAGCTCATCACGCTGTGGAGTGGATTCGTGAACAGAAACGGTTCGGTTTGAGGACAATAAGAGAGCAGATTAGTAAAACTGAGAGCTAAAGACCCGTGGTAGGGTATGAACTTAGCTAATGAGAAAAGAGAACGTCTCTTTGGGGTACCATTTGTGTAACTTGAGCAGCTTACACAAGCACTCGTTGACTGTATTATAAAAATGGTTGACAATACAGGATAGAGAGTTTGACAAATTAATTGTAAAAGTTCCTTTTTTTCTTTATTTATACCTTTAGAGTGTACTGACCTGAGAATCTAGGTGAATACCTGTTACCTGAGCGTAGCTGGACCAAGTGAGGGAATACCCTACCAGGCACACCGAATGCAACAGGAACTAAAATAAGATAAGACAGTAGAAAAATAATTGACTAACGTAATAATTACTAAGTATGTTGCATGTGCATAAATAACAACAGTACGTATTATTTCTCTCTCTCTTGGTATAACCAAGTGCGGGATTTTGTGCGATATAACGCTACACCCAGCATATTTTGGGGCTGAAACGGTCAAACGCAGGTAGAAACGAACCACCCCAGACTGTCAAACCGTGAAGATAGAGAAAGAACAGGCCCTGTAAGTGTAAAAAAACGGAGTAAAACCATTACATCTAAAAATAGACCAAACTACCCCGATCTGCCTTACGCGCGATAATAGAACTTCAGTACGATCTTAAAAAGAAATAATAGTAATAATAAACTTAAACGCCGTAGTATTAACAAGTAGAATAAATAACTAACCCACAAAACAAGAATAACGGCTTTCGTCCCTTTAGACGTTCTTACAGTAAAAACAAATCAACAATGGGGGAGGGTAGTAAAACGTAGAGAAACCGGCATATCCAAAATTAGATCAAATGTAATTATGTCGACTTGTTAAAAAAAAATACATACCGCAGTAGGAACAAGTATAGAACAAACAACTATAACCAGCAAAATACTAAAAACTACTTTCGTCTTTTTCAGACGTTCTTTCAGAAAAACAAACATAAAAAGTCTCTTACGGTAACAACGAATCAACGAAAGAAGACAATAAGATAGATGTATAAGGAAAAGGGAATCTGCTGCCAATGTATATAAGCCCAAATATTAATACAGCTTGTGGTTAGCTCAAGATCGGCGACACAGCGAACAATTGCTATCAACTCTTAGATCTCTTCATAATGTGTTCTAGTGTTAGGTTCTTGTGTTGTCGCTATTGTTGGTGTCATAACAGTGAAGTAGTTCCGTGCGTCTAAATAAAATGTATACAAGAAATCACACACAATTGTGGTACAGAAAATCTCGGGAGACGGCAACCGCTTTCGAAGCACATTAAGTTACCAAATGGACGGGAAAACACTACCCAATGAGAACACAAAAACCGCCCAAGAAAAATAAGAAGAAAAGCTGGAAGAAGAAATCATAGTGACAAGAATAGAAAGAAGCAATAAGTAAGAAAGCGCTATGACAGTGCGAAATAATTGTACAGAAACCAGGAAAACATGTAAACAAATCCAGTCACAAAGAATTGGGATAGTCCTAAAGAAGCTCCGCTGTATAGAAAAGAAAATATACTAATACACACGACCAGTGGAGTAATATCACCCCATCTAGAGATCGAACAAACGAATGGATAAGCACATACGAAATCACTCAAAGCGTCGATACCACCAAAGATTTTAAGTTCATAATGTGTTCTAGTGCTATGTTCTTGCGTTTACATTGTTATTGTGATTGTCGTTACAGTGAATTAGTTCGTGTATCTAGACAAGTGCACACAAGAAATCACGTAATCGTGGTAAAAAAAATTCAGCAAGACCAAAACTACCAAATATACGTCGAACACATCACCAACAGTAACACAAACATCTTGTAAGAGAAATAATACAGAAAACCATGAATCACGTTAGACCAAACTCTCTAGGAAACGAACGGATAAACACATATGAAAACACCGAAAGAAGCATAGACATCATCACGAAAGAGTGATCAAAAAAGGAAACATGAATAATGAAGGCCGCTTAAAAAAGACAAGAAAATAATAATTGAAGAAGTCTTAAATCTCTACGCAACTTCAGACATCACCTCACATGAGGAGGAGATCAAGGAAGACGCGCTAAGCGAACATCAAACACGGAAACATCTAAGAAAAGCATTCACTGGCCGAATGCACCCTACAAAAGGCGTGGAAAACAGCAACAAGCTCAAAGTAGGATACCGTGCTACAAGTGGTGAACGGTGGAGAGAATCATAGCAGAATAAAACGTAACTGAAGAACAGTGGTCAGAAACCGCAAAAGGCAGGAAAATAATAAATAAGGAAACCTTAAAGCTGTATACAATCTCAGACAGCAGCTCGTCCGAGGAAGAACAAGAACAATGCAGCCGAACTAAGCTACCATCCAACACGGAGGCTAATAAAAAGTATCCGATAGTTGGATGCCCTGAAAACCTCCCCATTCCAATCCCCAAACTCCTGTAACATGCGCTGCGTGGGAGCCCACTAGCAACAAGCGMGTCACCCCTKCAACCCAGCGTAGACGTAGCCGGCCCGGCGGTATATCCGGGAGCAGCAGAAATGCCTACTGTACGCTGGTTCAATCAATCAATCAATTTATACCTTTTGAGTGTACTGACGATGGCTATACTTTGTAGCCGAGAACGCTCTACAATAAAAAAATAAAGTATAATATTCTTAAAGAAGAATTAATTAATTATAATTCCACTTGGAGAATACGGATCAGATTTCAATTTTTAATAATGCTAGTAGACCTTCGTCATGTGGTGGTCGTGGATAAAGAATTGAACTGTATTTCGCATAAAATTCAACAAACATTATAAAAGTGTGTTTGTAAAAGAGCACAACAACCCAGTAGGAGGCACGCTCTAGCAGATAAATGCAAAATTATCTCTTAGGTACAAAGTCCCTTTTAAGATCGGCCTCTTGCTTCACATCCACCGGTTGCACGTTTGTCCCAGTTCTCTCAGCTGTTTACCCAATCACATACGAGATTAGCTGGAATAAATTTCAAGAAAACTTGCACAGCAAGCCGGAATTCGTACGAATGAGTTCCAATTTGCACCAGTCATCACTTTACACCGGTCGCTAGTCGCCACAATTACGGAGAACTCTAATTACTTGGAATATTGCCCATTACCGCAAATTTTTAACAAGCCCGCAATCTCACTCTGATTTGTCCGACCGCCGGTTTGCAGATGTGCGCCTTTTGTAACGGAGGCAAAATGATGCTGTGGCGGACTGTTGTGTTTCGCAAAAAAGTAGATAATTTGCAGGAATCATTATTTTCACAGTCGGGTAGTGGTAGAGTACGTTTCAAATATTTTTTCTTAAGAGTAGATTAATACTGCTTAGTGGCAGAGTGAGATATATGTGCGCGTGAAATGTTCAGATGCCTGCGTAGAGGAGGAAGTGACAATGCATTCGAATAAACGAGATAACAGATACGCTGTATACAATGTCACCTACAAGAAATGCTCAAAATCGGAACTGTCCGAATCAGTCTAATCAAAATCACTTTCACTGTCACTGTCGGTTTGCAAACTCATTATTATATTGCCATATATTGAGTCCAGTAAAGGTTCCTTACCAGCAAAAAGATATTCAGCTGTTTTTGCATGTTGGCAGTAGCATTCTTAATCTTGTGCAGCAAATGTATTGAAAAATTCGCCACATAGCGATTAGACCTTGTTTAAAGGAGAATTACCACATCACAAACATCATTTTTAGTGATGCCATTTCATCATCCAAAGCATGCTTCCAAGCTTTGTAACACTATAATTTAGCAAAAGTTATATTTAGCCCTTTTTACATTTATTCAATCATTCATTGGTATATGTATTGGTTTAATAGAACAGGTCGTTTCTTCGCGTATTTCATGGTTTACCTCGACCGGTCCTGCTCGAGAGTTTCTTGCTCCATTCTTTTTTGTATCTTGATAAGAATCGCGTTCTCAGCTGGAAAAATCTATCATTAAACGGCGATACGTTCTCGTGTTAACGTAGAAATAAATCACAATCGAGTAAAAGCTTCGTAGCTAGGTTCCATTTTAAGTAGTTATAGTGTACTCACCGATTTTCGGGATTATTTGGACTAGTTACACGTATATTTGCTGAAATTTCGTTAGTTTGGATTTTGTGCGCTAGCAAATCTTGCCCGAGCTAGGGGATTCGGAAGCCTACTCGATCGTTTGTGTGGAAGTTTAATAACATTTTCTACGCCGATTCTGCATTGTGATTTGACCCTCGACCAGCTGAGGTTACTTGTAAGTTTCATTTAAAATGCTCTCTAGCTAAAGAACCTGATATTCTAGGGTTTTACTGTCGGTTATAATAGTGCCGAATAGTATTTACAACGCTGAGGTACTGTCGTTCTTTGTCGAGGAGTTTCTTCAAGGGCCTGTTATCTCTGGTGATATCGCGGGGCACGGGATTCCATATACAGCCGTTCACCGTTAGCCTTAGCCTAAGGGAGCCTATCGTCATCGCACCTATTTACTTTTGATGTTCACCAGTTCCTTGTAACCTGAAGAGATCGCCCCGACCTTAAGCTATGTATACTACTTGTTATTTTAATATTTCGTTGAGATTCACGTTCATTCATTGTATATAAATCAATTCATTTTATATTGTACTTTCAAATCTCTTTCTCATTGTCAAGTAATTGAGTATTATTTAACATTAACTTCAATCTTCTGACTGATTTCGTTAGTATTTTGCATTAGTGTTTTGCATTTATAGTTCTGTTTCTATTACAACGGTAGAGTTTTGCTTTGATTGTTCAATAGTGTTATAATTTTTAAATTCAATTCTTTTCGGTTCACGATACCCGAAACAGCCTTTTTTGTAATTAATATTCAGATATTTCAGTGGATACCTCGATATACGTATACCGAGGACACCGCTGGATGCATGTAAGTACTTGGGTTGTATTTTTGTTGAATAGAATTTGTTGAACAATCGTAGGATTTTTTTTGTTGAGATATTCTTGTTAGATCACAGAATTTTTGACATCTTTCACCCGCGGTTCGTGATTGGCGGATATTCGCTTAGCGGTTCAATCACGTGGCGCCCTTGTTTTTTTACTATCGGTTAATACCCCGCCCATCTCCACTAAAGTTGGCAGCCCGCTTAAGCGCACATATTAATTGATCTTTCGGGTTATATTTTTTTCATTAATTGTCACTTAGTTTGTTTTCTTGATTTTTTTCCTTGTTTTGAAAAAAGTAAACGACACAGCTTCAGCTCTTTGTAATGACTTGATCTGATTTGAAAGAATCCTGCAGATACATTGGAAGTCTTCCTTCTCTTCTTTCTCTTTGACTTCACCACATTGGCCGACATAATTTTGTATCCTCCTTCAATCCATACCCCAAAATCTGGCTACACTGGCTACAGTACCCAATATAGATCCCAACGACGCTTCCCTTATCTAATTTTTGACAATGCTGCCTCAGAACATATATCAAACACATAAATAATAACATGGGAGTGTTTTAAATCCAGGGTATTTTTTAAGACAATCTGAAGTGTCTTAATATCTCCAAATGTCCTCAAAGAAATACCTTACAAACACAATATCAGTTGACTACGTGATACCTATTTATAACTACTTTGTTTTCCTAAGCTTGTTCCGTTTTCTGTGGCTTGCTCAATTTACATATTCAACTTATTTAAGTTGTTTACAGCTATTTCATTTTAAATAACAATTTTCATACCTGTGGCTTCAGTTTCCACAAATGTACCCTAAAGGTTTATAATTATACGTCTTTCTGGTACGTTCAAAGTTATTTTTATAAACTGCATTTCATGTGCGCCTTGGATCAAAGGAAACGCATACAGATATTTATAGTAGCATTGTACACCTATAACAAAGTTTTCGCATAGAAAACGGGATACAAACAGCAGATGGCGCATGGGGAACTCGGCGAGCTTGCGGAAAGCATTTGTCTCCGTCAAGCCTGGGGTTATTCGAAGCCAAAAAGACCGCGCAACACATCGATTTTGATTTATTCGCTTACTTTCATGTACAATACGATAATAACAATGCAACCGGGATTATGTTCATTTCCGCGTCGTTACGCGTGCGGAATATAGAGAAAAACGTGGTAGTATTCTCCAAACAAAAAAGTCCCAAAAGGACCAAAAGTAAATAAGGCAAGTATGTATGTAATTTTAAAGAACTGCTCGGCTCAATCATTACCATACCAGGTCAAATTGTTTATTGCGATGTCTTAAAACCAAATAGCCACCAATGTATTACGTTCCAGAATCTGCAAGATGCTGTGGGATTTTATCAGGTCGTGAATGAAGCCACAAGAATTTAGCCAACGAGTAGTTTCGTCGATTGATCTTCTTTTGTCTAACATGAAACATAACGTAGTTAATTGTCAGGTACAAATCGACGCAAATAMTGAGACAGACCACTTTGCAATCATATTAAAACTTGAAATTTCCACTGTAAGCACTTGTAAAGCTACTTCCTATAAATAAATGAATTTTATTGAAACACGAGCAGATACTGGGAGTAAAACATCATAAACAATAAAGGCAAAGTCTAGCAGAAGCTATTCTACTTAACCTTAAAAGAGAAAAATTAAACTATATTATATTAGCAGAGCAATAAATATAATGCTAATAAATCAAGTACAGGCTCGCCGAATATATATAATATATATAGTAAATTCAACTATTTATTATTATTTATTATTATTAGCATATCAAAAAAATAGTATCAATAATAAACAAAATAGAGTACAAGTTCGAAAGCGATATCGGACAACCTATTAGTTGAAAAGCGGTTAACGAACCTCATCGAGTCCGTACGAGTTAAGAGAGTCATGGTTATCATGAAATCTGACGGTCGAAAAAGAACTGTCTTAGTTTAAATTTAAATTTAAAAATATTTAGTTTTTTAAACTCGCTCGGAAGTGAATTATACAGCCTTACAGCGTTGTATGTGAAGCAGTGAACGAACATAGCAGAGCTATGGCGAGGCAACAAAAATTTAGCTTTATTTCGTGTATCACGTGAATGCGTAGATGAATAAGGGGCAAACTTAGACCTCAAATTGTTCACATGCATAAGGAGAATTTAGTAAAGCATGGACGAAACAACCTAAGTGATAATTCCAGCGGGAATTCATGCGTAGCCAGTTCAAAGAATTAATCCTGTGACATACATGGTCCCCGCATTGCAAGCCAAAAACCAAGCGACAGCATGCATTCTGAACCTTTTCAACCCTGTTTCTATCAACAGAATCCAAACAGGGGCCATATAAAAAATTGCAATAATTAAAGTGTGAAAGAACGAGTGCATCACATAATTGCTTTTTCAAATTAACAGTTTTAAAATGTCTACAAAAGCTTAAGGTTAGAAAGTGATTTTTGTATTAACTTAGTTACATGCAGCTTAAATCGACATTGCGTGTCCATAATCAGACCCAAATTTCTACTATGATCAACAAAAATTAACCTTGTACCAGCTATATAAACATTGAAAGACTGTTTAAGAAATGTTGTACTACTTTTATTACCAAATACCATCAGCTGCGACTTGGACCAATTCAATTCAAGGCCGTGTTCAGCAGACAATTTTCTTGAGTTTTCAAGTTCTTCATTATGAATTTTGCCAGCCCTTACGAAATCATTATTATCGAAACTAAAACACAACTGTGTATCTACAATTAAAAACTGATTTCACTATATCAGACCTATATATTATGAAAAGCAGAGGTCCATATGGAGCTTTGGGGAACACCAGATCTAACCTACAATTCAGAGGAGACACTATCTTTATATTCTACCACTTGAGTTCTATCGCCCAAATAAGATCTAATAAACTGGACCAGCAAACTGCTGAAACCGTAAGACTTTAGTTTGGCGCATAACAGACTATGATTAATAGTATCGAACGCTTTTGAAAAATCCAGCAAAACCAAAGCACCGACTAAACCTTTCTCATAAGCTGAAATAAGATCATCCATGACTGAAGCTAGTACAGTAGAAGTGCTCCGACGGCATCTGAATCCGCACTGAGCATCAAGAATGATTTTTCTAGAAAAGACAAAGTCAGATATCTGTCCGTAGACTAGAGATTCAAACAGTTTTGAAGCTGCAAGTAAGATGCTAATCAAACGTAAATCCGAAAAGTTTTCAACGAGATGTTGTCTATCCCACAATCATCTTTTTTTGAGTTAAAGGGTGCAGAGTGAACCTCTTCTCAAGGAAAATTCTTGAGAGAGATGATATTTATTATTTGATTGAAAATACTGTGAGAAATATGCATTAATTTAATTGCTATTAAGGAGATTAGAAGGTAATTTAATATTTTCTCAGAAAGATTTCTGTCTCTTGAAAACACTGACCAAAAGTTATTAGTCTGACGTTTCGATTACACCTGTAATCTTTGTCAAAGGCGAAGAACCTCAAAATTTGCCTGACACATGTTCAAACGAAACTTTCAAAGTAAATAAACAAATCACCAAGGAAGCGAGACGTCATAGAAACAGCGTGCCGACCTGATAAAAAGGAATCTAACGACGAAAAGGGAACTACCTGCCTATTAGATATACATGAACTACTTGGTAAAAGATAACTACAAAATAGCCTTCCAAATGTCACGTAACTCATAATTTCCTCAATCCCTATTAAAATTATTAGTATTCCTACAAATTTCTATAGCTTCTTTTATTAGACGTTTGTGATAATATTTTTCTCTATGTAAAATTTTTGTTTTATCAAAATCAATCATGTGTTTAGTCAAACATGAGTGTTCAGCTAAGGAAGATTTATCTATCTGTTGCAGCCTAGTAGTACGTACGTGTTCTTTCAAACGCGTACCTACTTTTCTTTTAGTTTGACCTATGTAACACTTGCCGCAAGAACAAGTAATTTTGTAAACACCTTCACTCCCTAAATGTAGTTTATCTTTAGTAGAACTTAAAATTTTATTTAAATTATTATATGTACTATCAACAACTAAAATATCGTGTTTTCTAAGTATCCTTTTTAATTTTTCCGAAAGGCCTTGTACATAAGGCAAACTCAACTTCAATTTACTTTGTCCTGGCTGAGAATTTACTTGATTTGGATGAGCACTTTTATTAAAAACTGACCAAATATTCTTACTACTATAACCATTTCTCACTAGCGCTGATTTAAGATGATATATTTCTTTTTGTAAAGAACTTTCGTCTGAGATCTTTTGTGCTCTACCAAATAACGTCCTTATAAGACTATTCTTTTGAGAGGGAGGGTGGTGAGATGTGGCATATAAATATCTGTCTGTGTGTGTTCGTTTTCTGTAAATCTTGTGTCCTAACTGTCGAGTGTTTATTTTGTAAATTTGGACACCCAAGAAAGGCCATCACTTTCTAATTCCATAGCAAATTTTATGTCAGGATTTAGACTGTTCAAATGATTTAGAAACTTACCCGACTCTTTTATGCCGTGGGGTCAAATAACAAAAGTGGCATCTACGTACCTATACCAACATTTTGGCTTAAACTGAAAACTGTTTATCGTTCAAAATTTTTCATAAACGAATTGGCTACTACGGGACTTAGAGGTGAACCCATTGCACAACCTGATTTTTGTTCATAAAAATTATCGTTCCATAAGGAATAATAAGTAGATTTTAAACAAGACACCTAGGGGATCGCTATTAAGCTTTTATTAATAACTGACCAAATATTCTTATTGCTATTCTTATTCGAAACGTCAGACTAATAACTTTTTGTCCGTGTTTTCAAGAGACAGCGATCTTTCCGAGAAAATATTATCTTATATTATGGACGCGGAAAGCATCACCCTCGGAGATTAGAAGGTAATTCAGATATGACTTTGTTCGTACCAATGTTTAAATTGCGCAGAGCCGATCAAATCTCCACCAGAAGCAACTGAACCTATGCAACGACGGTTTTCCATTCTAACAGAATTCACAGTCAAGTTCCTCAACCTCTTGTATGCAACAAAATCTTGAGGAAGTTAACTTTATCCAGTTCATTACAAAATTTATCAAGTATCGTACACTGACAACCCAAAAAGAAATCAATTGCCCACTTCGTTTGACGATACAACCACCAGGAATGCCTCCATATAAAATTATCTACGCCCACTCAACGCTAATTCGATCGAAGAATAACGAACCGAAAGCACCTCGTAGAACACGTCCAACACGGCATAATTATCCCCTACCTAATTTCATGTTTTAATACAATCACCCGCTAATTGTAATTAATGATGTCCGCGTCGACCCGGGTCGTTTAAAAAGTCGCTTAAACAGGGCATTAGTACACTCTAGATAATTAGGTCCATCACGGCTCGCTTTCTTCAGGTGATGCTGTGACAGTTCGTGCACTCGAACCTGTCCAAACGCAGTTTAAACAATGCTCTTCCAGGCTGACGCGCGAATTTGCATTGCAGATTTTATGTGAGCGCTTATAAAAAGTTGATTGATATTATTGCCTTTCGGGCGGGCGATTTTGGCAGTGTACGGGACGAAAAAGTCTTATTTATCGCCGTTTTTCGACCCATCTTCGCTTGTAAACATCAATAACGGCGATGAGTGGGAAGATGAAAACTAAAACGCGGGCATTAACGTCGTTCTTGTTTCTCGCTGCTGGTGATTGATTTTGCTAACAAGTCACCCGATCGTTAAATTGACGAGATAAAAGGTCTAATTTCGTTGAGGAAAATTACAAGATGGYGTCGTGAATTTTTGCTTTAAATCCGTAGTAAAACATAACAAAAAACTATATCTTCATAACTATACAGGGTGTTGAAAATATTTAGTTTATTCATGAGTGTGCTGTGTCAAAAATTATTAATAGATAATAGTGTTCATAGAAAAAATTATGATATTAATTGCCAAGTCATTAATAACTAGGAACCTTGGGAAGACATAAAACTCCTTTTTTACACGGTCCTTCAGGTTGTTTAATTGCCAGCTTTAAATTTAATAGGGGAAGAAGTAATATCATTCTCATGACTTAAAAAAGCCCTCCAGAGAGGAGGATGAATGGGGTTCAAAAGAATCTGATGTTATCGGCTTTCGTGGGTTCGCCAAGATAAAAGATTTTAAGAATTCTATTAAGCTTATGACAGCAACGAAGCTTGCACAGTTAGAATTGATTGATTGATTGATCCAGCGTACGGTCAGCATTTCTGCTACTCCCCGATATACCGCCGGGCCTGCCGATAACGCTGGGTTGGAGGGGTACATGCTGATTGCTAGTAGTAGCGCATGTTAAGGACATATAGGGATTGGAGCGGGAAGGTTATATAGGTACATTCATTTTATTTGAATGTTTTCTTGGTGTTGATGGCATCATTGGTCCATTTCAGAGTCACTGGTTTCTGGTATGTCGTATAACCTGAGGGATTCTTCGTTGATTGATTTCTTGTCTTTTGCCATTTCTAACTATTGTTCTTCATTCTTCCCTGATTTCTGAATTATCCTTTCTATAGTTGTTTTCCATGTATAGCACGGTTTTGTTTTTTTAGTTTGTCGCCGCTTAGCTTCCAGGCCTCTCTTAGTATGTGGTCTCTCCTTTGGATGTGTCCCCAGTATTTCATTACGTATGTCTCTATTCTCTTTATGATTGTTCTGCCATCTAGGAGTTCTGCTGTTGATTTTTCCTGGTTTTCATTTATTGCATTAACTAGAAGTTGTACAATACTTTTCTCTGGCTTTCTCAAGCTTTTCCTGTTTGCTTTTGTTGGCATTTTTACTCGATACGTTTGACTGGCATAATGATTGATGTATATAGAATCTTTATCAATTTATAAATGGTAATATCGCCCTGGTTACTCTATGTGCAGTTTTGATTCTTTCTCTAACCGTCTCTCTGCGGCTTAGATGGCTGGTTATGTATGTACCTAGATATTCCATTTTGTTTGTTGTTCTTAAAATCCGGTTCCCTATCTTGTATTTTGTGCCCGTTTCTAGGATTGTTCTGCTGGAAGGATCTCTTATCATGATGTTGCTTTTCGTGTAGTTTATTGTTAGTCCATTTTTGTGGAGTTCGTGTTCTGCATTTTTTAAGAATTCTGCCAAGTCATTTTCGTTCTCCGCGATTATTATCAGGTCATCTGCATATGCAAGGACTATAGGTAGTGCTATTTCATTCTCCTGCTTGTTAAGGTTTTCCATGTTAGTTATGTTTTTTTTTTTTTGGAGAGCTTAATCTAGTACGATTGTGAAAATACGGGGGGATATTGGACATCCCTGTTTAACGGCTCTGTTCTTCTGTTTGGTTGGTGTTGTTTGTCCGAACCACTGCACTGTAGTATTTTCGTGTAGGCAAGCTTTTATTATTCTGTTGATTAAGTAGGGCGGGACCCCTTTGTCCCTTAGGATTTGTGGCACTACCTGATGGTTTATCGTATTAAAAGCTTTCTGTAGATCTATGGCCATCACCAGTATTCTAGTGCCTTCCCTCCATTTCTCCTCTAGTATTCTTCTCACTGTAAACATGTGGTCATCAGTTGATCTGTTTTTTGCAAAGGCTGCTTGGTACTGCGGTACTTCTGGTATGTATGTATGCATATGGGCGTAATACTTGTATCCAACACTGCATAGGGTTATTCTTCGGTAGTCTTCCGTGCTTTGCGGTTTTTTTAATTTTGGGGATCGGAACTTGCATTGTAGTATTCCATTCATCTGGTATTTCGTTGGTTAACCACGCTGCTTCTAATGTTTTTTGTACCTTTTGTTTTAGATTTATTGATCCGCATTTTGTCAATTCGTTGTTGATCTTGTCTAGGCCTGGTGTTTTATTACACTTCATGTTATGAATTATTTCTATCGCCCTTGCACAGTTAGAAGAAGAAAAAATTAAAAAACAAAAAGAGATACTGGATTTGGAATTACAACTAAATTCTAGAATGGCCAAATTGATAAGAAAGAAGAAATGATTGCAGAATATACATATGAACACAAATAATTAGTAAATATGTAGAAAAAAGCAAAGGTAACATCATGGATGGACGAAAATAATTTTTATACACATGCTAGAAACACGGAGAAGCCATAATCTAGAACATTTTCTAGTCAAGACAGAGAAATGCCACTTTAGTAATGAAGACGACTACAAAAATGTCTGGAGCAAGAGCCAAAAATGCAGTGAGGCCTTTGTTAATATCAACAAGGAATGTAGGAGAATGTATTAGGAAGACCAGAAGTAATAATTTCAGGACTAATCTAAAAAGTCACAGCTGCAAGGAAAAAATGAACCTGTTTGCTACCAATGGATGAATAGTGTGACATACAAAGGCGGAACATCAAAAACTGTTAACACTGCAAATTGCAGATTTGAATATTGAACAAAAAATAACACTAAACGATGTCAGGATAATTAAAAACATGGAGCTACCTGTACAGGCCTTTGATGTGTACCAAGATTTCCTCT
The DNA here is from genome assembly GCA_025024175.1 of Rhyzopertha dominica. Lineage (NCBI taxonomy): Eukaryota > Metazoa > Arthropoda > Insecta > Coleoptera > Bostrichidae > Rhyzopertha > Rhyzopertha dominica. The sequence goes on along the minus strand of QCXZ01000137.1, from coordinate 80,318,079 downwards.
TGGATGCATCTAACATTGCTTTTTGCGTTAGAATTTGCAGTCTCTATTTGTAGTATAATATGTATGTGTTATGGTAAGTCTCAAGTTGGTAGGATACCAAGTATTTTTCAGCGTCCTAACAAACACCTTAATACGACTGCGGATTTTTGCATGATGTGCTGCAGAACATAATGCTGGATACAGTCGTGCTTTATTAAAATAAACGTGCCTGCTTACCTCCTTAGTCCCTATGGACAACAAACTATAAGTAATCACTCGCTTTTGACGTTTGATGGAAATTTTTATTGCAAAAACAAATATATTTAAGATAATTAATATTATCTAAATTTGATCGAACGTAGGCTTAAACGAATTATGCATTCGAAATTTTAAAACTCTCTTAAATACAACAAAATGGATTCATGTTACAGTACTAGGCAAAGAATTTGTATCCCCACGATACAAAAACACTAAGCGTTTCTCTTTAGCATTCTGTGCATTGTTTTCATCATCAAAACGCCCAAACGATGTGCAACGGCCGTATCTCTGCAGGAAGCGCGTTCAATGCGCTTTTAAAGAATGTCATACCATAGTTTCAAGGATATGGGGCCCACCATCAATAACCGAAAGAAAGATGGAACGCGTTTCAATTAGACCATATGATGGATATTAGACGAGCATACCAACGAAAGTGAACGGACAATGGAGCCTTATCGGCACTTTCCATCGGGAGGTCTTGCAATGCAGCACTCCGATGGTTTTGACGCCGTTTCGTAATGTTCTGCAGCATTATCTTGCAAGAGATCGCGTCTGGTCGATCCTAAATACCCGCACCATGAGCGCATTCATCACTTGCTAGCCAATGGTACAACCGGCAAGCGATCGCTTAATCACGCATTTCGAGAAATATTGCTTCATTATTTAGTTCTTTCAATTCTGTTTTGCTTCGCATCAGCTTTTTGTTATTAACTTTTTGGCGTCCACAGATAGAAGGAAAACGGTTTAATATAAAAACTTGTCCAAATAAAAATATATGTATATTTCTGTTACCTGGTTTTATAATTTTTAACTTATGGATATTGTTTTCAATAGCGTAGAATCTAAGATAATGAATTGATTCATCCAGGATGTAATAAAATTATTCCAAGTTATCAAGTGGAGAATAATATGACCATTTTGTTAACTGTGTCTTCTTAACTTTTATTTAATCACATCATGAGTGGTAGTTACTAACCTTCGGTGATCATAAAACGTTTGCTCTTTACTGATAACGCTGTGGGAATTAACTTGAAATAATTTTGATACATCAAGAATTTTAAATCAAAATCTACTTTTAATTGTGCTATAAACAAATAAGGTATGTGAATAAAATAAGCTTGATCGTGTAGAAATAACGCTTTCCATTACTTTACATTAATTTCAGTAAAAATTATATTTCTGATAATCATGTAAGGATTTTCTAATGGGTAGTTAAGTTATTTTTGGAAAGGCACAAGGATAAATACATTTGCGAAGTGATAAATGGTTGCCTGAATACTTCGCCGCAGAACAATAATAAACACAGTGCATTTGTACATATTAAAACAGAAATTTTAATGAAAAAGGCTGGAAACAGTGAAAATTTAAATTCCACTTACCCCAAGTTCCTTTAGCGAAGTCAAATGCTTCATATGGCAATCAAGCATCCTCTGTAACAGAAGGAAACAAATGTTTAGTTTCTAAAATAATAATTTAGCAGCTGGTATTCAATACTTAAAAAATCTATGTATGTACTCGTACTAAGAAATGAGTATTAATGCCTTCTGCATACGGTCATTTAAAAGTTATTAAATTAATAATATTTTATTATTATTATAAAGTTGGGCGGTTACTATTAGAAAAAAAAATATTTTTGCACATTTATGAACAAAAAATCTATTAACGTGTTTTTTCTAAGAAGGGGGAATCCTACCAAAATTAAATTAAAAAATTGTAATAATACATAGGAGTAGGGTATTTCGTTTAAACTAAGCAAGTTGATACTTTCGGTATAACCGGATGTACCCCCCTTGATTTGTATATGCCAATTTTTCAGAGTTTTTCTAATTCTAATTTTCCATATAGCTACCCTATACCGGGTAGCCTATCGAAAACATGCTACAAGCCATTACAGGGTGGAAAATAACTCTTCGTCAAGTGCGTTTGCCAGGGGGGCACATTTTAACGCAAAAAGCATAGTAAAACAATTTTTTTTTGTAATTGGAAGGGGGTCAAGTGTACCTACCTCATTAGAAGGGCCTTGCTATTCCCTATACAATGCTACTTAGACTTGAAAATTGATTTACTCTTTTAGAAAATATGGAGTTGAAACTCCAACAATAATGTGTGGCGAAAAATGCAAAAATTGATTCAATTTTACTTTAAAACTTATCGTATTATTGAAATAAATTCCTTCAAATGAATTCGCTGTTTTTGCCGATTTGCAGGTTTCTTGGGCTCATTTTAGTGAGTAAAATATCATAGGGATTTTTTTCTTCACGTTTGATTTAGGTCAAGTAGTTGATAGATACTAGATACCTGTCGTGGTTAAAGTATTTAAAAATTGTTGACTTTAAAATTTATCGTTATGGTGTAAGGTAGAAATTATTGCGCTTTTATCAAAAACGATGAATGTATAAATCCTGGATCATTGGAAAAATTGTTCGCGAATTGGTGACAAAATTTCGCGACACAGGTTCGATTCATAATAAAAAGAGGCAGCTTGAAAATCGAGTACTAAACGAACCTACGGAGAGAGCAGTATAGGGGACAGTACGGTAAGTATAAAACAATTGCCATTGTGACCGGTGCATCTCGTACTAGTATCCAACAGGTACAAAAAAATACAATTTCCATCCTTATAAAATTAGCTTAGTGCAAGAACTAACTGAAGATGACTTTGATCGTCGCTCGAAAGTTATGAGTGAGCGATGAGTTAAGCAATGGTAACTTCCCATTTAATGTGTGTTCCTTTTTCCTAAATGGTTTAGTGAATCGCCACAAATGCCGTTACTGGGTTGACACCAATCCAAGGATTTTCCACAAGACACACACGCAACACCTTCAGAAGTAAAATGTGTGGGTTGGTATTTTTGGAAATTCCACTCTAGGACCTTTTTTCCTTCTTGCAAATTTAAACACACGGTATGCACTTGGATTTGTTGCAAGATGCCATCGACCCAGCTCTAACAAATAACATTAAGAACGACCCGGCAGATAATGAACAAACGGAGCCCCTACGCATTACTCCCAAAATGTGCGCAATTATTTAAATAACAGGAGGACGAGGTCTTATTGAATGGCAACCTCGGTCACCCGACTTAAATCCTTTGGATTTTACTTTTTGTGGGGACATATAAAAAGCCTTGTTTACAAAACACCTGCGGACACATTACAAGACTTGCAAAGAAGAATTATTAACGTATGTCGAAAAGTGACACCGAAAATGCTCCAGAATGTCGTACATTCGATTTGAAAATAACTTGTGCTACTGTATACATGTTGGTGGACAGCAATTCGAGCATTTACTTGACTAATAAATAAAATTTGAAGTAAAATTGTATCGATTTTTGGAGTTTCAACGCTCCATATTTTCTAAAAGAGTGGATCGATTTTCGAAATCTAAGCGGCATTGTTTAGGGAATGACAAGCCCCTTCTAATGAGATATCAATTGACCCCCCTTCCCATTTGAAAAAAATTGTAGGATGACACCCTTACTTAGGGGCTTGAAGGTTTTACTATGCTTTTTGCGTCAAAATGTGTCCTACTTAAGGACAAACTTGACGTGTTTTTGCATTATGCCGAAAAGTTCTTTCCCACCCACCTTGTATATGTAGGCCGCATTTAAGATTTCTACTTATTTTCAGATTTTGAAAATTGCCCCTCCACGATTCTTATTACATGTCTTGTCTCTTCTCCCCAAATCACTTTAAGACCTCGGAAATTTATGCCAGGTATAATTATGGCGTCAAGAAGGCAAGCCAGCAGATTTTGGTGGACACCTCGTTGGCTTGTCTTGCTCGCCCATGCATGTCTTCCCACACAGCACATGATAGCCTATGGATATCTATCAGATAACCACATGATCCATATCATATCTCATCTATGTGATACATCCATTAGATGTGAAATAGATATTCATCAATCACATATGCCAAATCATCCAAATTGTCATTATTTTGTAAGTTGTACGTAACATGATATACCTAACTACTTTACAATACCAATCATTTGTATTTTGAAGAATAATAAAATCATGGTGATGTCTACTCCTTTTGATAATGGAAGTCTAATGGATATATAAACGTTCTATAAGCTTAACAATCTTGGCAAAATCTATTTATATAAATTATTGTACCTTAATCACTTATTGTTATTCTTTAATACTATATGGAGAATTAGTTCATTAAATTTTTTATCCCTAAGTTTGTGTAGGCATAATATAATAAATCTAATCCACTTAGTCGGTGTTACCAAGTGTGGGAAAGCTGATAAGCATATACTGCTGATAATGAAACAGAAGTTGAGAGACCAGTAATTAGTGAATATCAAATTACTAAATAAAATCCCATGCTTTATGAAGTTAAATAACAATTGTTAACCATTTAAACGTGTAAAGGACAACACTTTTGCCATGAGGGTAGCAATTTATTATTAGATTTAATGAATAATTCTATCCTGTAATTTTGAACAACCATTTATTATTTAAAAGTTGAAAACTTGAAAACTGATTTGGTCTACGTGGATTGACTAAATTATTTCATTGGAAATCCATCAGCTACAAGAAAATTAGCATTCAAATAAAAATTTAGAATATAACAACTGAATTTGCAAGAATAATTTAGAATAATTTAGAATTAAATGATTAGCTAACAAATAATTTCATGTAACATGCCCGTATTTTTATCTTATCAATTTATCTTTTGCAGGACTGATCATCAAAGTTAGTGGCTTCAATGACCTACATATACATATAAGTGCAATGTTCTTTTTTTTAATTTTGTATTAGAATAGTTTTTACTAATAAACTTTACAAGTACACGCTATATTTTTTACGCTACTATTAGGAGAGCATTAGATATGAAATACATATCCATCAAGCATCCACAGCTATAGGTTTTAGCCAACTTCAAGCTGTCCATTAGATGTTAAAAAGCACATCTATAAGATTTATATTTGATATCCACAAAGATATGGATATTTACCCGGACATTTGGACTACTTTTAGACATATCATGGATATCTCTGGACATCTGATAGATGTCATGGATATCCAGAAATTATGTTTTATAGATATCCATTAGAGCAGCTTGTGCTGTGTGGGTTCCTACAAGACTAATGCTTGATTTCCTGGGCTTAAAATTCATTTGATACTTTTACTCAAGAACCATAAAACACAAATCCTTTGAAGAAGTGCCCTGCTCAATGCACATTTAGACGTGTATTCCAATTTGACCCCCTGCAAGCGGAGCAATGAACTTCCACCTGGTTTACAAGAACCACCAGCAGTTCCATCCCCGAATCCCTCGATTCGCCGGGCCTGGCACCGCGAAAACCCGTGGAAAGCAAATCTGTGCAACAGGTGGGGACCGGTGGACACACTTCAGCAACACACCAAGCGCAGCAGAACGCGTCCCGATCCACGAGCGAGTGGCCGCGACTTTCCTCCTGCAGTCAGCCTTCGGAGCACGCCGCGGAGGCAACGGACGGACAAGCGACACCGGAACGAATGCGTTGCACAATGCAATTTTCGCGGATGTAGAACGGCGTCTGACGGTCTCGGGGCCTTGACATTGCAGAAATTTTGATTTTCGGCGGTGCGGTTTTCTCGCGCCTGCAAGAAGTCGAAGACCGCCGGTGTGTTTTGAAGACGTCCGAAGATTCGGGGTTGGTTGGTGGACATTGAGGGTGGTGAAGTGCAGAAGGCAAAATGACTAATGTGAACAGGATCCGTGTGGTGGTGCTGGGAGCAGCCAGAGTGGGAAAATCAGGTAAGATTTGTCGAAAATCCTCAACATTTCGTTGAAGACCACCGAGAAAAGTGAAGCAAACAAATCTCATTTTGAAGATAAACCAGAATCTAGCAAATGGTGATGTACGAGCTTTAAAACAACTCTGTTGCACTTCACTCTCTTAAGATGTATAGCTATGATTGATGATTTCTGAATAGAACCCAGATAAACTCTTGACTCTGTAAGAAGTTTTATATTCCCAACTACTAAAACGAGCTCAGTCCCGAAAAGTTTCCACAAAAGCTTTGGAAAGTATTAGATAATATTTTCTCGAAAAGATCGCTGTCTCTTGAAAACATGACAAAAAATTATTAGTCTGACGTTTCGATTACACCTCTAATCTTTGTCAAAGACGAAAAAAAGGTTTAAGTATTTCAGAGGGTGATATTTTAGTTAGTTTTAACGTAGTTTCTTTATTTACGAAAGTACTTATCCCTGAAACGATCGACATCATCAAATCCAAGCTTAATAGTGATCCCCTAGGTGTCTTGTTTAAAATCTACTTATTTCTTATGGAACGATAAGTTTTATGAACAAAAATCCAATTTGTTTATGGAAAATTTTAAACAGGTAGTGATAAACAGTTTAAGCCTAAATGTTGGTATAGGTAAGTAGATGACACTTTTGTTATTTGGCCCCACGGTATAGAAGAGTTGGGTAGGTTTCTAAATCATTTGAACGGTCAAAATCCTGACATAAAATTTACTATAGAATTACAAAGCAATGGTAGTTTAAACAAACACTGCACAGTTAGGACACAAGTTTTACAGAAAACCAACACACACAGACAGATATTTACATGCCACATCTCACCACCCTCCCTCTAAAAAGAATAGTCTTATAAGACCGTTATTTGTTAGAGCACAAAGGATTTCAGACGAAAGTTCTTTACAAAAGGAAATATATCATCCTAAATCAGCGCTAGTGAGAAATGGTTATAGCAATAAGAATATTTGGCCAGTTTTCAATAAATGTGCTCATCCAAATCAAGTAAATTCTCAGCCACCACAAAGTAAATTGAAGTTGAATTTGCCTTATGTACCAGGCCTTTCGGAAAAATTAAAGAGGATGCTTAGAAAACAGAATATTTTAGTTGTTGATAGTACATATATAATAATTTAGATAAAATTTTAAGATCTACTAAAGATAAAGATTTACTTGTTCTTGGGGCAAGTGTTACATCGGTCAAACTAAAAGAAAAGTAGGTAAGCGTTTGAAAGAACACATACGTGCTAGAAGGCTGCAACAGATAGATAAATTTTCCGTAGTTGAACACTCATATTTGACTAAACACATGATTGACTTTGATAAAACAAAAATTTTACATAAAGAAAAATATTATCACAAACGTCTAATAAAAAAAGCTATCGAAATTTGTAGGAATACTAATAATTTTAATAGGGATTGTGGAAATTATGAGTTAGGTGACATTTGGAAGGCTATTTTGTAGTTATCTTTTACCAAGTAGTTCGTGTATATCTAATAGGTGATCCTTGGTGATTTGTTTATTTACTTTCAAAATTTTGTTTGAACTCGCATCAGGCAAATTTTGAGGTCTTTGACAAAGATTATAGGTGTAATCGAAACGTCAGGCTAACAATTTTTTGTCAGTGTTTTCAAGAGACAGCGATCTTTCCGGCAAAATATCTTATATTATGGACGCTGAAAGCATTCACCCTCGAATTTGGAAAGAACTCATTCATCTATATAGTTTCTTGTATATACATCCTTTATCATCGAATATTTTGACCACAGAATAGATGGACTTACTTCTGGCGACTGTAATAGAAAGATGGTCATAATAATTGAATGTAAAAAAAAAGCCACTAGCTACTCATCTAAATAGTTCAACGTTGTATTTTCCTTTAGAATTACACTGTAGTTAAATATTTTCCACCTAATGAATGTTTTATATTCATTTTAATACATTTGACGACATCTAGGCCGAAGTATAATTTTTGAATTCTGCATTGTGTATCACGATAAACAGTGCAAAAAACGTGTCGAAATATTTATGTTTACATCAAACAATTGGATTATTATAGTCGCAACGCTTCTTTCGAGAAATGTTTACTATGACCAAAAATTTGAGATTCTTCTGCTATTCCAGAAGAGGCGCCCTAAAAAGCCATAATTTCAGGTTGGAAAATAGCTATTTAGCTATTGCGCCACTACAGTAAGTCGCTCGGCATGTACTTAAATAATGAATAAACATACTTTGTCTGTCGAAATTATTATTTGTGTTTGGGTTTCAATATAGTTTACAATATTGCATATATGAAGCAATTCTTGGAAGGAAAGAGTGAACTAATTTTGTTTTTTTTAATAGCTTCATTGGCTACATAAAAGTTGTTTGAAAAAGTAGTAGTAGTAGGCAATCAAAACAGTGAAACAACTATTGTAATTTCAAAAAAAAAACAAAGTGAAATGAGCTAGAATGTATAAAGGAAACTTCGTGACTGTATATACTACAACAGGCGGATATTTAAGCTGAAGATAGCTACGTGTGTAAAGTACGCTATAAACAATTCCAAAAATTCCCACAGTATACAGAAAGCTTTGACACTTTGTCACATATCGAGACCTTAGCAGCAAAAAAATCTTCAGTTGTTTTGGCGTGTTGGCTGTATGATTTCCAATCTTGTGCAGCAAATGTATTAAAAAGTTCCTTACTTAGCGATTCGTCCGTGCCCAAATTGAGGTCTAGGTTGGTTTCTATCTGCAACAAGATGCATTGCAGCCAAAACCATCTCAATGGGGTTCAAGTCGGGGTAATAGGGTGGAAGTCAGAGAACATCGTGGCCCTTGTCATTTTTTTTTTAATCCTCTTCACTTTTTGAGGTCCCTTAAGGGTAGATTTTACTCTGCTTCCCGTAGCATAAAGTTTATCACATTCGCGATAACCTTTATTTTTCGGTTTGGAACTAAATTCCATGATAAAATTTTGAAAAGCCTTTAACAGTTTCTCTAAATTTAGAAGAGATTTCTACCCCTATCTTCTGAGAAGAATCCAATGCACATTACGATTAAAMGTTTGAAATTCTAGTAATCATTGTATATAACTAGCTCACTGTATAGGTTTACTTAAGCTTAGGACAGCGGCCCTGATTAAGAAAGGGAAAACTACTGGAATACAACCCTTGCATTTTAAAATATCTGTTTGTTCCAAAGTCTAGGCTTGGGCTTAATATATTTTTTCTTCTGATAAAATATTATTTTCTGTATGCGCGCATATTACTTAGGCTTAAATTTTTAAAGTACAAGAGTATATTATGCTTAATAAACGAGTATAATTTAATTAGGTTACTTATTACAGAGGTTTTCGGTGTTCTGTAGAATGTAGGCGTTGTTTTATAGACGTATTTAAAGTTCGACGGGGTTAAGTATAAATCATACGAACCGACAAAAAAAAATGTAGACTAAACTGCTACCATCTTTACTTAGTTGCATCTTCGTGTGACTAATGAACCATTAACAATACCGAAAGTGATATGAAGCGACTCTAATTCAGTTCATGACCATTAAAAAAAACCTTCTCAATTGCCAATCCGAATATCGCCGATCAACCGATCCAGAACATCGATAGCGCTAATACGGATCCATTAAAGAATGGCAGAAAAAATGGCGCCGCAAAAGTAAAAGTAGGTAAGTTGATTAACATGTCAGGGAACGTCAAAACAAATCAGTTTCTGCTATTTTCAAACGGCAACAATGACAAACGCTTTTTAATAAAGTGAGAACGCAATCAGACGAACAATAACGGAAAGAATTTAATTATGGGGAAACCGTTTTTCTAAGGCGACTTTGTGGTGGCGCCAAAAACATCAGCTGTGTAAAATCACGGACCTTTCACGTCTACAGATACTTTGATAAGTGTACATAATAAGACGCTTTGAGTTTGCGTCAATTTCTGCAAGTTTTTTTAATACCCTTACATTTTTATATTATGACATTGATGGTAGATTTTTTTGAAAATATATTATCTTCTGACCTGAGATATCTTCTGTGTTTCTTGTTTATATCTAGCGTTAATATATTTATTTAACTTAACTATAAAGGTAACTTTTTCGGAAAACGGATATATCCTGTGTATAAAAAGGGATAATTTTGCAAAACTATCTGAAAGCATTTCAAGTAAATATACTTCCAGTCATGTAACTCATATTATTCACGACAAACAACATGATTTTAACTTAGCACATTTCACTCAATTTGTGTCAAATGCAATTGTTAAGCAATTACAAGGTGGTGTTATTTAATTATACACATTTAAGTAAGGCATTTGACATAGTTGACCATAAACAGGTGTAATTTAAGCTTATAAGAAATACGGAATCTGTGATAGCTTCATAAAAATGTTCGAGTCAATGCTTAGTAGTGTAAAATTCAATACTTTCAGTGGGAAAATTACAAATTCTTTCTCTTTCCAACAGTGGTGTTTGTCAAGGACATAATTGGACCCCTTGCTATTTGTAATTTTTTTTTAAATGATGCCATTCATGTTATTGAACCTGGTTTCGAATTTGTTGTTATTTGCTGATGACGTTGAATTGTTTAGATGTGTGTCTGAAATTGACGACTGTATAAAATTGCAAACCAGTTTCGATTAGCTGACAGTGTGGTTTCAGGAAAATAAGTTAATTGTTAATGTGGATAAGTGCAAAATTATAACTGTAATTTGGTATACAATTATAGTATACATGATAACATTCTTGAAAGATGTGACCAGATTGTTGAACTGGATTCGTCATTCTCCTTCCATATCAAGCACATTATATCTGACAGTCTGAAAATGCCTGGTTTCATAATATATAATACCAGAAATTATAAGGTCAAAGTTCGAATATTGTTCGGTGGTGTGGAACCCTCATTATTCTATTCTTATATATCACTTAGAGAAAGTTTAAAGGAGATTTTGCAAATACATATATTAAACTTCATGGTAGTATCCTGTGCGTAATTTTTCTCAAAATTGATTGTTAATGGAATTCGATCTCGAGTCTCTGTACAGCAGGAGAACTTATGCTTTACGTATATTTCACTGTAAGATAATCAATGGTCAAATTTTTAATTATATATCACTGTATTTTCACCGCCGCCATTCAAACTGACGTTTTATACTGAATTCGCTCGTACCTTACTGCTTTATAATTCACCGGTTTTTTTACATCTGTAGAATCTGTAATAATTTAAACGATAAAATTGATATTTTCGCGCATTTACTAGGAATTGCAAAAATATTTTATTTTCATAGTACATTTTGTAATTAATGAAATATCTAATTTTGTTTTCTATATTTTGTATTCTTCCTATAATGGACTCTGTCAGTTGGAAAATGAAATTGCTATTATTTACTATCGATTCTACTCCATTTGATGGATTTACACTGTATACAGGATGTTTCACGAATGATAATGACCCTGACGAAATTAAAAATGCGATCTAAAATACATTTGCAGAGGTAACATTGATAATTGTTCATCGTCTTAAAAATATAAAACGTAAAGAGTTGTATAAATTCGTAAATTTTAACATAAACTTCATTTATTTGCTTTAAGTAAATTCGGTATTGTAAAACAAATTTTATTTTTGAAAAATGTTTATTTTATAAAATTAATGTAATGGATGCTCAAAATGTCGCCCTCCGCTGTTTTCACAATCTTGAATTCGTGCCCAAAACGATCTTTTAACATGCATTAACATTTCTGGAGTGATAGATCTACATGCATCGCGTATTTTATTTTCTAAATGTTCTACACTTTCAATTGGTATTTGGTATACTTGCTCTTTTACCATTCCCCACAGAAAAAAATCGAAAGGAGTAAGGTCCGGGCTTCTCGGTGTCCAAGGATTAATTGAACCTCTTCCTATCCATCGATTAGGCAAAACCAAATCAAGATATTTCGCACTATTCTATGATAATGCGCAGGTGCCCCATCTTGTTGGAACCATAGGTCTTGTCTTACTTGTAAATTTACATTTTGGAGAAGTACAGGTAAAATGTTTCTTAAAAAATTTAGATATGTATTGCCGTTTAAACTATCGCGAAAAAAATAAGGCTCAACAATTTGATTCCCCAATATTCGGCACCAGATATTCGTCGAGTAGATAGTTTGAAAATGTCCTTCTCGAATCCAACGTGGATTTTCTTGCGCAATAATAATGCATGTTATGTTTGTTAACTCCACCATTACTAGAAAATCTTGCTTCATCTGAGAAGCAAATGTTGTCATATAATCTCACATTCAAATTTTGGTGTTCCTGAAAAAAGTTACAAAAAGCTAATCTTTTAGGATAATCTATCTCCTTTAAGGCCTGAACCAATTGCAAGTGATACGGATGAAATTGATTGCCTTTAATTATTCGGTGTACTGAAGACAGGCTAATACCGGTTGCTCTTGAGACTACCAGTTTGTCCTCAAAGTTAATTCAAGTCTCTTGAAAATTGTATCGGCAGGAGCTGTTCTATTTGGAAAACGTTGTCTGTATAAACGGGCAGCAGCAGAAGCATTTTTCTTGCATTCACTATAAATCAAAATCATATCTGTTTTATAATCATTTGAATACATTTTGAGTTTTAATAAATACAGTGACAGGAACCATAGTGCATAGCAGTCATGGATTCCCAATTTTTTTTTTTTTAAATAAAACCATTATGTAAAATAACCACATTGGCTATAAGAATGTATTTTGGGTTGCATTTTTAATTTCGTCAGGGTCATTATCATTCGTGAAACATCCTGTATATAATAAGGAAATATGGAGAAAATACTTGCTTAATTACTTATTAAGGAATCTATAGTGCCTGGACCTGTTAAATATTTTCAAGAGAAACAATAAAAACACAAAATAGTCACTAGCGACTTAAAATATTTTTGATTTCCAACCTACAATGATGCTTTTTTTTAATGATAACATTGCAAAATATAATCAAAATTGTTACCAAGCTGAAAAAGTTTTAGGTGTAATTTTTCTAGAATTACATGTTTAGATGACATAATCTTCCATCATCGCCGCCTCCTTCAGTTTTTAACGCACATCATCATTTCCAGAGCAGCTAAATGTCCCCCGAAGGCAAACCGGCGGCACCAGCATCAAATAATGCAATTTATAAATTGAATTACTTTCACGACATTCTAGATAGGCAGCTAGCATGCGAACGCGAGTGGAAGTAGGTATATAACATTGTAGGCAATGAACTTGTCCACCCACGCATCAGCTGTGGTACAGGAAAGTAGAACTGACACCGACTGCTGCAGTTTCCTACTTTGCCTGGCATGCACAGTTCATCACGCTCGTTAAACAAAATTTGTCGGAGTGATTATGTTTAATTAATTTATGACGTGCAATAAACGCGATAGGCGAAATTAAACCCTGTAATTAAAAGCCAGGAACTAGGTGTAGGAACTCGTTCTGACGTGATGATTAATGTGAATATAATTACAGAAATTTTGTAAATTGAATTAGTGCCTAATAGTGGAGAAAGTGAAATTAATAATTAAAAAAACTGATTTATCAATCATTCATCTTCAGAAAGAAACGATCCGATCACACTTAAGATGCTTTTAAGCTTCATTAGTTGATAAAATTTGCTGCTATTAGAGAGGAATGAAAAAGTTTTAGTTCTTTTAGTTGAGAATATTTACATCAGCTGGATATTTTTACACTTCCAAGTTCCTTGCATCCAAGTGTATTAGCCTAGGATTGGGAATTAAATATTTCTATCGAACATTATGTCGACTTTTAAGAAATCTACAAAGCTTTTAATTAGATGTAAATGAAGGCTATTATGTCGGTTATCATTCATAATTTATGGCTTTTGTAGAACGAGGACGTAATGTAGAACTTTATTAGACTGGACCACGTTTCTTAGGCTGATAACCAGCAGCACACAAAAAAGTAAATGGTGAAAGCATTCGCCCCATGTCCCATGATTTATTTACTCTAAAATTACATGAAGAACGCAAACCTACTACGATCATTTTACCAGATGTTGGCTCAAGCACTGAAGAAAAAATTATTACATGCAACAAGGCTTTAACATAATATTTTCGAATAAAAGAACCCGTGTAGTTTTTGTTTAAACAATTCATTTGATTTAGTGATAATGATGCTTGTTCTAAACTTGCATACATAATTTGATTGAATATTGAAAAGGTAAATGAAAATTAAAATTAATACGGCACCTACTTAAGAACCTACCCTCTCGAAAGTAACGAACGTCTGCATTCAGATACAACATGAACGCACATTTTGTGTTAGTTGCGGAATAAAACATTTCATGTCTTTATTCGAACGAAGTATGGCAAAAATGTCATTCCATTTAAACCAGCCAGATATGTGTATATTACAAAAACAGTTATAGGCCAAAAATTGAATAATAAAGTACACAGACAGACACATGATTAATAAAACAAGTTATTTGTCTATTTAATTCTTAGTTGAAAATAAAAAACAGCTCTTCACATGCTTTCTAAAACTGTTATGATTAAAACTCCTCTGAAAGGATTTCTCTAAGGAACTGAAATGTTTAACTCCATTATAAGAAATAGAGCATTAGAAACCTGAACTATGCCATCCTTGAAAAAATAGACGATATACGAGGCACGTTTTTTTAAGTAAGTATCGTTTTGGAATTAAAAAAAAGACGTGCAAAGATATCGCAATAATTTTATCTTACACGAAAGCCTGTACCTTAATCTACTTTTCTACATAATTTCCGTGAATATTGAGGCACTTGTCATAACGTGGCACCAGTTTTTGAATACCCTCCTCATAAAATTCTGCCGCCTGACTTGTTAACCACTGTATCACAAATGTTTCGACTTCGTTATCGTCTTGAAGACGCTGACCACCCAGGTGTTTCTTCAAGTGCAGGAACAAATGGTAGTCGCTGGGCGCCAGATCAGGGCTGTATGGAGGATGATCTAGAGTTTCCCATTTAAAAGATTTGATGAGATGACGATACCCTTACTCAACTTGCCACGTCTTTTGTTCTGGATTGCACGACGCAGATTGTTCAATGTCTTACAATAAGACGCTGCATTGATTGTCTCATTACGAGGTAGAAACTCCACTAGCAATACTCCTTTTCTGTCCCAAAAAACTGTGCACATGATTTTCCGGGCAGAAATTGTTTGCTTAAACTTCACTTTTTTGGGTGATGATGAATGTCGCCATTCCATGGATTGTTGTTTCGATTCTGGTGTGACATAGGCCACCCATGTTTCGTCACCAGTAACAATTTGGTCTAAAAAATCTTCATCTTCATTGTGGTACCGCTCAAGGAAAGTCAATGCACTGCCTAAACGTTGGGTATTGTGTAAATCCGTCAACATTTTCGGAACCATTTCGAACACAATTTCCGGTAATTCAAGTTCTCGGTCACAATGCGATACAAAACACTACGAGAATATTGAGAAAAGCAGTCGCACAATGATGAAATTGTAAAGCATCTGTTTTCTCTCACCTTTTCGTTCACTTTCTGCACCAAATCTTCATTAACGACCGAAGGACGCCCACTCCGTTCTTCATCATGCACATTTGTGCGGCCATCTTTAAATGCTCTCACCCATTTCCTTACCATTTCATCATTCATAATGTTTTGTCCGTAAACTTCACAGATCTCACGATGAATATCGATCGGTTTTACGCCTTTAGCACTAAGAAATCGTATAATAGCCCGCACTTCACAATCGGCGGGACTCACGATTGTCGGAGGCATCTTAAACACTCAGTAAACAACGTATACAATGAAGAATCAAACTGTAATGGCGTCAGTGCGTAGACAAGAGATGTAGGTAACCAGCGCGCATGCGAGGTACGCCGACCGTAGCGCTGCGGCGGCGGAATCGCAAAACGGTACTTACTTAAAAAACATGCCTCGTAGCACCACTAAGTTATGCATCAACAAACTTTCAAGTTTGTAATAAATGTTTAAAAGGCTTTTACCTTTACTAATTACAATGCATTGTTTACTGTTACTGCAGAATATTTCTGATTTTTCGAGTCATAATTCAGTTGCATAAAGAGGTTTATAACCATCTTTGACAGCTCCTTTTCGAGAGCATATTCACCTGTATACATTGGCCTACTGTATAAAACGACATAATATTTTATCCCTTACTCGTTTACTGTCTTTTGCACTATTACACTTAGTCATATTCCTTGCTATCCTTCTAGTTGATTTGCGTACAATACTTTGCTTGCTAATATGAGAAACATATTCAGTAAATTTCAAATTTTCATCGAGGTCTACAGAAAGCGTGTAAATTATTGCTTTACCATATATTATCGTTATATTTTGAACTTGAGGCAATCTCTGTATTTATTCTGACGAACTAAAAGTTTTAGGTTAACAGATAGCGATATCTAAACTATAATCTTTGAAAAAAATAAAAGAAAAAGTTGTTGGCTTTATTTATCTTGTACCACCAAGCATTTACAGGCTATGATTATATGAAAAAAATCTCCTTATTTCATATTATTATGTTTCGGGCAAGACTCCCTTTGGAGGTAAAACCAAGAGTTACCTATACAGTTATATCCCCTAAAATTATGAAATCTCTTTTGGTGGTCCCTGTTTTGTGAGGTAATTAGGCAGAAACTGCACCATCACGCTGCAGGGGAATCAACCTTTGTGTTCGGCTTAAAGCTCATTACATCAGAACAGGGATATGATTACCTTCTTGGTGCTGTATGCATTAGAGAGGCTGTTTTGTAGGAGTTAACATGGTAGGTGTGAAATGTGTTTGAAAGAAATCAGTCCATCCTATCGTAGTTTCAATTCATTAGTTATTATCGTACTGCAGAAATCTTGTTATCATTACAAATTCCTAAATTAGAATTGTTTTGCACGTTTATTTGTTATTGTGGAATATGTTTTGACTTGCTCAAGGTGTTCTTCAGTTATGCGTTTAAAACACTTGAGGTCACGAGCACAATGTCACTGAATAGCTGTCTACAATTCCAAACAAAAGGAGCATTGAACTAGTTTCTCATATCGAATTTATAAGGCGAAACGCATTGTCTACTACAACATGCAGTTATAACACGTTTACCGCGATTGATTACTGGTGTAAGTACAGAGACCACCTGTTGAAGGTGATTGTCCCCGTAAATTTCTTTAATAATAAACAACGATAGCAATTTTTGTATTCATCAATCTTATCAGTCTCAGTATTCATTGTTACTAAGGGCATGACCAGCTTTCACCCTGGGGGGCAGGACAAAGCAAGAATTTCCTATAGTGAATATTCATCATAAATAGGATCATATTAAGTAAAGACCGACCAGCGAATATGGTTTTGATTGTTTAATCATTTTATTACGGCTGACAATGCGTCTTTTGCTCAGATTGAAAAAATCCAAATACGTCTTCAAACGAAGAAATCACAGATGTTATGCAAAGAAACAACTGGTAGAGGTTCTAAAGTCAAAATCTTTTGATAAAACATTCCAAATTGATAATTTGACTAAAGAGCGTCGACATTGGCAATCTTTGTGTTCACAAAACTTATCAGTGGCAACACGGAGAGCATTATTCTAAATTACCACCATAATTTACGCTTCGGTGGAAACCGTGTGTCTCCTGGCGAGTACTCAAGATAAATTATACAAATAAAAATGCTGTGACAAGTCGTCAATTACTAACCAGGTGTATAAATCAAAGTGCCGACGCTTATCAGCCGATCACATCAACTAATAACTCGATATCGGCAAGCAAACGACTACATCGTCTCCCACGAGATGCCGCTACCTGCACCAGCAATTAACGTAAAAAAATCCGTTCAGGAGCGGGGCCTTTCGCAGCAGGAAATCCAGATTTAAATTATAGGCGCTTCATTAAAAAAAGACAGCGTTGCCGGTTGAATACAAAATTTAACTGGTAGTTAACAATAGGACACAGAGTTGAACCAACCTAAGTCTTTGTCTTAGACATTTATGTATCTTGTTCTCGAAAAGAACTACGTGTGCTTATCGTGAATGACCTTTAAAGAAAATTTTGTTCTTATTTCGTGTGTTTACGCACCCCTCCACTAGTTACGCCCATGTCCGTAAGTGGTAAGTGGTTATGGACTTAAATTAGCTCCTGCGAATCAAGAAACGAGAAGTTTTCCCGTTTTATTTTTGACTAATATGTAATATGGCTTTTGTTCGGATTTATTTACAAACTTGTTTTCAAAAACTACATTTTGGTGACCTCGTTGATATCGAGAGTGAATGGGAAATCCATTCCTTTGTTGTTTGCTAAAAATTTATAAAAATAATGAACCAATGAGGACCAATGGTGTCTAGATTAATGCGCCATCTTAAAAATTATGTAAATTTTCCAACAATACTTTATTATAATCTACTGCATATTGCTAAAAATACGGTGTAAAGAAATCTATAGTATTTTCGAATAGAATAAAAGATCTAACTGTTGGTCTCTTTTGATAATTGAACCTTTTCATATGTGTTGTTCCAAAGGTGCATTCATTGTGAAACATTTCGAACCAATTAGGTAGCTTGGAATTAATCTGATTGAACATATGTATCACTTACTCGATCAAACGAATTAAACTACAAATTAAGAATAATGAATTCCCGAGCTCCAGTTCTATATGGCCTCCGAAAGATTCACAAGAATGGAATACCTTCGAGACCGGTCATTTCTTATGTTCATGCTCCATCGTACAAATTATGCAAAGGCGCCAACAACGTCTTAACACAATCAATAATCAAGTAAAAGAAATATTAGTGCCAAATAACGCTATTCTTGTGTCTAATCTTTTCACTTCCGTCCCTCCAAACGAATTTTTAACAATTCTCAAAAATAAAATAGAAAACTGCCTTTCAAACAGAAAAAATATTGTTGAAATTTGCATAGATCAAAATTTTGACATCGAATTTCGAAGAGATACTTTTTACAAAGACAAATGAAATTATCAAGAATTCTTATTTTGGATCAGATATATTTTTTGTATTTGGACGGGAACTGACAGGCAGTTGAATGTGTTCTTAAAATTCCTAAATGCAATAAATATAAACATTCAATTTACCTTAGAAGAAAAAAGGGTAACGCTATTTTCTTCAAACTAGTAAGCATCAATTTTCCTATAGTCATTAGAGGTGTTAAAAAATAAGCAATATGACAACAACGCCGCGCTTTCCTGCTTCCGGAAACCAAATTAATGGGACCGCGACGCAGACCCAGGTATAGTTTATAAATTCAGGTCCATATTCCGACAATTTATACGAGTTAAACGTGACATTTATTTTATGTGGTAGCGGCGCGAGGTACAACTCTTTTTATGGATCTAATAAAGACGTAAAGTGGACAGGTATACCTGTTTCAGTCGGTCTAAGTCGTACAGGCATTATTTGGTGTATAAAGGGGTTGCGCATGCTTTTGACGGCTATAAAATTCGAGTGTTCAGAACATATACACATGTGGATTTTGCGGGTATCGATTTTGTTAATTTGGGTTCTGCAACTGACATACTCATATCTAGAGCACAATAAATGATTGTTTATCTAAAATAATCTCGTATATAACACCATCAGATGATTCTGTTAGAGCCAGTAGCTCAACAAAGGTGATTGACATTATATTGCCGTTGTTATTATCAGACGTAAATATAGTGCTTCCAATTTGCAGGAGAATCATCACATTTACTTTTATCTGGAGTAATGCCCAGTTCGTTATTTTATACTGACATCATAGAAAGTTGTTACCTGCAACTTATTTAATTTCAAAAAGTTTGTTAATTTGATTTCTAATATAGTATTCCAATAGAAATGGGGTTGTATTGCTCTGCTAGTATTTAAAAATACATTCTAATATTTCTACATTTATTATCAGCGAAGACAGTAAGGAAGAAACTGAAAGTGATAACAGTGAAAGTGATCAATAAATAAATATAAAATAAAACTATATATTAAGACCACAAAAATCAGAAACCATAAAAATTACAACTACAGACCACAATAAAGAAAGAGAATGGAGGATGGCCGTCATATTTATTTATATTTATATATAAGGTACTTTCTCAAAATAAACCGCTCCTGTAACTGAGCCAGGCCAGACGGTCATGTGATTTGCAAATTTTTATTGCCCCCCCCCCCAATAACAACCCTTGTAGAGTACCTTAAACGTCAAATTCTTCTAAATGTAGTCAAACTTTATCATTTCAAGAAAATGTTGATCGGATGCTCTTGTATAGTGTGGGAAACGGATTATTATTCTTCACCCGGGCAGTGAAAATATTTGGGTCTTGGGATGTTTATTAATTTGTGCAAAGGATATTCAACAGTTCTCTGCAGATATGGACCACGTTTTGTTCGAAAACTGATCCAAAAACAATTGTTGCCCAATTTACCATCAAATTCAGTTATTTTTGTAGAGAATGCGTCGTATCATTTAAACAATGATAAAAACACTCCCAGGAAAGAACAGTCATCTGATAGGTAAAAACATTAAAATAGATAACGAAAAATCATATAATATTGATAATTATGTGAAAGTTCCACCCTATTTTCGTATTTAGAAGCCGACTGATTTAGATTAGAAGCAACATTAACTAAATTGATAGCATACTTTGGAAAAAAATGCATTAAACATGTTGAAAGTAAGAATTTAGGATGGCAATGCCATCTGTCAGTATTACACTGACATGATGACAAATTGAAGTATGCAGTTGCATGCCAATTTGTCAGGCTACAGGTCACTTCCTTTAGGAAGTAGTTCCCGTTATGGCAGCTAGGTGGCTTTGTCATCATGTCAGTGTAATACTGACAGATGGCATTGCCATCCTAAATTCTTACTTTCATCATACCATTGCTTTGGTACATAAGCAAAACTAGTTCTATGCCGTGTTGTCTACACTAGACCTAAACTGCACTGATGAGCTGTAATGACAGCGAAATAGTACTATCTGCAGTTGGTTGAGGTGTAGACAGCACAGCATAGACATGCATTTTAATCATTAAACATGTTATTGATATAGGAAATGGCTCCATGTCGAATATCGCAGTGCCAGAAATTATTACTAATTTGAACGATGATAGCGAAGACGATGTAGACTGATTTAATAATTTACAACTCTGTTTATTTAATCACCTATTATTTGTAGTCAGCATTTTTGTGTAAGAACATAAGTTTTCAAGGCTTGAGTTAGACTGAAGTCTTGGACTTTAGAGAGATCGCTTCGCAAAAATTTAAAAATATTTATTATATTGCATGCCGTCATTAGAATATTCACGGTCAAATTTTCGCAATATAACAATTCCCCCGTGTCTTCCTTTCTCCACCTAGCCTACATTCTGAGATGGCTTCGCTTTTTTGAAGCCTCCATCCTTTCGATCACTTTCCTATACCGATGTCTGAAGAGGAGCGACAGTTTCCGTACAAATTTGCATTTGTCTCCGCGGGTCAAGATCTTAATCTGAGGATTTCGATTTAACGTGAACACCTCGGATATAGGTCGACACAATCGCCACTCTGTGTCAGTGTTATGCGCCGTGAAAGCCCAACAATACAAAACGGCACGATGGCGGTTTGTTTTTGCGCTGTAACATCTGATAAAGGTGAAGAGCCGGTGTTTACAGAGGCGTTGAAGTAATATAAGTTATGTTCTTGAAGCTCCAAACCAACAATGCTTTCTATACACGGATCATTCTCGTATGGCTTTGATTTAAACTGTTGTGTTGTCACAATATTCAGCTAGGGGGGGATGGGAGTGAAAAATGGAGATCTGATTCACATTTTTTGAGCCACACTCTACCTTACTCTCAAATAAAATTTCTTATTCTCCAAAGTCTTTTACCTTTATCTCTGTCATCACTTCTCTAAGTGTCAATTCTAGTTTGAATGTCTCCTTAATTCACTTTCTGTATCTACTACTACAATACACTTGGATTTTCAAAGTTCCCCATAAAAAGTCATCAACCAGGATCATGCCAGGGGATGGAGCTAAGCAGTTTGTGGGTGCATCATTACCTCTACCTATCCATCTGTTTAGATAATGGATACTTAAAAATTTGGAAACAGGATCATAAACAACTGTTTTACTATTAATAGAAAGAAAACAGAAAGACTTACTGGAGAAGTGGCTAACAGCATAGGTAGTTCAAATTGCGTAAATAAGAAGGCAGTAAAATATAGTTTTAGATCATTAATACGAAAATCTTTGGAATTACTTCCAAATGTTTAATAGTAAAATAATGATAGATTTATATCTATCATTACTTTTTTCCTTATGGACAAAAAGGTTAAAAGCAATGATTTGGTATAAACCATAATTGATGAGGACATTAGTTATTCTTAATAATAATATTCTTAATAATAATATTCTTAATAATAATATTCTTAATAATATAATAGGTTACTAAAAAGATGTTACATTTTGTATAAAACAATCACTTTAGTATAAAACAAATTTCTATTAACAAATTTATACAAAAATTTAAAACAAAGTCAAAGTCAATAATAATTCCTGAAATTCTAAAAGGATTTGGTAATTGAAAACAGCACAATTAACGGAAGGTTATATACAGGGTGTTTGCTAAGTAATCTAAAATATTATATGGGGCGCTTTGTCACTCAATTTTAAGACGAAAAGTCCATATAAAAATGTGTGATAAGTCTTGTCGTTAATGAGGTACAGGGTGTTGAATTGTTTGTAATAAATCAGGTCAATCTAACGGTAACATAATCCGCCTCTACCTATTTCTAAAAAGAACTTTACGTTGAGCAATCGTGAAGCCGCCCCTTACGTTACGATACCATAACTTTAATTTTTGTTAACTGTCTATTAATTCACTAAATTTATTTTACGATCCCTTTCGTTTTCCGACACCTTGATTATCATTTTTGTATGCTGAACCTTTTCTTTTTTAATTGATGTAAATTATTATTAGAGTAATCTGTACCTCGCGAACGTATGTGCGCTGGCCAGACGTGGATACGGGACGCGAGATCTTGAGTGTGTGTAATATTCCGATCGTTTATGGTACTGAAATTTTGCCTAGCCTAATTAAATTAATTGTTGTTGTGATAATAAAAGGGTTGAATATCGCGTTGGCGTTTACTTTAACAGTCTTAGTGCTTCAGGGAATTCTCCAATTTACAGCTTGTATTACAGATACTAATTAGGAGTTGGTGGTATCGGAACTTAGTGCTTGTGATGGGTTGTGGTTCTACAACTTCTTGGCGCCCTTAATTATTTAACTTTTTTTTGACCTACGACCAGCCCGACTGCAGCTACGGCACCCACACAACTGGTTACCTGGAGTATCAGCAAAAGACTACTGTCTGTTACTTCTTAGTGAATATTCTAGCGTAACAAATTTGTATTTGAAATTAATTTTTCCTGGTGACGCTACTGGTTTTTAAAAGTTATACGAAAAAACATGTTTATTCTAAGTGGCCTTTGGAGTAACATTGACAAATACTGTGTCAAACCTAAAAACCAACGCAAAAAACGAACAAGAAATTTTTATAAATACGACCTTTTTGTGTTAAGTTAACAACGATGCCTGTGTTTACTAATGCTGAAATGGCTAATATGCACTTTTTGTATGGATTAGCGAATGGTAATGCCTTAGAGGCTAGACGTATGTATGCCCAGCGTTATCCAAATAATCGTTTACCATGTTCAGATACGTTTACTAAGCTACATATTCGTTTACAAGAAACTGGAACTTTTGCCAAATCAAAGAATATTATTGGACGACCCAGAAGTGTGAGAACTCCACAATTGGAAAACCAGATTCTTCAAGTGATTGATCAACATCCAGAAACGAGTACCAGAAAAACTGCTGATGAACTAAATGTTGGTAACAGAACTGTTTGGAATATTTTAAAAGATAACTTATTGTATCCATATCACGTTCAACGTGTACAACATTTGCTACCTACTGACTATCCGCTTCGCATACAGTATTGCCAATGGATTTTAAATAAAATCGCAAACAATCCCAATTTTGCTGCCAATATTCTGTATACGGATGAAACCAACTTTTCAAGATATGGCATTATGAATTTTCATAATAACCACATATGGGCAGATGTAAATCCACATGCCATAAGTGTAAAACGATTTCAACAAACATTTTCGGTCAATGTTTGGCTTGGCATCATCGATGATTATTTACTAGGACCATTTTTCCTTCCTGCACGGTTGACCGGTGAGACATACCTTAATTTTCTAGAATATGAACTTCCAGTTCTTATGGAAGATGTACCTCTTATTATTAGAAGGCGCATGTGGTTCATGCATGACGGAGCTCCTCCACATTTTTCAGTGATTGTACGCGAGTTTTTAAATAATGTTTTTCCAGACCATTGGATTGGACGAGGATCTCCACACCCGTGGCCCCCTAGATCACCGGGACACAATCCTCTGGATTTTTGTGTGTGGGGATATTTGAAATCGCTCATTTACACAACTCCAATATTAAACGTACAAGATCTTCAAAATCGTATCATACAAGGCTGTAATGTTATTCGTAACAATCCTGGTATCTTCGAACGTATTCGGCAATCAATTAGACATCGAGCAGATGCTTGCATTTTAGCTGCAGGCGGACATTTTGAACATATGCTCTGAAATGTACTATTTTTTCTTTATGTTTAACACATGTTGTTGCTTCTAATAAAATAATAAAACACCCTGTATCTCATTAACGACAAGACTTACCACACATGTTTATATGAACTTTTCGTCTTAAAATTGGGTGACGAAGCGCCCCAAATAATATTTTAGATTACTTAGGAAACACCCTGTATAGTTGTTGAGCAAGGACATGTCCTGCTTTGTATCTCTTAAAATTTTTAACCGTTCATTCAGTCATAGTTACTCTAGGATTTACGAGGGGAGATCATTATTTACGGTCCCTGATATAGTAGGCGTTGACTGACAGTTGTCATTCGTTGTTTGTTAAAATAATTTAAAATTTACGCGAAGGTGTTTGACGCCTAATCAGAAACGTTCGTGAGTCCTGCATTCTGAAGCCAGTCTGGCAAAGTTTTCCGCAGACCCGAAAGAGTTTCTCTCTCGATTTCTAACTGTTGATGAAATATGGGTTCACCACTTTGACCCAGAGTCAAAACAACAGAGTATGGAGCGGCATCACAAAGATGGTTAGAGGACCAAACACAAGAATTCTTTTCTAGAGGAATCAGAGCATTGGAACATCGTTGGACCAAATGCATCGAAGTTCAAGGAGACTATATCGAAAAATAAATGATAAATGATCTTCCCTCGTAACATATATTGAAACGTTATTCAAGTACAAACAACAGAAGAAGATTGAAAAGAAATCAATAAAAATAATATAATTTCTTGAAATATTAATGTAGAGTTAGATTTATTACAAAAGAACTGCACGTTATCAGGTGCTAGCCTATAACCTGCGGTGGGGGAGGGAGGATCACCAGTAGCAACCCTTCTGTACGTTCAGTGGCGTTGTTATTTTATATTAATGATGATGTAAATTTGTAGTGTAGGTACCCAATGCACATGCCAAAAGATCAACAACACCACGTTATATTATAATACCGAAAGAGTCAGTTTGAAAAACGTAAGTTACAAACGTAATTCTCAACCGAACAGCAAACATCACTAAACCCTTGAGAGCGACAACTTTTTGCTAAGCTCATCATTTGACGCTTTCCCATCTAGGCATAATAACGGCGAAATCATGAATAATTTGCTTTCAACAGTCACCTCACTGTATCGTTCCGATTTTCTTTTTGCAAGAAAATGCAAAAAGAGCAACTACGTTCTTTGGTTTTCTAGGAATCGTCTGGTGGTAAATCATAATAAGGTACAACATATCATACTTTTAAGGCATGGAAAAGTCATAGCGAACACTTGTAGTTTCAAAACATTCCACAAAATTTTTATGCTTCGACAGTAGGGTCAAATGTATCTACTGCATGCGCTAATACACAGTTCAAGTTCCTATGGGACTTCTGTATGGACAAATTCTTCTCATTCAAGAAAAGTATTTGAAATGCAAAGAATATGCATCAGAATCATCGCAGCAATTGTAATTTACACAGCTACGTCTACATACATAGTGTCAAGATTAAAAACCTCAATCACAATTAATAATGATTATTAATATTATTATTAGAACTGTTCTTCTCTAATAAATTCGACCCTACAGCCTACAGTAGGCAATGAATGCTCTCGCTCGCGAACTCAAACAGATTTCGCGATCTGTTATGTAAACGCTAACTCGCAGATTTCTTCTATTTGCATTGGCCGAGTCCGTTTATTGCCCCCTAATTAAACACAATTAAACATCCACTTAACATTGCGAGTTCAAACAGACGACCCACGAGAATGACACCGCAGGTATACCGCAAGTTCATCAAAGACTAATCAGTCTCTTACAACTTCCGTAATGTATAATCATTAATAACGATTATGCTCGGCTCCGGGTTCTTCTGTTTCGATGAATAAAACATCAGAAATGGATCCTAGTAATTAGATTCGGAGCAAACGAGAACAGATTGTGAGGAGGAAAGGACGATTCGCGCTACAAAGCGTTGATGAATGGAATTGTCTGGAAACATTTATTTGGAGACTGCGGTATTTTGGCGAAGAGAATCAAAAGACATGAAACAAGAACATACTCCTGCTGCACTTTTCGGAAAGTTTCAGGTGGAATCCTCCTGCACTCGTTAATAATTCTTTCTCGCAGATCGTCCAGGCTAGTAGGTTGTGTTTTGTAAACCACAGATTTTAAATGACCCCATAGAAAGAAATCTAAAGCAGTCAAATCGGGTGATCGTGGCGGGCATTCAATTGTTCCACGGCTACCAATCCAGTGAAGAGGAAATCTATGATTTAACCAATTTCGCACATTAATGGCGTAATGCGGTGGGGCTCCGTCATGTTGGTAAAACAATTCGTATTCATCCAACATTGGATTTCCTTCAGGGTCACGTTGGTTTTCTAATTGCTCTGTGATTAAAGGATCAATAACGTTATCAAGTAATTCTAAATACATTCCCCCATTTAGCGCCCCATCAATGAAAATTGGACCTACAATTGAGTTGCCAAGTATTCCAGCCCAGACGTTCAGCTTCTGAGGAACTTGTGTATGACCTTCTCGAAAAATATAAGGATTTTCGTCACTCCAGTACCTGACGTTATGTTTATTTACAGAGCCGTTCAAAAAATGTGCATTCATCACTGAAGCAGATATTTTTTATTAGATTTGGATTTACTATAATCTTTTCTGTCATAATTTCACAAAATTGCAGTCTTCTATCGAAGTCATCTTCGCCGAGTTCCTGGAGAGTTTTCATCTTATAGGGATGGAATTTGTGCAGTTTTGTAACTTTCCTTACAGATGAATAAGAAAGTCCAGTGGCTGTAGAAATGTTACGCAAAGAGCTAGTTGGATCCATTGCAAAATGACTAAGTACTTCAAGTTGGGCCATTTCATCAACGACTCTATTCCCTGCCCTTTTTTTGTTTACTACAGATCCAGTGTCTTGAAATTTCTGCACGAGATCGAGAATGTACCTAGCGTCAACATTTTTATCGGGGTGCCGTTCGTTAAACACCCTTGCTGACGCACGAGCACAGCTATGCTCAGCACCGTAAATAAAAATTATTTCTACCCTTTCGGCAGTTGAATAAACCATTATCACTTGGACTCTCACTTTAAAATTTCACGCGATTTATAAAAAGGAATGTGAACAAAAAGATGGTCGTGCCAAAGAAGTAGCCAAAAAGTTGAAACAAAAAATTGGAAACAGAAAGCAGATAATTATTTAGCCAATTCAGTATAAACTGTCGAGTTGCAATATCAAGTAATGTCGAAAGAAAATTTTAAGTATTTTTGGCATTTTGCTTAGGTGTAACAATTATTTTTTAACAAGTTTTTTTAGGCTTAAGTAAGGACAATTTTTATTGTAACTGCAAGACAATAAATTTTGTTAAAAAAGGTCCAAAATATTCCATTTTATAAGCCACTTGCTACAATGCACTTTTTGACCCACTACCCCGTCAATGGGTAAAAAATAGTAAAACTAATTACATGGCAAGACTCCTTGTGTAATAAGCTTTTAAATGATGTATCGTAAGATGGGTAGTTTCATTTAAAATTTTTGAAGGGGTATCTACCCCGCTAAGAGGGTAAGCGCTATCCATTAAAAACTTATCTCAAAAGTTGTTCCCCTGCAAACAAAAGTTTACCTGTTTTTGCAAAATTTTAAATTTTTCCTCTATTTAAAGTTATTTAAGGTGTGAAGTTTTCAAAAAATCACACTGTATAACTTAAGGTTGTACGTAAAAAAATAAAGAAAATACCAGCCTGGGGAGTTTTAGGTGGAGGGCCCTATATATACCTAGAAGCAAAGTCAGAAACCAATATTTGCCTTAAATCATCGCTGTTACGCATCTTTGCCAACATCCTCCTCAGCAGACTTAAGTAGCTATGCCGTTGCATAAGTTGCTTTCCCGCCACACATTAGAAAAGGTTAATCCCACATGGCCGTGCACTTAGCGGGTTGTTTGTCCACTAATTTGAATCTGCATAACGCTCGCCCAAAGAAAAAAGGCCCGTCCGCAAAAAGAACTTTCTTCCGCTCGGCAAACACGCGAGTGACAAAAAGCGAGTTTTGCAATTGAAAACGGATTAGCCTCGCGAAATGTGCTGGCGTGGGCCGCTGGGAGACCACTTTCCCCGATTTTTCTGCGGGTGAGAAAGCAACTCTTGACTTGCTCGCGGGAAAAATCGCGGCGCGCTCTTTGGGGCAATTTTCTTGTCGGCGCGTCCTCCGCGGCGTTCTCACGTATGGTAAATGGAGACATAATAGTTTGGCGTGACGGGCAAAGACAAAAGATCAATCAGAGATAAGGTTAATAGTGCGACCTGTGCTCGCTTGCCGCTTATTGCCACGTTAATTGAAACTTTCTGTTGTCTGCTCGACATGTCGCGTGCATTGACAGCGAGTGCATCGAAGCATGTATCAGGATTAATTGCAAAGGAAGGTTAAACGGTTTGTATCGTCGGAGGTAGAAGGAATAACCAGAGACTTGATACTTCTAGACTACTAACATGGCGACAAAAGTGTTGTCAACATGTTAGGCAACCCAAAATACTTGTAAAGGCAAGAAAGCGCCCGCGCCGATGTTGATTTCGATTACACTGTTGCCTTGGGCTTATTTTTTTATGTTTCTCAAAATCTCTTTCACCAATCGACACTTTCTCGTTTCTTACGGTGTAGAGAAAAGTTAAATATCTGTAATAATAACAAGGATACAATTAATTTAAACAACTGATGTAGCAATCGCGTAAGGGAAATTGCGACATCACGGTACTCTTTACCTAAATTATAGTTACACCTATAGTTGTGGGAGATGAAAGATGCCGAAAAAATCGCAACAGACGCTAATGAACGAATTTTTGTGGTAGCGTAACATATAACGAAGATTTTTTTATTGGTAATTTAGAGCTGTCATTGACGAATATTTGAAGTTATCAWAATTGTATATAAAACAAAAATTTGGATTGGCAACGGAAAATCCGCTTTCACCTCTTAGTTGTGGCCAGGGCATTCACTCTAGAATAGACTCAGAGGAAAGGAAGAACCCTGGTATAGTAATGCAACTCTCTTACCGTTATTACAACCCTGCAATAAAATTTATCTTTCATCTCGAACAGCAGGCGGCCCCTCACAAGTTACCGCAAATAACCGGATTACCAAAAATTTCGCTCCGATTTTCGGAAGATGGTTAAGCAGGGTCGGATTATTTAAAGTTCACTAACGGTCAAACCAAAACTAGCATTCAGTCTTAGAATTTCTGTGCGCGAGACAAGAGAAGCGAAAAATGTTCCGTCCTTGGGAAAAAGCTGCTCCAAGTACCGCTCAGAATGAAGTTGCTGACGCTGACATGGAAGTGCAAATTGAAGAAAACAAGAGGAATCGTCGTTACCTTACCCAAGATGCCAAAGAAATCACAAAAAATGTATACAATTTTTTGATAAAACAATAGTGCAGTGCTGCGTTAAAAGTGACAAGTGAAATGGTTGGTGTCCCCTACACGACAATGAGAGATATTATTGAAAATAAAGGCAACTCAAGAAAATCACGCAATCGGAAGAAATTTCTAAATATATCAAAAGAGCTTGGGATAGAAATTAAAAAAGTGATTTACCAAATGTATAAGGAAAATAAAGTTCCAACTACGACAAGTCTGAAATTAAAACTTTTGGAATTAGGATATGACATAAATTATAGTACATTAAACCAACGTTTGTCCCATAATGGAATCAACCCGACTAAAAAGAATGAGATGGGATTATATAAACAAAATCAGAAGGTACCGCCAAGAAAATCGTAATATCGTATATTTGGATGAAACGTGGTACGACACCCACGTCTTGATAAAAAAAAAGATCTGGCAGATTATTGTAATTAATGAACAAGGCGCCAACATCAGCAACAAAAAATAGAAATAGTTGATTACATGAAAAAGAATAAAATTACAGTTCCGGATGGAAAAGTTACCAAAAAAGATCTGTTGACAATAATAAAAAATCTCAACATACCTAAACAATATCGAGTTGATGAGCTAGCGAATGGACATCGACATATACGTTTGCGTTTGCCACCGTATTATTGCGTCCTAAACCCAATTGAATTAGTGTGGAGTACGCTTAAAAAAGGAATACGAAGAAACAATACATGTCCGCGTTTAAGTTCGGGAGTTGTAGATTTAGTGCGTACAGAGGTAAGTAGTATAACGAAAGAACTGTGGAAAAGCTGTATTAAGCATGTTATTGAAATTTAAAATAGCTATGTATCCCCAAATTTTCAAAATTTTATAATACATGTTAATGATGATGCTAGCAGTGATTCAGAATTTGACAGTAGTGATGATGATAATAATTAATATATTTAAGTTATGTCGGTGTAAATTTGTTAGACTTTTTTGAAAAAATATAATAGATGTATGGAATTATTTAGTAGTAGTAGTATTTAGAGCTTTAGATAAAAATATATAGTCTTATTATTTTCTTTTAAAATACTTGTCTTTTATTTACATATTTAGTGATGTTAACCGTTAACCGCATGTTTCCAATAGTTAAAAGATTGTAAAAATATTAAAATATGTATGTAATGTATTGTTTGTAATTTTCGGCTAGCACAGCATTCAACATATTCACAGGATATAAATATTACAGGAATGTTAAAAATAAAAATATTTAGGAATGCGAGATTTTTCTTTGCATATTAAAAAATGCTCTGATGTGCATGTTGTCTAGTTAGATTACAAATTTCATTATAACTAGATATACTTTGCTTGTGCAAAATAATGTTGCTACTTATCTAAAACTACGTACAATTCATTTTCAGACGTAAATTAAAACGATCGATGTCAAACCTCTTATTGACCGAATGATTAAAAACTACTTAGAATAATATACACTACTCAAACAAAAAACGAGTTTTAAAACGGCTTAAAGCCGGCACTGGAAATCCGAAAAATCTCAAAGAGAGGGTTTGATTTATGAGGGGGTCGCGTGCCGTTCCAACTGTGCCTGTAAATGAAAGGTAAATAGTATTGCAGGGTTGTAAAAACGGTAAGAGAGTTGCATTACTATATCACAATATTGTTTTTCTTGTTTATCCCGGATTTATAATGTAAAGGTAAATAGTCCTCAGAATAAAAAAAAAAGTTTTAACTTTTTACGGGGTTTCGAAAACAAAAACTACAGTGGCCCCACTTTCGCAAATTTATTTCAATACGAATACCACCCAAATGCGAGTCCGATCCAATAAATATGTAAATGAATAATTAGAATAAAATCCAATTAGTTCGATGGCCGGCCGCGATGTTCATTATCGAAATCAGCTATTAATATGAGCGACACCGTGGATACTTGATCGCATTCGTCGTGCTCGCCAAGACTGACATTATTATTAACCGTTACCCGAATTATTTTCGAGGCGACGTCGGATTTAATTTGCCATGTTTGWCACGTGAAACGGGGACGTACATGTAATCGGTGAAAACAAAATAAAAGAATGGCGATCTCAAAGCCCCTGTTTGGAGATTGAATCAGTTAATTAAACGAATAATCATTTCGCATGTAAATAACAGGAGTCGTTTTAAATGCGGCTGTTAATGCCCCGATAGTGTAGTAAACATCTGTATTAGCTTATAAATGTCTTATGCTCAACTAAATATTATTATATGTATTCAGTAAGTTTAATGTTTGTTAGTCTTTAATTTACTTAACTGAGGGCAGATTACTGTGAGTTGCGTGTCTATTTTGTCGCTGATACTGCCTTTGGGAAAGTAAAAAAGGTATATATGAACGTTATATCTGAAGGAGTAAAGTATAAATGTGTACAGCAAACTTAGACGAACATAAATAAAGAATAAAGAAAAACCCGCTCAAAATAGTTAACATGCTGCAAAGAAAAGTACGAGGCATGTTTTTTAAGTAAGTACCGTTTTGGAATTAAAAAAAGACGTGCAAAGATATCGCAATAATTTTATCTTACATGAAAGCCTGTACCTTAATCTACTTTTCTACATAATTTCCGTGAATATTGAGGCACTTGTCATAACGTGGCACCAGTTTTTGAATACCCTCCTCATAAAATTCTGCCGCCTGACTTGTTAACCACTGTATCACAAATGTTTCGACTTCGTTATCGTCTTGAAGACGCTGACCACCCAGGTGTTTCTTCAAGTGCAGGAACAAATGGTAGTCGCTGGGCGCCAGATCAGGGCTGTATGGAGGATGATCTAGAGTTTCCCATTTAAAAGATTTTATGAGATCTTTGGTCCGATTAGCCACATGTGGACGGGCATTGTCATGCGGCAAAACGATACCCTTACTCAACTTGCCACGTCTTTTGTTCTGGATTGCACGACG
Source organism: Rhyzopertha dominica (assembly GCA_025024175.1). NCBI lineage: Eukaryota > Metazoa > Arthropoda > Insecta > Coleoptera > Bostrichidae > Rhyzopertha > Rhyzopertha dominica. Next base: position 80,285,169 of record QCXZ01000137.1, on the reverse strand, counting down.
CAGATTGTTCAATGTCTTACAATAAGACGCTGCATTGATTGTCTCATTACGAGGCAGAAACTCCACTAGCAATACTCCTTTTCTGTCCCAAAAAACTGTGCACATGATTTTCCGGGCAGAAATTGTTTACTTAAACTTCACTTTTTTGGGTGATGATGAATGTCGCCATTCCATGGATTGTTGTTTCGATTCTGGTGTGACGTAGGCCACCCATGTTTCGTCACCAGTAACAATTTGGTCTAAAAAATCTTCACCTTCATTGTGGTACCGCTCTAGGAAAGTCAATGCACTGCCTAAACGTTGGGTTTTGTGCAAATCCGTCAACATTTTCGGAACCCAACGTGAACACAATTTCCGGTAATTCAAGTTCTCGGTCACAATGCGATACAAAACACTACGAAAATATTGAGTAAAGCAGTCGCACAATGATGAAATTGTAAAGCGTCTGTTTTCTCTCACCTTTTCGTTCACTTTCTGCACCAAATCTTCATTAACGACCGAAGGACGCCCATTCCGTTTTTCATCATGCACATTAATGCGGCCATCTTTAAATGCTCTCACCCATTTGCTTACCATTCTATCACTCATAATGTTTTGTCCGTAAACTTCACAGATCTCACGATGAATATCGATCGGTTTTACGCCTTTAGCACTAAGAAATCGTATAACAGCCCGCACTTCACAATCGGCGGGACTCACGATTGTCGGAGGCATCTTAAACACTCAGTAAACAACGTATACAATGAAGAATCAAACTGTAATGGCGTCAGTGCGTAGACAAGAGATGTAGGTAACCTCGCAAACTCGCAAAACGGTACTTACTTAAAAAACATGCCTCGTAAATACAAGTATACAAGCGTAACAATGTTTTCTAAGAAACGTGTAAATGCAAAGGCAACTATTATCTTTTTAGAAATCGTAAAACTGACTTAAAAACATAAACCCAACAAAACACCACAGTAAAATCTCATATTTGGAAAGATCAACATCGCCACGTGAGAGAATAAATGAAAGTAATCCCACGATATGCAACTGTAACTTAGCAGCATCAGTAAATAATCAAAATAGGATGATAATAAGAATATTATCTAACCTAAAATATATTCTGAGGCATTGCTGAAAATTATAGAAAACGGTGATCTATTGCCAGAGATAAATGTTTTTGTAGAAAACACTTGTACCCATAAATTATGTAAATCTCATTTCTTTTTTCATGTTAACTTCGTCGCAAAACACATAAGTGTTTAACATATTGCAACAATAATTTTAATGAAAGACTGGAGGCAGTAAAAACTTGAAAAAACTTACCCCTAGGTCCCTTGATGAAGTCATATCCTCCATGCCGACAAAGTACCCCTGTAACAATAGGAAACAAACGTTTAATTCCTAAAATAATAATCAGGCAACGATTATTAAATTAGTTACAAAATTTTATGTACTAAACGTTAGGTATTCATTATAATGTCTGCTATGTATAGCAACTTTGGTCTGCACATCTCTGTGTTTTTAGTCTATTAACTGGCTAAGTTAGTGGTAAGAAATGAATGATCCTTGAACCCTAGCAGTTCAGCTATTTTGTCTTTGGACTCTTTCCAGATGGGAAGAGTCATGAAAATTTCAATTAATTAGAGTGTAGCAACCATGATTGTTGGATGCCTTGCATTGCATTAGTGGGTATAGATTGAATAGTCTTAATCTCTATGTTTCTTTTTGAAAGAATATTTATCTTCCACGCGTACATCATAACGTTTGAGGAATTCCCCTACAAGTCAGAAAATATTGGAAATGACATAGACACTTCTGTCGCTTCATTTTTTTAATAGCAGATCCAGTTCCACTAAGGATCCAAGCAAGCGTAGTACTGTCTATAAAATGTCAAGATCCAACTATTTATTGTCGATGGTGCAGCCAATGTAATAAGCTTTTAATTCGATACGGGCTGTATGGCGCGTATTCGAAGTGGAAAATAACGATTGCGCTCTGTTGAAATTTTCCTCGCTTGAATGTCGAGGCTTTATTGGATATCAAAGTTATGGGGGAACATTACCTTCTATTGAACTTGATCCTACCCAAGGACAGACGAGGCGATGATGAGATGTAACTTTCCGGAGAGAAATGGCGTGCTTGATATATACCCCACGCAAATGTAAATGCACTGGTTTATGTTTATATATAGGAAAATAAAATATAAATGCCGTACAATAAACTGTTCTGGAATCAAATCTAGATCTTACTTTTTGAGCTTCAATAACTTTTGCAAGCTGAAAGTTTTGTAAGTAGAGATGACAATTAAGAAAAAACACAGATAATCATCCAGTAAAACAACATATAATATAACAAGTTTGCTTTTATTGAATATTTCTTTACTATGAAAGAAACTGGCATACCAAACAAACTGATACGTCTGGTGAAGATGACAATGAATAATTCCGATAGTAGAGTGAAAATTAGTAACTGTACTTCAGCAAAATTCACAGTGAGCAAAACCCTTAAACAGTAGGAACCGTTATCAACTACTTTACTATAGTATTGGCGCAAGTAATCAGGAAAAGTTAAATAAATAGAGTAGGTACAGTATTATACCAGAGCCATCAGTATCTTGCATTTACCGATGTGACAATCCTAGCAAGGTCAAATACGAGTTACAAAGAGGAATGAAAAAATTGGAAGCCCATGTTAGAAACATAGGATTAGAGATAAGTAGATACAGACAATACAAAGCACATGCAAATAAACACAGGAGACAAGCAAGAATCATTGGACTAGCTATGTTACTTATAAAGCATAAGAGAAGGGCTATAAAACAGCAAATATTTGCAGACAATACTGTATCAAACACGAAGAATGAACAATAACAACATTAATTATTGATGGATGTCTTCCACATGTTAAAGAAATAAACACGCATGTTTAATTCAACCAAAAGTTTATAACTATGCGTACAGCTGAAGAAAGTTGAATTAAAATAGGTAAAAAAGTTCATCAATTTATTCTGAACAAGTTTTAATGTACCGGGTGTTCTAAATTAAGTACGCACCATTGCTAACTTTTTTATTATCATAGATACAAAATCGGTTAAATTGGCAAAGTAATAGTACTTTTTCTACTGATTAAGATGGTGGAAGCAGAAAAACAATTGAACATAGCATTTCCGAGAAAATAAAAGAAATGTCTTTTATTTTAATGGAACACCCTATATATTTTTCAATAAAAAGTTTGCAAATTGTCCATAGAACAAAAATGTTCCTTTACGATGTAGTCCTAAAATTGAAAATAACCGAATTATTACCATATTTGTCATTTAGACAAGTAGGCTATGTAATTTCTTAAACAAAAGCTTTATACGATCTGTCAGAGAATTATTATTGTGTCAGAATCAATCATTTGGTGTAATTTTTCGTATTAGACGTGTTTTTGGAGCTAGTTAGTTAAGAAGTTAGTTAATTAGTAGGAAATGGCGTTTACTCATTTAGAAAAATGCGATATGTTAGAAGTGTATCTTGTTTGCCGTAAAAATAGTGTCCGAGCACTTGAGCTATATGGTCAAATGTATCCTGATCGTGATCAACCAGATAGGAGGTATTTTTTGAAGCTCTACAGAAAGTTTAGAAGCAATGAACGGATTTTTGAAAAATCTAGAACTACAAAACAGTTTATAATAGATGAACAAGTAGAAATAAATGTTTTGGCATATTTTGACGCAAATAAAAATAATTCAACTAGAGATTTGGTAAGGGATAGTGGCTACAGTGCACAATTTGGAGGATTTTAAGAAAATATAAGTTTGTACCTTATAAGTACCGACCAGTGCAAACTTTATTACCTGGCGACACTGCAAGAAGACTAATTTTTTTGTCAGTGGTTGGTAGATATGTGGATGCATAATCCCAATATTTTAAAGAATGTTCTTTGGACTGACGAAGCAAATTTTTCGAATCGGGGTATGTTTAATCGAAAAAACAAGCATTATTGGTCTAGTGAAAATTTATTTATTCTTCATCCCAGAAACCCACAAGGACATTTTAGTGTTAATGTTTGGTGTGGGCTGATGGGCAGACAAGTAATTGGGCCAATTTTTTATGAAGGCACATTGACTGGAAGGAGATACGTCGACATGCTTTCAGAATTACTCGAAAATTATTTGGATATCAACATAGAGACTCGGACCCAAATATATTTCCAACAAGATGGAGCCCCTCCCCATCGCCTTCAGGAAGTAAGAGCGCTGTTAGAGAGATGTTTTGAAGATAGGTGGATAGGAACAGATGGTCCTATCCCTTGGCCCCAAGATCTCCTGATATAACTTTGGGGTTATGTCAAAGATGAAGTCTACAAGAGGAGATATGCGAACCTGATAGAACTGAAAAACAATATTAGACGCATTCTACGATCCATTGACGGCAGAACAATTTTTAGAGTTAGTACTCAACGAGTACTGAAAAATGTCCGAAAATGTATTGAAGAAAATGGCGATGATTTCGCACACCTAATGTAAGCTTGTTTATTATTTAAGCTAAAATAAAATACATTATAAAGAAACAAATTTCGTTTTGTTTAAGAAATTACATAGCCTACTTGTCTAAATGACAAATATGGTAATAATTCGGTTATTTTCAATTTTAGGACTACATCGTAAAGGAACATTTTTGTTCTATGGACAATTTGCAAATTTTTTATTGAAAAATATATAGGATGTTCCATTAAAATAAAAGACATTTCTTTTATTTTCTCGCAAATGCTATGTTCAATTGTTTTTCTACTTCCACCATCTTAATCAGTAGAAAAAGTACTATTACTTTGCCAATTTAACCGACTTTGTATCTATGATAATAAAAAAGTTAGCAATGGTGCGCACTTAATTTAGAACACCCGGTATATGGGGTGACAGATGGGAACCCTTATTTAATCTACGTAAACATCTGAATGGATTTTTTGAATCTCTATCAGTATAAAATACAGACCAAAAAACAAAGACTACATGCTATTCGTTGCAAATTCAATAAAAACATAATAACGTCATGCATGACGGGGATTACCTGTTGGTTTATAATTTTCAATATCTGTTAACTATATTGCTTGGAAGCTTACAGATGAGTATTTTCACAAACAAAACAGTTCGTTATAGCGTTCAAGTTAGTGCTACAGAACAACACTTACATTGCTCAAACGTAGCACAATGCGGTTGCTGTACCTTCCCTAGCTCCATATCACCAACACTCAAAAGTTAATTTTGAAAACGCAAATTCAAAAACTCATCGTTTTACCCGCACGCACATCCACTAATGTCTTCTGTGATACTAACAAAACGACGCAGTTGCTTGTCGCAAAAGTGGTCTGGTCCTGTTTTTTCCGTGGCTACGCAAAAAGTGGCCGGTCGCTAGGAGACCAAAAAAAATTATCGCAGCGAAAAAAAAGTGGTCACAACAATGCGAACACATTGAGTGTTGTTTTTAACGGGAAATATTAGAGTTTAAAGACAAGGTTATAACGGCGGTGATAATAATATTACTACAGGTATTTCTTTTACCTACTTGAAGGATTAGTGCGTACGAGGGTGAACCAGAAAGTCATATTCCAATAATAAGTACAATGTATCGTTGTTTTCATGGTTTCTACATTCCGATGTTTTTAGTTTTAGGGGTTTTCCCGATAAAAATAATTAATTTGTAATTTAGTTGCTTTTTACGCAAAGGTATAGGTGAAGTTATTCCAGAAACGCAACAAACGCTTGTTTCAAAATTATGAACTCCAAAGGTGTGAAATCAGCATAATGAATGGGTTTTCTATTTATGAGTGAAGCTTTTGTTTCTCCCTTTCCTAACCGTGTTTTCGCTGATCAGTTTTTTGACCCCCATATATACGGTGGCGGATCCAGGATTTTGGTTTGGGAGGGGCTTGACCGAACACTGTAAACCATACAATACTAAAAAAGCATACACAATTTTATTTTGCTTWTCGGATAGCATTTTGCATATTCTCCAATAATTTCGACAGGTTGTACGCCACTAGAATGTGCAAAAATTTTGAATGTTCAGTTTWAGTGTAATAACAAAATGAGTGAGCGAAAAATTTTTCACTCACTGTTTTGAGTCGTCCATTGCTATTAGAAAGACATTCATAAAGATATGGTGGGTGTATTAGGTGAGAGTGCTCCTTCTTACCAAGWGGTAAAATTTTTTCTCGATAATTTAAATTGAGAAGACAAARGTGCGAACATGCAAAGGCTGCCGGACGACCAGTAACTGTCACTATTCAGGAAAATGTTAATCGTGTACATGACATGGTAATGGCAGATAGTCAGATAGCTGAAATTACAGACACAATAGAAAAAAATATTAACAGATATTTTAGGTCTGGCAAAGTTTTCAGCAGACCCGAATAAGTTTCCCTCTCGATTTGTAACTGTTGATGAAACATGGGTCCACCACTTTGACCCAGAGTCAAAACAACAGAGTATGGAGCGGCATCACAAAGGTTCTCCTCCACCACGCAAATTTCGATTTGCGCCCTCTGCTGTTAAAATTATGACCACAATTTTTTGGGATGGGGACGGAATTTTAATGGTTGATTTTTTGGAATGTGGACACAGAATAACAGGTTTTTACTATGCCAACTTAATGTCGAAGAAAAAAGACAGGGAAAATTGTGGAAAGGAGTTTTGTTCCATCAGGACAGCGCTCCTGTACACAAAAGTGATATTGCAATGAATGCTATTCACGACGCAGGATTTGAATTGCACGAACACCCTGCGTATTTAACAGACCTAGCTCCCGGCGATTACTTCTCATTTCCGAAATTGAAAGAATATCTACGTGGGACCAGATATGACGATGATGATAGCAGTAAACGACTGGTTAGAGGACCAACCAGGAGAATTCTTTTCTAGAGGAATCAAAGCATTGGAACATCGTTAGACCAAATGCATCGAAGTTCAAGGAGATTATGTCGAAAAATAAACATATAATTATGTTTCGTGTCTTTCTATGTCAGGAACCGTAATTAATAATCTTCCTTCGTATACTGTATGTAGCGTATCAAGTTTAATTAGAGATTTATTAGGAGTGGAGCCAAATGCTTTTGGAGGGGGCTTAATCAGCTGTATCCCTTATATTATAGATCACTTTTCTTTCAAGGTGTATGAAGTTGTGGTCCTGTCAATTTATTAATTTACTTTTGGTGTCCATTGGTTTGGCCTTACATTCTTTTATTTTCTCCATAATAACTAAACACACATCTTTTCGTATTTTCGCGGTCTCTTCAACGAATTCGACCTGGTTCTTGGGGGTACTTCCTCCACTTCTGATCATCAGAATACGACATATTTTTACGTGTCCAATGAAAATCGTGCAAGAACAGCACTTTTGGAGGAGGAGATGGTTACAAGCGATACAAGCATAACAGATGGAAAAGATTAGTCAAAAATAAACCTAATGCTTTAAAACTGTCCTGGTGTATCGTATGTTACACAGGTATGCATAGATTTATAATTTACAGCAAATAAACTCTCTTCAGTGGCAAATGAACGTCACCATATAATAATAAAACCGCAAACAGTTTATAACCGATGTTTCCACGTTGTCTGAATGGCTTCTTCGGTCCAGACGAATGGCCATCGTTGCAGTTCTTTTCTGCATGGTCCACCGCCAGCGACGTGTTCTATTCCGGCTAGATGCGAACACGGTGTTCTGTGCCAGACGCGTAGAGGATAAATATGAAATTACACACCCGGGGAACGCGGCGCCAGCTGACCGGCCTGTCCGCCTGAAGCTTTTGCCGCAAATAACTATTAATTACAACGCACGCATCTCTATGGACGTTTAAAATGGGGCATTTTTGCAACGACTTGGCAGGGTGATAAACGGACTGAATCTGTCTTGAAAAGGGGAAGAATTTAAGGCTTCTCGTCTCCCTCTACCAGAGATTATTCATTAATTAATTATAGTGCGCAGTTCCTTGGATGACTCACTTGAAGGTTGCCTGGTTTAAATACAGAAAGCTTGATTAACCGACAAGCAAGTTTCTAAGGTTTGCTTGAATAGATTCCTACAAACGCATTTCATTTTTCCACATTCTCGTAACGCTGGCGCTGCACCAGCTTCTTCACTCCATAACGGCGGCCTTAAGATCCTCACCGTTGTCCAGCAAGCCACTGGTTGAAGTGCAAGAAAAGAAAATAGTAGTTAGATGCAATTCTTCAAAAGGAAATATTCTTAATGTGAACTTCCACTTTATTTTTAAATTGTAAAGCGCTTTCGGCTACATGCTAGCCATCGTCAGTACAAACGTTAAAATGAAACTAACAGTTTGACAAAGTCAAAAAACAGAAACAAGCAAACTTGACTACAAACTGAAATGCAACCCACATGCCAATAACTCAAACGAAACATTAATTTAGATCAAACAAAGAATTTAGAATAGGACAATTGAAATTACAAAAATCATTTAGAATAGTAAAATTTTGTTCGTTAATAATTTTATAAATCTCTAAAATTTCCAAATAATTTAATTTAGATGATTTAGTACACAAATGTAATGAATTTAGATTGTCTAGCGTGGCAGTGTGTTTATTTACTAATAAATGGTTAGCTAACGAAGAATTTGTTGTAACAATATCTGTATTTTTATACTTTTCAAATTGTTTCAGATGTTCTTTACCTCTAGTTAAAAAGGATCTTCCGGTTTGTCCAATATAAACTGAATTGCAATCATTACATGAAAAACTATAAACGCCTGAATTATTTGAAAACTTTCAACCTTTTAATTTTCATCGTAGAGTTCTAAATTTATCAAAAGCTAGTTTTTCTGAAAAACAACTTCAATTCCTTCAACAACAGATATCAAAGATATACATCTACTAGCAGTTGACTGTGAGACAATTTTGGATAACTTAAGCCCTGAAATTAAAAGACCATTGATTCCACGTATTAATTCATTATTACAAAAATCAATCAATAACATTTCTTCACAAATTAACAAAAAACATCTTCCTTTTAATACCAACAATGTACTTAAGAGCATTGACTCCATTAGAGTTAACGAAAATTTAATTTTTTCAAAAGCGGACAAAGGAAATTGTACAGTTATTTTAGACAAAGAAGATTATTTAAATAAAGTTTCAAATTTTTTAGAAAATGGAGATTTTGAAATGGTTGAAAATGACAATACAATTAAATTTAACAACAAATTAAAAGAACTTTTAGACAAAGTAGAACCAACTTTAAAATTTTTTAATTGTAATAAGTCACACCTTTTATGTATGAACCCTTTAACACCAAGACTTTATGGACTTCCAAAAATACACAAAGATGGTTGTCCTATCAGACCAGTTGTTTGTTACATAAATTCCCCATGTTACAAATTGGCAAAATGGTTAAATTTGATTCTTCGTGAAGTTTTAAACTTCGAAAATTCATTTGCTGTTAAAAATACACTGGATCTGACCAACAAACTTAAAAATATCAAAATTCCTAAAGATTGCTTCCTTGTTTCTTTTGATGTAAACAATTTATTTCCTTCTATTCCTCCAAAAGACTGTTTAAAAATTTTAAGTAACCTTCTTAATCAAAATTGTAATTTATCTTTATTACATAAAAATAATTTGCTTTCGTTAACGGAGTTTGTGTTAAATCAAAATTTTTTCTGTTTCAATAATAAAAATTTTATACAAAAATTGGGTTTAGCTATGGGTTCTTCCCTTAGTCCTTTTTTAGCTGAACTTTTTATGAATAATTTAGAAAAAGATATTTTCAAAAACATTTGCTTCTCTCCTCACATTAAATTCTGGTACCGTTATGTAGATGATGTTTTGTGTCTTTTTACAGGTAATTCTTTTGATCTAAATAACTTTCTTACTTTTATAAATTCTTTACACACTTCTATAAAATTCAGCTATGAAACAGAAATTAATAATCAAATTTCCTTTTTAGATTTATTAATTTCACGTAATGAATTTTCTTCTTATCTTTCTTTTGAAATTTTTAGAAAATCTACTTGTACAGACAATGTTATTTCTTATTTTTCTTTACACCCTTATGCACACAAAATGGCTGTTTTTCATTCACTTTTTAATCGACTTTTTAAATTACCTCTGTCATTAAATGCTTTCGAAAAAGAATTGGGTGTAATACTACAAATTGCTTTCAATAACAATTTTCCTAATTATTTAATAGAAAAACTTTAAGTATTTGACAAAATTTAAATTTTTTTCTGTACCACTTATTCGGATGAAAAAGTTAAGGTTTGGTTTCCTCTTAAGTTTGCTGGTCAGGTTTCAGTTAGCCTATCTAAATTATTTTCTTCTAATGAAATAAATATTGCTTTTTTTACCGTAGGCAGTGTGTTTTCCCGTTTTGTCCGTAATAAAGACCAAATTTCAGTTTTAAATAATTCAGGCGTTTATAGTTTTTCATGTAATGATTGCAATTAAGTTTATATTGGACAAACCGGAAGATCCTTTTTAACTAGAGGTAAAGAACATGTAAAACAATTTGAAAAGTATAAAAATACAGATATTGTTACAACAAATTCTTCGTTAGCTAACCATTTATTAGTAAATAAACACACTGCCACGCTAGACAATCTAAATTCATTACATTTGTGTACTAAATCATCTAAATTAAATTATTTGGAAATTTTAGAGATTTATAAAATTATTAACGAACAAAATTTTACTATTCTAAATGATTTTTGTAATTTCAATTGTCCTATTCTAAATTATTTGTTTGATCTAAATTAATGTTTCGTTTGAGTTATTGGCATGTGGGTTGCATTTCAGTTTGTAGTCAAGTTTGCTTGTTTCTGTTTTTTGACTTTGTCAAACTGTTAGTTTCATTTTAACGTTTGTACTGACGATGGCTAGCATGTAGCCGAAAGCGCTTTACAATTTAAAAATAAAGTGGAAGTTCACATTAAGAATATTTCCTTTTGAAGAATTAATTAATAACGCCACTTAGAGAATATGGATCAGTTTTCAATTTTTAGTTAGATGCAAGGTCGGGACTAAGCCCTGTCCAATTTCAGTTGGCCCATCAACAGAATTACTAAAATTTCTTAAAAAATTTAAACAAAATCGCTTCTTGGAAACTGACAACCAATAATATGAAATCTAGATAGGACGAGAAATTTGGATAGTGCAAGTAGGAAATTATGATGACGAAAATGGTTTAAAATGAAGAAGATATATTATTGGTTGTCAGTTTTTTTAATTTTGAAAGATATATTAATATTTGTCAAGATTGTTTGTGATTATTAATAGTTAGCAAAATTTAAAATTACCTATAAGTTTAGAGTTATATATATGAAGTTAAGACTGCTGTTCAACTTAGACTAATTCCGTTTCTATTGTAAGTATTTTCATGTGGTTTGTTGTTCTCCATTTGTAGTTATTTAATAAAATATTACAGGCCCAGAAGAAGGAGACAAATGATCTCCGAAAATTTGGCATAGATAAAAGGAGTTTTATTTAAAAGACCGAAACCTAATATATTTAATTAACATCAAAGATCAACGGTCAATAACGGTACAATTCTTATTGTCAAAGATTTTGAGAAAATTTTAGTAAACCAGTTAATTTTATACTTCGACGGCAATAATTTGTTCTCGAAAAAATCAATTTGGATTTAGAGCCAATTTAAGTGCAGTAGCAACACTATTGGAGGAAATAAAATTGACCTTTGAGGAAAACTAGTCTGCTGTATGTGACTGTGTTTTATATGACATTCTATTATGCAAACTTTACACATATAATTTAAGTCCCAAATGCTGTAAACTATTAACATCTTATTTAACAAATCGAGAGCAGCTAGTTAAATTTAATTCCAGATCGTCTAGTGAACTACCTCTAACCTATGGCGTGTCTCAGGGCTCCGTGCTGGGCCCATTCCTGTTCTTGGTATATGCGAATGACCTGTCTAACAGTGTAGGAAGCAAATGCATACAGTTGACTGATGACACTGCTTTACTTTCTCGAAGCGCAAGCGTTAATTGACGTATTGTTTTCAAGCATGCAGCAAATGTCAAATTTAAAAAAAACTTCAAATAATCACAAAACAGTAAGCCTGAGACCACATGTCAAATTAACAAAGTGATAATGAAATTTAACGAGGATTCTAAAAATGTCATAATATACAAGGTGTTCCAAATAAACTAACAAAGTTTAAATTTTCAGAAAGTTGCTTCAATTGATTTCGGATACTTTTCTAACGAAAGCTTCTCGTGGAATACCCTATACAAGTGTTTAGGAGGAATTTAATAAATATATTGTTACAATACAACTCATAAGAATAACTCAGGACAAATATTAATTAGTATATTATGCCGCTTAAGTTAAAACTTCTTACTAATAGGTAAAGTGCCTTCTATTTTAAGGTTAATAATCCTTCATTTTAAATTTACCTAAATCGGTAACCTATTTGGCATTTAAAGATAATCTTACTCTCTTTATCTTGACTGTTGGACAAAACTGTTTACCTTCTGGCAAATCGTGTCCATTCTTCAGTGCCATCGGCGTTTTTGTTGAAAACAATCAACGGGAAGTGTCCCAAACGACCGAAGATTGTATCGAAATCTTTATGGATGTGTGAACTTGTTACATCAGTCATTGTCAGGATACCGGGAGCTTGGACTCTGTGGCCAGATAAACTGCTGCAGCTAAGGCCATTGGCGTAACCGTACATTCAAATTTAAGACGGAGAAGATAGGAAATGGGTACATCCCAGAAAATTAAATAGAATTCCTGGGGTGTAAACTGTCAAAAGGTCCTTTTTCAAATTTAAAATGCGATAATGGTCTCAAGCTTAGGGAAGAATTTGTACAAAATTAACCTGAAAATTATAATTGTTCCACATCAACGATTAAACGTAACCTTCCGTAAAGTAGAAATTATACAAATTGCGAAGTTTTGTAAGAATATTGTTTTAATTAGGCCCACCCCTACAAGTAACGTCTTTGCTACGCCCATGTTCGGTACGACATCAAAGGAGCCGCCTATATTCCTCATTTCCTTATCACATTAACCGGCATCGACTGTAATCCGTTAGCGATCCCGATTGGGTTGAAGTATTACGTGCGCGTTGATCGAAAATCGACTCGCAAGTAACTGATAGGGGTCGCTGTGATCGAATAAGAGGACTAGCTGATTTATTGTTTTTAGGACTTTGTTATCGAGTTTTCCTAATTGAAATTCGAAACCCTGATACATCGTGTTAGTATTTTTCCAATCATAAAGCATCCAATAACAATAAAAGATAGGTGTTGCAGAAGTAAGTAATACAAACAAGTGGATCGGAATACCTATAGTTTTTTTTGTATTCCTTTTCAAAGCAACCTGTTTACAGACGAATTTTATATAACGCTACGACAATCCACGTACAAATATATTGACGTATTTGCCTTGACAAAATATTAAAGAAGGAACAGCACGTATATAATAAAAGGGTATCCAGAAACAGAAAATTGTCAAAAACCGAAGTAATTTTAATAGGGATATCAGAAACTATGAATGTTAGTGATACTGAAGACATTATTGTAAAGCTACACAGCGCGACCCATATGAATGGAATTAGGTATGCCTCTTCTATTCGGCAACTGTCTTGCAGTTAAACTTTTGTATTTTTACCGAAATGCTAGCTTTTTTTTAATTTTCTAATGCAACCATGTTGGCGTTATTAATCATTGAATTTTTCGGTTGACCTCTCTTTTCCTTGACAACCATTAGTTTATTGTATGGTTTTTCTTGTCCAGTTCACCCATTTTTACGTTTTCAACAATTTATATCTAAATTGTTCAGTTTTTGACAGCGGAGCTAGCTTTTCCGTTTAAATCTTGTGAGTAAGGTCTTTGAAGTTTTACACGAGCAAAACAGGATACGTTGCTTGATTGACTGATTGAACCAGCGTACGGTCAGCATTTCTGCCACTTCCAGATATATCGTCGGGCCTCATAGCTTATCGTATCAAAAGCTCTCTGTAGATCTATGGCCATCACCAGTATTCTAGTGCCGTCCCTCCAACAAGGTTGGCCACCATGGCAATAAAAAAATGTGCAAAAACATTTTTTCCAAAAAACTTTTTTTTACTGCAATATACTTGTATTTGAAGAATACTTAACCCTTTATTTGAATGGAAAATTCCATACTGTCCMGACAAAGCATTTGCTCACGATTTTGACGTATAAATATCTTTTGATACGGTTACAGTTGGTTGAGTGTAGWAAAAAAATCTGTTAACTCAAATAGTCAAATTGTCTATTAGGAAGGATTTTGGTGGTTATGATAGACAATAGGTTGCAGATAATTAAAATATATTTATCTATGAAAATAAGAAGTTTTCTGGATAAAATATACAATCTTCTTCAACACAGCTAGTTTTGAAATTTATTTAAGTTGGTTGGTTGAAAACGCAAAGCCTTCTATATCCTGCTTTTAAAAACAAAATGCGAAGTAAATCCTTTTTTAGTGAATCTGCCTAGATTCTAGCATAAGTCACCGATCTCAATCTATGAGCACCTTGAGGATTTAAAATACCAATCAAAACATGTCTTTCATAATGTCTGATCATACCTAATTTTGCAAGGTTATTTTCACGTAGAAATTTTCGCATCTCGCTAACAGTCTACAATACTTAATAAAACATTTAACGCTGGCAACAAAACTAACAATTTAAAAAAGTATACCCTGAAATCTCAAAAAGCTGCGTGAAATTGAGAACTCACATACACATTTTTGTATAGTGCGGAAAATTCGTCAAAAGCAGTTATATAACAGAACACTCTTGCACCATTACCCAGGTATTCTAACGACTTGAAGCAAACTGAAAGCATAACGTTGATTGCTATTGATGTGAATAAACTGTAAATGAGCCCCAACTTTACGCAAAATCCTCTATTGTCAAGTCTCGGGAGCTAGTACCGCAAGAAATTGCGTTTTGTCTAAAAGGTTTTTGTTCGTTAATTAAGATCTGGCTGATCTATGGGCTACTTCTTCATCGCGTAAACCGCAGGCTGATGATGGAACATGGTTCGCCGTTCATCCAACTGTCGTAAAAGTGGTAAACACGGAGGACTGCATAACTCCTCCGACTTTTTGACGTACTACATGTTTATGCAAGGCAGTAAACAATGTAATAGCAACGTTATGGGTACACGGGATTTAACTTTCCCACATGGCTTTTAAACGGAAACGTGCAACAAGCTCGCCTAGCAGTTGGGATTTAAAATAGTAAAGCAATAAAACCGAACACAATGTGCATTAGAATTCACATAAAACAAAGTACAATAAAATTGCGTGTGTGGATATATGAAGAAGACGCTCACGATTTTATGCAGTCTTCTGCAAAAATGGAAACGTGTTTGAATTCTTCAATAAAAACTTATATTCGCGACGTAAACCGTTTCCATATAAATGCTGGCTTGGTTAAAACAATACCCATAAGGTTTTATGCAGTTATCATGGCTTGAAAGCTTCCTGCTGTTAAGTACGGATTTTATAACATATAAACCTACAAAGTAAATCTGTTATGCTTTAATATTAATGGAGCATTTTGGTTTACATTCTTTGATGACTATTTCTTCTAAGGTTTGCAGTTTTCTAATGATGTACCTAATTACGTTGCAACCCTTTTTTTGTTGCTTGTTTTAAACTAAATTTACCTATATCTGCCAGAACTTTCCCCTACAGTTGCGTATAGTTCGTAATTTATTCTCTGAGAATTATCGAAATGTGTGTTTTACATGTATTTTCAAATTTCAAAATGTAACGATTGTTTAATACCCAAGAGGTACAGTATAACTTCGGCGTAAACTTTTAACTAGTTGATTTTCTACTACTAATAAAGCAAAATACGTATTCCATTTTGGTCTCCCCATTTATAATTTATTATAAGTATCAAAAACAGTAAGAAGAGTTTAGCGATCGACGACAATGGATTGAAGGACGTAGGTAAACCTTTTACTGTTTGAGATGCTTACACTATTTTTTTATACGACCATTATATGAATATAAACTTGCTAACTAAGAAGATATTCTGAAAATGCTGAAATTCTTTTTGTCGCCTGTCTCTTATACCTACTAAACTTTGTGAAAAAGATTGCAGACTTCGATTTGTATCCTTCTGCTATCGACGTATCCAACTAACGTATGTGACATAAGTTTTGAGACAAATTTCTTAGCTAATTTTCATCATTTCCAAAACATTCAGTTTAGTTACCATTGCCTGGCATTTATTCGAGTAAGCCTTGTAATCATAAATATTGACAGATGTCATCGAAAAACTCTTGTGGCATGGTGTATGAAATCGATATCCGAAAAAGTATCTATAATTTAGTTGACCAATTGCCGAACGCGGATATTGTAAGCATATTTCAAGGACGAAATATTTCCCGAGCAACTATTTAAAGTGGGGAAGGAATACCTTGTATAAACCTGCCAAAAAGCAGAAGGCCTCGGCTTTTGTCTGGTATCAGAGTACATAGATTGAGAGAATGTGCAAAAGAAAAAGTTGGTGCATCTACACGAAGACTAGGAAGGCGCTATGGAGTTTCACACATGACTGTACATGGGGAAATCAAGAGAAGTGTAATGTTATTCAGAAAAAGATGAAAATGCCCAAAATATACACCCGTGCAGTTGCAACAAATTCCACGGTGCTGTCGAGCACTAAGTTATCAACGCTTTGCAAATGACAGAATCATGATTTTGAACGATGAGAAATATTTTGCGTTATCAAACTCTGAGATAAAGGGGAATGATGGATTCTACACCGAGGATTTCCATGCTGCTCCGGATAATGTAAAATGTAAAAGAAAAGCCAAATTTGAAGACATAATTCTGGTGTAGTACGCCATTTCTTCTGCAGGTGTTAGACATGTTAAAGGAGAAGCCAACACTGCAGGTCTTTATATACAAAGATGTTTGCCTAAATTATTAAGATTTATACACGATCATCACAATAATGATGAAATCATGTTCTGCCCTGATCTAGCATCTTGTCACTACGCCAGGCAAACTAGAGACTGGTTGAAAGCCAATAACATACCATTTGTACCCAAATGTTCCTTAAGCACGCCCCATCGAAGAATTTTGGGCCTTATTAAGCAGGAATGATAATAGATGGGAAGCAAAAAAATCAATAACAATGGAGAAGGAGAATTTTCCAAAAGATTCTGGAAATCATATTCCTACCATCCAATCATTTATGAGACACTTGCGAACAAATGTATTTTTACCGAAATGCTAAATTTTTTTAAAAGTTCAAATCCAACCCCATTGAAATTTTATAACTTAAAGCATCCTGACACATCCTACAATTATTCTAAGAGCTTTAAGCAACCGTAATTTTACCTAAACTGCATATCGTAAAGCAGCAACGACGAAGTCAATTTTGGAGCAAGGATTTTCACACGAGAAAGTACCGCGGCATCATTCGGCCGACATTAAGACAAAATTAACAGTGCACAGAGTGCATGTAACAATAACTCACCGTTTGCATTTATAGTTATTGCAACCGCTCGCCGTTTCGCCCCTTTCGTTAGACCAATTAAAAAAGCGATTGTGAAATTCCAATAAATAAGTATCCCGTCACGACTGCCCCGATGATATTTACCTGATGCATCGAGCGCGAATTTTTTTGAATGAGCTGCACAGTCGGCTGCGTTTCTACAAATTGCAGCGCGTCGGTGTTGCCGTATTTGCTGTGCAATAACCCAATACAATTGAAAATTTCTGTGGGAGCTGATCTTTCGCTCCAATTTTTACACTAACGCTCTTCAGAGCAAACCATATTGCACCACTGCTGCTGGTAAAAATCTGTTGTAGCTAATACGTCATGTCAGACACCAATAAAATGGCACTCGGTCGTTTTCAGTAACACAGGAAGACGTTCAACTTAAAAACTTACGCTTTGGAAGTATCTAGTGCATATGTACGTACCAGGCAAAATGTAAAATACACCTTTTCATCGAAAGTACTGAAAGCATTCACTACGATTAAACAGTTTTTCACTATCAAACTCCTCACCGAAATTTTTAATGGAATTAATTATTTCAGCAACCAGCAAAAGCAATTTATAAAATGCTGAATTAATATACGAACTTCGTTATCATGTTGAGTTATATGATATATATGTGTATATTTCACGTCAAATTATGTCCAGAGTGTGTATTAAATGTTACATCGGCATTCGGAAATTTTTGGCCCAGTTAGATCTCCAGATTTGACTTAACTTGATTTTTCTTATTTGGTAATTTAAAGCAGAAAGTTTGCTGTATGTTATTACTTATTACAATTATGTGTTTGATGGTTTATGGTTGCATTTTACATTTGAGACCATGCAGAACTTTTTATAAACACTACCATTTACTCTAAAAACCAAAAAAATTTCCATATGTTGCCAACCTTCGGAAACACACCATACATATATACGCTCTAGGTAAGTAATCGCAAATCTATATAAGTACACGTTACACAAATTAAAAATAATCAGAATTGAATAATGATATTACTGTACTAATTACATTCTTGCCATATATTTATGTCACCTACTATTTTTCACTTTTATAAATACGGGTATGTCGAACCTTAAAAGGCCTAGGTCAACTTGAAATGAAATGTAAATGTGATTTATTAAAACGACAACAACTAATTAAGATTCAAGCCAAACTAATAACGAAATTTTAAAAAACCGGTATTTATAGTTATCTTGCCAAATTAGGCTTTTCGAATTTGGTATAGAGTTTCATTTTTGATATGTATGTAAAGTCTGTTGAGGATGACTATGCTACTATGTTTCCATTAAAAAGCAAAATGTTAGCAAAATTCCGTTTAGAATAAAGTTAAACGATAGAACTGCTGACAACGGACCAGATATTTGTTATCTATTTAGCCTATATTTGAAGTGTTTTCGAAACAGCAATTTTTAATTTCGGTGTGAACAATGTCGAACTGGATGATTGTAATCACGACTTAAACTCTATACAATTAAGTGAGAACGAAGTATTTCACAGACTTTTAATAAGGGACCAGGATACCTTATATAATTATAATTAAATGTGCCTACTCATTGTATGCATGTCCTCAAGGGTTGATAAATGAAAAATTGCGAGCGATACCTATATTTAAAAACAGTTCTTAAGCAGATTAGTACATCATATGTACTTTCCAAACTTTTTGAAACATTTTTTTGTAGTGGATTGTTCATTGAGAACTCTACATGTAATTACTTTTCGTTGATTAGGTCTGTTCTGCGTTATATGTATAATACTTTAGTTCTTATCAAACTAAGTTTTGCGAGTGTGATTTGGAATCCCAGTATAAATGTCACAAAGATAGAATAGAGAAAAAAAATACAGATATCTAAGTTACAAACAAAATTATCTGGTTCCTGACCGATTTATTTTAACTGCAAAACGTCACTTTCACTTCATTTTACCAGAAAAGAGAACTATGTCAGATATTGTGGTTCTTTATAAAATACTTAACCATATATATATGAATCCCAGGAATTTTATCCCAATTTGCAATGAATAGAAAAACAAACTATTCAAGAAATAGCAAAACGTGTAGATTTATTTGAAATACTAAAGCGTCACTTTTTTGAAAGGTAAATGCATGTTGGCAATTTTTTCAACTCCTACTTATTTATATACTTTTTATGCATTTTTGAAGCACTTTTATATGTATAACTTTTATGCTTACTTGACTCTTGATTGTTTAATTTACGACTTAACTTAAAAGACAATATGAAATTTTATTGTTATTTTCTGCAACAATTAATCTTTTTGTTTTTTATTTCATGCTGCATAAACAAAAATATGTTTTGTACTCATTCGATCACCTAATTTGCATACCTACTTATTTATTATTAGCTAATATATAATTGAGAATACTGTACTTATATATGCTATATCAGCAGATCCTTTTTTGTTTTAAATTGAGCGCTAATTACGTACATATTTCTTTCAAGATTTAAGTGCGAATGGTTTATAAATAAACTGATCGTATTCCTAAACAGTGAATAAATAATTAATAATTGGAGATCCATAATTTCGATAGATACCTTGTCAATGTGATAGATATGGAACTGTAAGTTTTCTTGACTCAATTTTGTTTTATTTACCTCTGGGGCACAGTATAGTCAGAAGTTTCTCATAGAATACTGATGCAGAAACACTACATCAACCATGCAGTGTTGCTGGTAGCTTAACACCAGGTGTGGGCAACAGCAGTGGCGAGCCAGGGGGGGCAGGGGGGCGATTGCCCCTCCCTCCCCAGGAACTAAATTATTTTAGTAATGGAATAGCAGCTTTTTTACATTTAACAGTACAAATTTGTTACAAACTATTGGTTTGTTTATAATAAACATTTTAGCAAATCAACCATTAAAATTAAAGTCACACCTCTTCTGTTTTTTTCTTGTGTTTATACTTAACATTTTTCTTGTGTTTGGAGCTGCCTTCCCTCCCCTCAAGTTAATTTTCTGGCTACGCCACTGGGCAACAGCACCAATGATTGAGCTTTTTGAACCAGGCGTTTCTACCCCACAATTCCTCATCCACGCTCCTTTCCACCAGCACAAAGCTGGACAAAGTGCGCCCAGGTGCGAAGCCTTCAGTCCAGCAACTGGATGGCCCTAATCTTCAGATCTGCTCAGCCATTCAGCCAGACAGGCAAAATAATTCGCTCCGGTAACAGCCGATTCTCGGCTCACGTTCATGCACAGCGCGTCTCTTACATAAATAACAATTTGTTATACGGCTTCTCATGCAACTTGCGACAGACGTACAAATTTACCACAATGACAACGTGAATTAGCACAAAGGCGCATTCTAATCGATGAGGTATTACCGGCCATTAGCGCGAATGCATCGGACAACCCCGATGAACGCGGAGTTGCCGAGATTGTTGTGCCAAGGCGTTGTCTCATGGAGATTCGCAAACGTCAAATACAGTTCCTGTTACTTGTTTACACAGGCGACTTTTTTCAAAATAGGAGAGCTCCTGCCGAATTGAATTAATCTTGTGTACAACCACTGAATAAGTCAAGAGAAAGAATAGCAACAGGTCCTACCAATGAAACTGAAATTTTCTTTTCCTGGAAAAATTTTAATCCCAGACCCTGATGCCCTACCCTAATAAAAAAATATATAGCCATCTTGCTGATTGATCTATTCATCTCATTCAATCAACCGAATACATTATTCTACACAAAATACAGCTCGCAAATGAACCTATATTTTTTAAAAATTGCATTAAAGTCGTTCAACATAATCCCCTTGCATATACAAAACACGTTGTCATCGCTTCGGCAGCAATGTACTGTCATTAAATACCCCATTTTTGTTAAGATCATTCAGCAATTGGGACGCATATGCTGTTGCAGGGCTTTTATCCATCCAAGTCAATAAATGGGACTGGAGGAACAGAACGAGATCTGGAGGACTCACAGCAAGGCTACACGTGGAATGTGGGAGAATTTCACGACAGGTCTTCTCTCAAACTCCTTTGACTGACACTGTCTTTGATATTTCGTCTACACTTTTGGAATCATCCATTTAAATTTTCTACAAAGAAGACAAATACATTTGTCTATTGGTTTTTGTCTATTGTTTGTTTGTCCATGCGGTCTTCTTCCATTATTGTAGCCACAACAGCAAGTTTGTCGGTAGCAGTATGACGTCTCCAACTTTTGTGGTTGTCTTTAATACTAGTCCAACGCTCTGGAATGCTTACTTCATCAAGTTACTGTTGAACTATCCACGCAGGACTCCTGACAAGCTTCTTGTAACGCACCGTCAATTTTGGCTACCGTTTTATCGCGCAGTGTTTGAATTTTGATATACAGGGTGATTTTTTAAAAACTTCACACCTTAAATAACTTTAAATAGAGGAAAAATTTAAAATTTTGCAAAAACTTTTGTTTGCAGGGGGACAACTTTTGAGATAAGTTTTTAATGGATAGCGCTTACCCTCTTAGCGGGGTAGATACCCCTTCAAAAATTTTAAATGAAACTACCCATCTTACGATACATCATTTAAAAGCTTATTACACAAGGAGTCTTGCCATGTAATTAGTTTTACTATTTTTTTACCCATTGACGGGGTAGTGGGTCAAAAAGTGCATAGTAGCAAGTGGCTTATAAAATGGAATATTTTGGACTTTTTTTAACAAAATTTATTGTCTTGCAGTTACAATAAAAATTGTCCTTACTTAAGCCTAAAAAAACTTATTAAAATATAATTGTTACACCTAAGCAAAATGCCAAAAATACTTAAAATTTTCTTTCGACATTACTTGATATTGCAACTCGACAGTTTATACTGAATTGGCTAAATAATTATCTACTTTGTGTTTCCAATTTTTTGTTTCAACTTTTTGGCTACTTCTTTGGCACGACCATCTTTTTGTTCACATTCCTTTTTATAAATCGCGTGAAATTTTAAAGTGAGAGTCCAAGTGATAATGGTTTATTCAACTGCCGAAAGGGTAGAAATAATTTTTATTTACGGTGCTGAGCATAGCTGTGCTCGTGCGTGTTTAACGAACGGCACCCCGATAAAAATGTTGATGCTAGGTACATTCTCGATATCGTGCAGAAATTTCAAGACACTGGATCTGTAGTAAACAAAAAAAGGGCAGGGAATAGAGTCGTTGATGAAATGGCCCAAGTTGAAGTACTTGGTCATTTTGCAATGGATCCAACTAGCTCTTTGCGTAACATTTCTACAGCCACTGGACTTTCTTATTCATCTATAAGGAAAGTTACAAAACTGCACAAATTCCATCCCTATAAGATGAAAACTCTCCAGGAACTCGGCGAAGATGACTTCGATAGAAGACTGCAATTTTACGAAATTATGACAGAAAAGATTATAGTAAATCCAAATCTAATAAAAAATATCTGCTTCAGTGATGAATGCACATTTTTTTTGAACGGCTCTGTAAATAAACATAACGTCAGGTACTGAAGTGACGAAAATCCTAATATTTTTCGAGAAGGTCATACACAAGTTCCTCAGAAGCTGAACGTCTGGGCTGGAATATTTGGCAACGCAATTGTAGGTCCAATTTTCATTGATGGGACGCTAAATGGGGGAATGTATTTAGAATTACTTGATAACGTTATTGATCCTTTAATTACAGAGCAATTAGAAAACCAACGTGACCCTGAAGGAAATCCAATGTTGGATGAATACGAATTGTTTTACCAACATGATGGAGCCCCACCGCATTACGCCATTAATGTGCGAAATTGGTTAAATCATAGATTTCTTCTTCACTGGATTGGTAGGCGTGGAACAATTGAATGGCTGCCACGATCACTCGATTTGACTGCTTTAGATTTCTTTCTATGGGGTCATTTAAAATCTGTGGTTTACAAAACACAACCTACTAGCCTGGACGATCTGCGAGAAAGAATTATTAACGAGGAGGATTTCACCTGAAACTTTCCGAAAAGTGCAGCAGGAGTTCGAGAACCGTCTGTATTATTGTATGGAAAGAGGTGGTGCACATTTTGAGAATCTATTGTAAGGTTTGAATTTCTATGGTTTTGTTCACACTGTTTTTGGAGTTACAAATAAATAATTTTTCTTTTTCGTGGACATGGACTTTCTAAAAAATTACATGATAAATACTTTAATGTTAATAATAATGTTAAAAAAAAATTTCAGTATTCTGGGAGTTTTTTTAAGTGTCATATTTTTTACAAGTTGTTTTTAATAAGCAACCMGTTTCGTAGGCACTATTAATCTATTACCCCGTCAATAAGTTAAACGTGGTAAAACTAATTACATGGCCAGACTCTTTGTGAAATAAGCTTTCAAATGATGTATCACAAGATGGATAGTTCCATTTAAAATTTTTAAAGGGGTGTCTACCCTGCTCAGAGAGTAAGCGCTATCCATTAAAAACTTATCTCAAAAGTTGTCCCCCTGCAAACAAAAGTTTATGAACTAAGGCTAAATCTCAACGTCTTATATCAACCATCATACAAATTGCTATAATAATTACTGATATTACTTTACATTAAGGTATAATTTACTTTTATAATTTCGTGGTTTATAAAGCCACCCACTATCAATATAAGTATCAAATTCATCTCATTAAAAGAAAAGGCTGAAAGACCTCCCTTCACTAAATTTATAAAAAAACCATCAAGTTGCTTTACCTGGCTTAGTAATCCAGCTTAATGCTATACAATTTACCCTCAGTATATGGTCTGAAAATTAATTATGATAAACTCTTATTATCTCATGTGGGTTGACTGAAATAATCTACAATCTTCTGTTATTAAAAGCATGATGAGTGGAATGATATTATATTCGTATTTCCTGGTTCACTAAACTGGATAGCGCTCAATTGGGTATCAAATATCTCCAGCAATCCCGATCTTAAGCTTCTATGAAACCACATGAATATTTAAAAAAGTGCAACTTTCGCACCATAATCCCAACACTTACCATCTTATTTTCAAAAGCTGTCACTTAATGTTAAATCAATGGTAAGAAAAAATTTACACAAAGGTATATCGTCTTCAGGACTTAATGTGGTATTTAACATTAATACTTATTGCTTTCCAAAAATTTGGTCGAAGAATTATTTTTGGTTTCTCAGGTAAACTGCTTTAGAAGACAGCCTGTGTAAAGTTCTGAATGTAATTAAACTGATTTGCTTGTTAAAATAGCACTGAACATATAATAAAAGAGTAATATGATGTTTATCTAGTTCTTTAATTTTGGTTTCTATGAATTCATTGCGCTTTAGTACACTTTAATCTTTTTTGACGTGTGAACACTGTAATTTAATACAAGTCTCATTCTGTACATAATTGAATACCTTTAAAAACTGAAAGACAGGTGAATGCGGGGCATAAAAATTTTGATTAAATCGTGAATGAAAAGATTCATAGCAGTTTGTGGTTTTTCGGGGACTTGGACCGTAAGAAGCCCAAATTTCGATGGAAAAATGGCTCAATCACCAATGTAATTATCAATTAAATAATCAGAAAATTTATATAGCTTTTCACACTTTGGCAAAAACACAACAGTCTGATACTTCTTCGGGCTTTAAATATGCTAAACCGAAAACGTAATTTAATCATTTTCCTACTCCACAATTTTTCTAAACCTAATCTGAAATAAACGGAATCTTCAGTCAATTAAAGATATATCTTGTCAGTTAAAGACTACCACCTTGTGTATACTTTTCTCGAAGTCAACAATAACGATTTGAGGTGTCATGTTAAACCGAGTGCTCAGCATATTATCTGAATTAACTTAAAGGCATATTCGTATGCGGTAGACATCTTATTCAGTAGAATACGAAAAACTAAAGGGATATAATGGCCGTTTTGAATAACATGTATCGTAAACATTTGTAAATAGCATTTTGGGCGATAAGAAAATGTTCCATCTACATCAATTTATTTGACTCACACAAAATTTGAAGACTTGTAGCACAATCTAAACGATATATGAAACATGTTGCCGTTTTCAGTAGCAGCAAAGTGACTTCTTGAAATATCTTCTGCTGCATCTAGCCAAATATTTTAAGAATTCATTTACTTCTACTAGAAATGGCAGCTTACCTGTCGAAATACCTATGTATTTATACGAGCCCTGTCCCATTTCAGTTGGTTCATCCAACAGATTTTAAAATTTCTTAAAAATTTTAAACAAAATCGCTCTTTGGAGCTTCTCTAAATTATGGTCTATTAATTCTTTGCATACAGATGAATGAAATATTTGAGGTGGCTGTGCAATTTCGCGTAAATAAGAGATATTGTTTACTTGACAGCACACGTCAAAAACGTTTTGGTAGTTTCAATTATAGAATTTTGTAGTGAAGAATTAAAAAATGACTAGAGTCATTGATCCGAAAATTTGTTCAATTATTATTCGTTTATATAAAGTTGGCAGATCTAATGCAGAAATTGGACAGTTATTGGGGTTGTCAAGATACAGTGTTCGCAACGTAGTGCAGTTATCAAATCAAGCAATAATGTCGAGCCTAAACAGAGGTATGTGAAAAAAGTGCACTTACTGATACTGATCGGAGGGCGTTGAAACGAATAATTAAACAGAACAGGAGGACAAACTACGGTGAACTAAGCACACTTTGGAGTGATGCTGTAGGAAGACATGTTTCAAGATCCACCTGTCACCGGGAAGCACAAAGATTGTGTTTTGAAACTTACATGGTAAAATCTTTTATTTTTAACTTTTGAAATGTGTTCAGCAAAATTGTGTTTTTATTGTCTAGACCAAGGAAAAGCCACTGTTAACAACGCAGTAAAAGAAAAATCGGTTGAAGTTGCTTGGAGTCCTGAACAATGGAACAGTGTACATTGGAGCGACGAGTCTAGATTTGAAATTTGTGTAGGCGACAGTCGCAGCAGAGTTATTCGGCAAAAATGAAATTTATCATCCAGATTGTCTGAAGAGAAAAGTTAAATTTTCAGCATCTATTATGGTGTGGCGATCAATGTCTACAAGAGAAGTAGGAAAATTACATTTCATTGAGGGCATTGTGAACATATCTTAATATCTTAAGTGAATCTTTGCTACCCACTAAGGATGAGTCACTGACGTCAGAAAATGATTTTGTTTTTCAACAAGATGGCGCTGCATTCATGTATTCAAAAGATCTTTACACCGACAACAGTATTCCACTTTTAAAATAGGTATCCAGTAGTCCTGACCTTTCTCCTATAGAAACTCTGGCACATTGTGAAAAAACAACTGCGCGCAACTCCTGCCAGGTCGATTCCCGAATTAAAGCATAAACGTCAATTTATATGGGACAAGTTCACACCACAAGATTGCCAGAATTTAGTGAATACAATGCCAGGAAGAATAACCGCTGTCATAAAAAGTAAAGGTGATGTTACTCAATGGTAGCCTTTGAAGAAATAGATTAAGTCAGTTGTTTGTAGCTCAGGTTTTTTCATGATTTGCTTCAACTTGGTAGTTAAGTAGAAATAAATGTTTGATTTAGACAAATACATAATTGATTAAGTGGGAAATGTTTCAAAAGTTGTAGTGAAAAATAATTAAATATCTCCTGTCCATTAAATACAAACTGGGCCAATTCAAATGGGACTGGGCTCACAGTTATCCGAAATTATAGATAAACTTGATGGCCAACATCAAACATGTTACAAATAACGTTCTTCTGACCAGTACAACTCAAAATTTCGGTTGCCAATCCAATTGCCGAAATGAACCGTCTCCGACCGGTGTTACGGAGGATACCCCGTGACTACGGTGGCCGCAAGATTTACAGGCGTTCCATGCCCAAAGCCGATTCGTTTTAMAKCCCCTAATRGAAATTAAATCCGCAGTACCCGCGGGTAACTGCACAGCCGTGGCCGGGTTAATTTACTTGTCCCAAAATAAATACAAAACCGCCGACACTAAATTTAAAACCGAACGAATTTACGATCGCGGTACGAGTCTAGACGTTCATGCCCGTGTAAAAGAGATTGTTCCTTTTCTCCGGAACGGTGGTGGCAGTGCTGCCACGGTTTTCGAAAACTCCGTGCAATTAGAAATGCACAAATTAATTAATTAACGCGCACTAGTTACGTGACGTTGCTTCCAAAAGCAAGCGTTATGAAAACAATTGTCACAAATAAAATATATTTAGTTTGTAATTCACCATTTGACGAAGAAGTGGAGCTAAATGCTGAGAATTACAAGATAGTTATACTGCCTCATTTTAATAGCCTACTTTTACAATATTAATATCGCACTGAAACAGTGGTGAAGAATCTTCCACTTAAATTTTACCATCGAAATAATTAGATTTAATTAATTAGTTAGATTTAGTGTGATTACAACGAAGCAAGAAGTCCCGATAATCTTAGTGTGGGAGAACTAACAACAAATTCAATAAGTGTAAATAATGTGCAAAACAAAATGTAATCAACAAAACTCGTGTGTCCTAATCTCCTCAATATTCCTTATAAAATTATACTCTATGAAACGGGAATATGCCCTTAACCCGTAAATTAACAATCATGACCTACACGCAATTTTGAACTAATTAACAAAATACCAGAACGTATGACTAACCATATTCTAATTCAGCTTTCAAGGCTTGCTAACTGACTTCACTCAACATTACCCTTTAGATCGCGAACTGGATTAGAAATTATATTTCTTCTAGGAGGATGGAACTCGGACTGAAGGTTCTTAACTTTTGTGAAAAAATACGTTGTTTGGTGGAGTTTGTAAACTAAGACCTGAGGGGTCAAAACCACCCCCACTTGTTATTCTCTACTTTGCTGCAACATAATGTTCAAAATTTATCTACGTATGCAGTAAAATCAACCATTTTGCTACATTAGACAAAAATCTAATGCCAAATTGTTAATGCCAATTTGGTTTCGTCAAACAATTGTTGTTGTATCTGACTTGCTTTTATTTTATTTAAGCCAATATGACCTTCTCTGATCGTTCTAGGTAAAATGGAAGTTCCATCCCTTTTTTGCATGCAGGTCGTATTGCTTTGTTCAGAGTGAAAACATATGATGATTAATTAAAAAAAGTTACTATTCGGTGCAATTGAGGAAAACCCCAAACAGTTTGTGGAAAAAATGCATATTCAAAACTTTACTCGAGATTTATATTTTGAAGAGACGGTATATCAGAAAAAAACAACTTTTGGATGTGTTGAAACAAAAGAATTTGTTAAAAAATAGAAGATAGATGAACTAGCAAAAGAATATGAATTTAAATCAGTACGTTTGCCACCCTATCAC
The DNA here is from genome assembly GCA_025024175.1 of Rhyzopertha dominica. NCBI lineage: Eukaryota > Metazoa > Arthropoda > Insecta > Coleoptera > Bostrichidae > Rhyzopertha > Rhyzopertha dominica. The sequence goes on along the minus strand of QCXZ01000137.1, from coordinate 80,256,414 downwards.
TGTAGTTTCATTCAAATCAATTGATATGGGTGCATCTAAAAACCAACGTTAGAAGACACAATACTGCCCCAAAATTCAACAGCAAAACGAAAGATCTGACATAGGAAAAAGTTGTCTAAATTTCAAACGAACTTTGATTTAAACCAGAAACGTTAATATGCCTTAAAAGGTCATCTTATGCACGAAATCAAGCTTGTCAAAGCAACGGGGGCAGCATTTTCAAAAACAGTTTTAGTATTTCAGTCTAATTAAATCAAATAATTGAAATTTATGTCAAATTTATTACAATTAATTATTAATTATTATTATTAATTATTAATTTATTACAAACTGCTGCAACTTTCTATGTTTTCTAATACGAAAAACAATGTTACTCCTGCAATGTATTTTGGGGTGCATTTTCGATATGTGTATACCACAAACACAGCAAAGGTCCCAATCGGGAGTACTGAGGCTTCCCATGTTACGTTAGACCGGATTCAAACCATTTCAGAACTAGTGTAGGTGTTCACACCGTATTTCGAAACATCAGCAACAGCTCTCTGGTTTTTGTCTCGAAAATATGCATGAAATATAGGATCGGTGTACCAACAATACTACATTGTTTCTTTCCAGTGAATTATAAAAAACTGTAGTGTGAATTCATACGAATGAGAATCTAAACCTTCATAATTATGTGTGTGACATATCTATAGGTCGAACTTATATTGGGTAAGCTTTGTTTTGCGCGATTACTCTTTGCGACAGCATTTACCGGCAAAGATAGGAGAGAAATAACTAAAAAATGTAAGGGTACCTAGTTTACCTAAAGTGTTTTTTGTTGTCTTTTGCCTAACCAAAAGATACTAAACTTATTTCTAAATTTCGCATTTTTCCAAATAAATGCAGTTCAGAATCGGGTAGTTGTCATGACTTTGGTCGAAGTTGAAGAAAATCAGGTTCTGTGAAAATTTTTATACTCCGGGCAAATTTAAGTCATTTTTGTTTATTTAATTGAATCATACAAACTGTTGTAATATACTGCGCTATTAAAAATAAGGAATTCGTTTAGTCGATCTAGCAGTATTCTTCAAAATATATAATACTGCATATATTTTTATACATCTTTAATAGGAGTGCAGCTCCGCCTCGTAAGGTCACCAAAAATGCGTATTTGCTCTACTAGGCTTGTTCGTTAGGGCTGTAGTAATCCATTAACATTAAGGCGCAAACAGACTATTTTTCAACCTCGAAATTATAAATAAGTAACCGCCGTGCATAAGCAGTTAGGCGAGCAATTGTTTCTAGGTTTCTGTGCCTTTTATTCTTCTGACGCCGGTTGTTCTCGGCATTATCATAATTGACACGGTATGCAATTTTAATCTGATACACCCCCACGCGGGTTATGGCAACGTTGTTTGCGAGTTTGGCCGTTTGGCACTGGCGATATTTATGTTAATGTGTTTTAGAACTTGTAACCTCGCATACTGTTAATCTTACTTTTATTGTCGATGCATTTTTATACGGTACACGCACACGTTGAATTTAATCGGATTGTAACAGCGGTGTTCTTTCATTTTTTAACCATCGTAAATCTTCGCAAGGACCACTCTCGATGCAAATAACGCGGAATTTTATCTTACCCGGGTAGAGATAGCTGCATACTTCGCAAATGGATGGGGCGAGTATTGCGCTCAAAAATTTTGTATATTAATAATAATAATAAATAATGGCGCGACGCGTAAATAATTTTCGCGAAGGAGAAGCCTAAAAAGAAAACGGAATGATATAAGTTTCCTCATTGGGTCCTCAAAATCAAAGTATAAGAACCTATTCTAGGTATGTTAAAAGCGTTTTTGTCCAAAACGAACATTCTATAAAAATTATCTTTTAAGAGACTTTTCAGTTTTTAATGAATCCACTTCATCACCATTAAATATTAATATTGATTAAGAACTCAATTCTCCCAATTTGAGCGATAAATTCTAAAGGCTTACGCCATCATCAGACTAAAGAGAAATGCTCATCTAATTATCCTAGCAACATAAACTTCAGGATTTATGAAAGTATTCGAAAATCCCAACTGGTCTATGGGGATTGTTTAATGCTTTGGTTGTATGTTCTAAAAGTTCTAAACGTATACCTTTCTGTGTGATATGAAAAATCGTAAAATTATTTTCGTTATATGATAATGTTTTGAAGATCCTGTTAGATTACATTTTTTTCTTATAGAATTTTTGTGTTCAATTAGTCCGTGTTTAAAACTGTAGCCAGTACAGCAAACATTACAGTCTTAACATTTGATTTCATAGACGCTACTTTTGTTAGTTATCTCTCTTTTCTTTTGTGTTTACTAATAATGCATTTAAATTATTTTTGTTAAAAACTTGTATTCATTTGTAACATATTTTGAAATTGTTTCACTAATATTCGCTGCATAATTTATAGACTGCCGACATTTTTCTGTTTTTAAATATTGAAAAATAAGATAAAATTAATTTGGATTGTTTTTTCTTTAACATTTTATCTACCATATTAGGATCAATGAAATTACCGGACGCTAATTGTTTCATATTTCATTGTCAAAATCTGCTTTGTTCAATGGAAGATTTAAAGATCAATGAAGTAAAATATGGAAGGGTGACAATCTAATGTTTGTGGGTTGTTTAGATCATGCAAATTAAAGTGCCATTGTCAGTTTTCTGTATATGCTGAAATTTAGTTTTCCTGAATGTTTTGGTTATGGTGAGATCTAAAAAGTTTAATCGGTTGTCTTTCTTTTTCAATAGTGAATTGTATCTGCTTGTTAATTTCGTTAATGTAATTTGGAAATTGATTCAAAATTCTATCGGTACCTGTCCAAATACAAAAAATGTCGTCTACACATCTTGCACAAAAGTGGTTGTTTTCAACCAATTTATTTTTTGTATTTAATATGTTTGTCTTAAAATTGTCCATATATAATTCAGCCAAAAAAAGAAATAGCAGGGGAACCCATATGCGCATCATCCTTTTGTGTGTAATATTTGTTACTAAAGCGGAATAATTTTGATTTAAGCATTCGTTTAATAATTTAAGCTTCTTGAAGTGTTGTTTTTATGAAAGATCTTTTATTTGACCAATTGGTATGGAAGAAAATAAGCTTCTGACGTCAAATGAAAGTAGTCTTGCGTTACTAGACAGGGAAACGTTTTCTTTAATGTTAGAGTGAGGTCTAATGAGTTTTTTTCACTAGAGAAAGGACTCTACCAGAGAATAGGACCTATTATTGAAGACTCACTCCCGAAGGAACAAGCAGGTTTTAGGAAGAACAGAAGTTGCTGTGACCAAGTCTTGGCTTTAACAACATATGTTGAAGTTGGTTTCCAGAAACGATTGAAAACTGGAGTAGTGTTTATAGACTTATCGGCGGCCTATGATACTGTGTGGAAAGATGGATTGATCCTCAAACTATTTAATACTGTGAAATGTGGAAAGACTGTGAAGCTCATCGAACGAATGCTATCCCAGCGTCAATTCAGGGTGTTTTTGGGACAGAAAAGTAGCAAGTTCAGGATTTTGAATAATGGTCTTCCACAAGGATCGGTTCTGTCGCGTATTCTTTTCTACCTTTACATAAGTGACCTTTCAGTAACTCAATCGAGAAAATTTGTGTATGCAGACGACATGGCATTGGCTTTGCAAAGTACAGACTTTTCTGTACTTGAACAAAACGTTTCAAGTCACACTGAGATTATGAATTGCTATTTTAAAACCTGGCGCTTGTGCTCTAATCCATTAAGGACATAAGTAACTTTCTTTCATCTCAACAATCACCAAAAGAGGAAACAGCTTCAAGTTATGTTAAATAACATAATTCTTAAACATAATTTCTCGCCAAAATACCTTGGAGTGACAGACTAGAAATAACATTCTGCATAAGCTTGCTGGTACAAATTGAGGTGCAAATGCAAATGTACTCCGTACTACTGCAACTGCCTTGCTGTATAGCACTGCTGAGTACTGCTGTCCTGTTTGGAAAAACAGTCATCACACAGAAAAAAATTGACACTCAGTTAAATACTGCAATGCGACTAATCACTGGAACAATTAAGTCAACTCCATTTCCTTGGCTTCCGGTTCTTTCAAACATTGCTCCTCCGGAGATTCGCAGACAGTTTGCTACATATAAAGCTTGGCAAAAATATCTATCAGCTCCTAATGAGTTTCTGGTTTCCCGAAATCCGCAAGAGCTACCTACAACTCGGCTAACTTCTAGATAACCTCTGTGGATAGAAGATTTCCTTCGTGCTCCTTATACCATTGAAGATGGATGGTGTTCTGTTTGGCAATTAAGAAACATGATATATTCAATCAGTATCTTATAGACGATCCTACGGAAGAGGTAGCAGGAACTGACCTCCCAAGAAGGTTTTGGGTCACTCTGAGTCGCCTTCGCACTGGTCATGGGAAATGCAAGTTTTTTCTTAATAAATGGGATTCATCTATCAACCCTTCTTGTGAATGTGGAGATCCCCTCCAAACAATTGGTCAACAGATGCCCCCGTACACCATGGCCTGGTAGTTTTGCGTCTATCCATCGTGTTGATGAAGGTGTTAAAGACTGGCTTAAGACAATAGAGATCTGATTGGAGTTTTCTGCGGTTTTCTTCAATACTCTATCCAGAATAAATACATACATGTATGTATCTATTATGGATAAAGCGCAAATGCGAGATCTCTTATCGTTGAATGAAAATATTTTTTTCTTTCAACGCTTTTATAAAAGTCGACCGTAGTCGCATGCAGTTAACAGTACTGTGGAATGTATTAACGATTTTCATAGGAAAATGGGTTAGTATTTTCCAAAAGTACATACTTAATAGCTGACCGAAACTCGTTTTTATCATTTTCTTTTCAAAAATTCGATTTTGTCACAATTTATCTTTTGGAGCTTATTTATAACACTTGGCATAGTAACCAAATTAAATTTTGTTTAACGGAAAGTGTCCGTACCGACTAGATATTAATATTTTACACCTATCAAGGGCACTTCGGAGAGAAAGGTCCCTAAAATTCTCCGCTGTCGTGTCCCACAACTGTCTCGTTCCTTTTGTCTTCACGGCGCATCAAGCGCCCCACGAAGTGTCGATAAACAGTGTTCCACACGTCGGGCCCCACGGGACTGAAATGCAGCCAGTGCAGGGCATGCATCAGCAACAATAACGTGAGTAGTAAATTTTAATCCGTGCATAATCGAGCGCATTCTTCGGGACGCCACAAAGGATCATGTCCGACGCGCAATCACTTTATAAATACAACGCAATCTGAGGCGACGCTGGAATCTGATTGGGACCCTTAATTTTTTGGTCGCGCTGGCCTACCGGGCATCGTGTGAACGAACCCGGGGTTGAGACACCTCTAAACCGGTGGCGTAATAGAGAAAGGTGTGGATCAGGAGGAGCCACATACATCGAAACACTGAGGTATCTCTTTGGCTGCCACAGCCACTACCAACTCGAAAATTTTATAGCAAACTGAGGTAATGTTACATTTCGTTTGAAACCATTTTTATTATCTACACAACTGCGTTCAGATACCACACAATCCTATTTAGAGTTATCGGCGATATCAATTGTCAGCGTCAATTAATTGTGCTTTGATGTCATTACTACGACGTTTCTGTTTTCTGTAGCTTGATGGAAACAAGCTGATTGTTTTAATGTACTTCATTTTACAAGTTTGGTCGGATTTCTGTTCATATAAACACCTTGTTTCGAAGCGATCTAATTAATTCATAACGGTTTACAATGAGTGTACATTAATTTAACCAATTCAGCTTATTTACTAATGCATTTTTGAACAGTGTGTCTCCTGCTCTTTTGGACAAACAATGAATAATGTGGAATAAGATGAATAAGTTAAATAGTTGAATTTCTCAATTAATAATAATAATAATAATCATTAGCTCATTATTCGGCGAAGTCTAGCTAACAGCTATTCAACTTAACCCAATAATAGAATACTATGAGAAAACTAGTGGCTAGATTAGGGAGCAGAAAATACATAACTACAATTCAAACACTTTCAAAGAAATAATTTTTGACATTTATCTTAAAAGTGATTTAAAAAGAAAGACCGTAACTAAATAAGGTCAAATTTCCAATTCATCTGGATGCACTTATTGAATTATCATTTTCCTTGTCGTAAATAAAATTTATAAAACGGTGTTTTGAATTTTTGAGTACCTACTAGAACCTAAAATTATTTTCAAAAATGACAGAAAAGAGCATACAATATTATTGTCTATGGTGTTACTTCTGAGCGTGCACAAGAGGAATGTGATGACTTATCTGAGCCCTAATTGTGACCATGCTAATGCTATATTTTATAATGCTGTTTCTCTGTCTCTGGCTATATTTTGAATAGCGAATTGTTTCCTCAGGATTATTGTGTATGTGGAAATGATGGGGTTTTGATCAAATGGGGTTTTGTAGAGATGGAGGAGTTCTCATAGTAGTCAGAAACGATCACGTCTATTTCAGCTTGACTTCAAGGAATTTGGAACTTGTTCCTTCTATTGTCATACATAGTTGGGGTTGGAATTAAAATAAATGCTTCTGAGTGCTTTTATATAATTAATCTTTATATCCCACCCAGCATATCATGTGTAGTTTATGAATTATTTTGTGTCCTCAGCACTTATAAGTTCCATGGAAGCAGTATAATTATAATGGGCGATTTTAATACTCCAGCATACGTGAGTGATTTTATGGACAGATATGTCGTAATTTTAAATAACTTAATTTTTTTCTTATTGTTAAACAACTGAATGGCGTAGTCAATCAGCAGGAGCATTTCTTGGATCTTCAGTATGTCCTAGTGTTTGGAAACATGCTTACATATGTTTTATCTTTAAGAAGAGTTCTGCAACAGATACAGAGAACTACAGATCCATTTCCATCCTCTGTAACTTTGCAAAAACTTTTGAAACGATAATATATATGAGATGGTTATAAACTCTATTTTTCCGTTTCAGCAGGTTTTGTCCAGATGAAGTAAATTATTACTAATTTGGCTTGTTTTTCTTAGTCTGAGTCTCTGGACAACTAAAATCAGGCTGACCATAATATTGTGATTTATAAACTTCGTGTTTTTTATTTCTTTTCATCTCTGATGCTGTTTTTCCTTGAGTACGTTACAATAACTACATGTCGAATGACTTTTTTGCTTCGTCTGGTGGTAATAAGCTGCATTATGCTAATGACTTGAAAATATATCGTGATATTAACTCTGTCAGCTTCTGCAGAAGGATCTACTTCAAGTTCTTGAATGGTATACTATTAATCGCCTATCTCTGAACATATCCAAATGTGCGGAAACTTCATTGTCAAGGAAACAGTCCGTTTTAACGTATACGTAATGCATTAATGATGCTACAGTATTAAGGACCTGGGTGTTAATTTTGACTCTTTTGCTTTAATTCGCTTTGTACGCGATGTATTTACATATGAATCTCTAAGTTTGTTATTTCCTGTAACTGGGTATATTTTACCTGTTGGAAACAAAGTATTATTATTAAAATAAATTATGCTATATAGGGAACCCAGCGAATGCGGTTGTCTGAAACAAAACCGATGGGCTTAATGGAGCGAGTAATCAACCCAGCGATTGTTTGTTGTTCCATAATCAATCCATCCTGGACCACTCCGCCGCGTATTACATAAACGAGGAAAACTGCGAWCGACTTCCATCAGTCATCGCAAGCCTTCGCCAGAGGGCTGACGCCATCGTTCCCCTATCGTCTGTTCCCGCTTCTATAAATAGCAATGGCTCCTTTCAGCCATCAGGTGTATGTCAGTATCGGCGATGAACATACCTCGACTATATTCCACATTCTTCCTCGTAAATCCATCACATAACGAGGAATGTTAAATTGCAGTTGCTCTGCGTGACCACCGCTGGCTTTGCATCTCCTCGCGTCGTCCATTTAGGTCAACACACGTGGTCCAATTATGCGCAAAACCGAACGTACGGTGTGTGTTTATTTTGCGACGTAACTGGGGCCGGTTCCGGAAAATGTGAGACAGTTCGTTCATTTCTGCATGGGTGGAAAAGCAATTAATCTTACGGCGAGAAGTGCTGTGAGAGACCAAGGTACGAACGTTCACCGGAACGAGACCCACTGAGCTGAGGTCCATGTGTGCATTGCCGAATTCCATGGGCTAGAAGTGCACTCCAAGCGCAATCGATTCTTAGAATGTTCTTCATGGGAACAAGATTTATTATAGAAGTATCACGTGCTATATAAAGTTAATACCTTTATTATTTTCAATAGATAGATACCAACTCCATTATCAAGGAGATTATACAAAACTCTCATAGCTGCAAGCATTATTCGTAAACCATATAGGAATAATTTGTTGCCTTCGTTTCAGTCAGAGTTTCGCCGGAATTCGGTTATGAGACAGCACTATTAAATGTTGAAATATGACATTGTGTCAGCCCTGGATGGAGATAGACTTGTTCTATTAATACTTTTAGACTGCTCTAAGGCATTTGATATGCTTAATCACGCATTGCTTATGGCAATTTTAAACTACTTTGGATTGTCAGAAGGTGCTGTAAATTTATTTGATGATTATTTTAATCAACGTAAGCAGAAAGTTAGAGTGGGGGACGATTACTCGAATGCCGGAGTTTTTAGTGGTGTGCCACAGGGGTCAATTCTGGGGCCTATTATGTTCTGTGCTTGTTTCCAGCATCAAGTATGGACAATACCACATGTATGCCGATGACACCCAGTTGCATTACACGTTTAAAGTTGACGAGATTGACAACAATGTTATCAAAAATTAGTGACGATCTTAATGCATTCTCCAAAGCGGCCACCGAACATGGCTTGGTGATAAACCCCAGTAAATCTAAACTTTTATTATTCGGCAGGGAGCACGATAGTAATTTGCGATCTTATATAATTAGTAAGTCAGACCTTGTTATTGATAATTGTCGCTGCAATTCTGTGAGAGTGCTCGAAACCTGGGGGTTATTTTTGACACAAACTAAATTTTACTGAATATGTCTCCAAACCTTTTCGAATCTGAGGATTTTATATAATTCTAGAAAAATTTTGAATTATAATACTAAAGTACAGTTCTGTGAGTTATTTGTCCTTTCCCACTTTAACTATGCATCAAGCGTCTATGGTACCGGTGCATCCCGACTGCTGAGCAGGAGGATACAGCTGATGCAGAATTGCTGTCTCGGACTGATCTTCGGCGTCCGCAGGCGAAAGCCAATCTCGCATAAGCTGCGGGTGCTGCCATGGCTGKACTTGGAATAACATCGCTATTTGCACCCTGCTGTATTGTACTATGTTATTATAAACACTAAAACCCCCCATATCTTTACAATAAAATTACATCTAGGACGGATGTACACAACATAAATATTCGTCGCAAGGATATGCTTTCTGTTCTTAGACATAAACATACATATTACCGAAAGTCTTTTTCATATGATGTTTGTTTATCGTGTGTACAATTCCGTTCCACTACATATGAAATCCCTCTTCAGTGTCTCTAGTTTTAAGACGTCTTTGCGCAAGTTTTTGATGACTAATAATCTTTAACATGCCGGTCTGGATTTGGTGGGGCTGTATCTTGCCTTTTTTCATAAGTCTATAGCGCACCTGGTCGTGGTTAGCAATGCAAGTTTTATCTATTGTGCTACTTTCAAATTTAATGTGGTTAGAACAAATATTTCGATTGGGTGGAAGAGCAGTTCGCCACTACTTTTTAGTAGTAACTGAACCACGCTATTTCATCACCACTTGACTCGTGGTTAGTTTTTGTTAATTGTATAAGTAAATTGTATTAATTTTTTTTATTTGCTTTTTTCATTGTACTAGTGGGATGAATAAAACCATTACTAATATTATTATTATGTGCAAAGAGTTGACTTTGAATCTATTCAACAATACTGTATGCCCGTAGTCTTGAAGTGGGTAAATCCATCCTCCAAATAGACAAGAAATTCCGTTGCAAGAACACAATCAATATGCACAATACACAATGGCTACCAAACTACCGCCCCGTACTCGATAAAATGCAAGAAACAGCAGTGGACCAAAATTGGAACCCTGCGAAACGCCGCCATGTGGAGTGTAATTACAGTAGCGCACCTGCTACTCTAATATGACTTGATTCACAAAATCATTGGCAAAGGAAAACCAAAACCCTTCAACTTTTGAATCACCCTGATCAAAAGCCTTGCTGACCATTCAACAGGAGCAGCATAATAAGAAAATTCCTGATGATACTGTATGGGAATGGATAAATACTGAGATTTTCTTCAAGGTATATAGGAGCTTATGTTCCAGCTCACACATTAAGTTTTCTTTTCTTTGCATTAAATGAGGATCACTTTAGTATTTACAATTATGACCGTTTAAGCAAAATGTCGACTTGTCTTGCTTATATGATCCTTCAGTTCGCAAATCTAACATTACACATTAATTATGGACCGAATCCTCACATTATTAATCAAAATCGTCTTCATTCAATTAATGCGTCAAATGGACTTTGAAAAAATATGTCGTTGATATCTGTCTAACAGAAACATGACCCAAACCTCGTTTATGTTTCCGATTCTGAAGTGATCCAGTCTTTATGAATTTTCCCATAAGTTACAAGAGGCATTTGTGATGAACAACTAACTGAAGCCGCGCGCAGTCGTTATCTTACTTTAAACAATTTTTATACATTCATAGACAGTAAACTTCATTTTGGTCTGTTAACCTTCAAAGTTAGATTGTAAGCATTAAACTCAAACTAGCGATGCATTACAAATAATCCATAAAAATGTAATTTCAGTTTTTCTTCCACTAGAGATCCAGTCACATGTTTTAGTTTCATTAAGATAACAAATCAATTAGTTTAGTTTTAGGGACATAAAAATTTCCACGTTTAAAGTTATTTCATATTTTCTCATAAAAACTGAATTTCTAGAAAAGACTTTGAAAACTATCAGTGAAATGTAATCATCTGTTTGTTCGTACCGTTTTTTCAATACTCCTCCTTTATAACGGCCATACTGGTTTATTACTAATACGTTAACATAAATATGTTGACTACGCATGTTATCGTATTAACTTTTCTCAAGTTTTCCCATGTATGCAAGGATGCTGTACGGTTTACACTAAAGCCACTGTGTTTACTCTGATTATATGGGTATAATTTGCTGATAGTTTAAAAAAGGTTTTATAATATCTTTAAAATCAGCAAACTTAAAAAGCCTATTGGTAAATTCTACACTGGACATCTTGCAACGTCTTATTATTAATCTTTTCAGGTAAAACAGTTATGATCACAAATAACGGGGTTTCGACATAAATTATATAAACTGTCAAAACTAATTGTAATTCTTCCACGTCCACCACACCGGGTATTAGTACATACGCAGCCAATGAATACAAATTTTCAGAAAATTCTTAGCTAAAGGTAACCTGACACCGATTGCTTCGAAATTAAATTTTCTGTTGCATAATGAAAATAAAAATGGGTTGTTCCATTTGAAATAAAAAAGTTGCTCATTGAAGTTTACTAAATTATGGAAAACATCTTGTATAATATTGCGACAATATTTTCTCAGGCATAAATGCGTAATAACTCGTTAAAATGAACCAAAAATGTTTTTGTACAAATTGATATAACCGGAAGTGAAATAAATGCGAAAATTTCGTTAAACTCGCCCCTACAACTGAGGTATCCTTACAAAATTTGACATGAACACCATCGCAAAAATCTGAAATACTCCTAATGTAAGTTTAAGCTTAGACACACCGTATACCATATATACCAGCACACTATGTTACTACTCTAAATTTAAACTTACCATTGTCAACACCATATCAATAGACCGAATGACGAACCTTAGCTCATTGCTGGATGCATTCTTCTATATCTGAAAAAAATATATACATATAGATAATTCGCCTTTTATCATGTACTAAGACTGTTAAGTTTGTGTTATAGAAATATTCAAATGGATTTGCAAAAAAAGGCCATATCTTTCAAGTTTTTTCAGTTTCAAAGTTACTTATACGAGGGTGAATGCTTTCAGCGTCCATAATATAAGATAATATTTTTTCAGAAAGATCGCTGTCTCTTGAAAACACTGACAGAAAGTTATTAGTCTGACATTTCGATTACACCTGTAATCTTTGTCAAAGACGAAGAACCTCAAAATTTGCCTGACACAAGTTCAAACAAAATTTTGAAGGTAAATAAACGAATCACCAAGGAAGCGAGACTACATAGAAATAGCGTGCCAACCTGATAAAAAAGAACCTAATGACGAAAAAGGAACTACCTACCTACTTTATTGGTATTATAAAAGGTTTAAGTATTTCAGAAGGTGGTAGTTTTGAGGTGGTTTCTTTATTTACGAAAGTACCCATCCCTGAAACGATAGATATCATCAAATCCAAGCTTAATAGCGATCCCCTAGGTGACACGATAGCCAAATTATCTGAACATTGTTTAAAATCTACTTATTTCTTATGAAACGATAATTTTTATGAACAAAAATTAGGTTTCACAATGGGTTCATCTTTTAAGTCCTGTAGTAGCGAATTTGTTTATGGAAAATTTAGAACAGGTAGCGATAAACAGTTTTCAGTTTAAGCTAAAATGTTGGTATAGGTTTCTAAATCATTTGAACCGTCAAAATCCTGACATAACATTCACTATGGAATTAGAAAGCAAGTAGTAGTTTACCTTTCTTGGATGTCCAAATTTACAGAATAAACATTGGACAGTTAGGACACAAGGTTTACAGAAAACCAAAACACACAGTCAGATATTTACATGCCACAACTCACCACCCTCCCTCTCAAAAAAATAGTCTTATAAGGACGTTATTTGTTAGAGCACAAAGGATCTCAGACGAAAGTTCTTTACAAAATGAAATATATCATCTTAAATCAGTGCTAGTGAGAAATGGTTATAGCAATAAGAATATGTGGTCAGTTTTTAAGAAAAGTGCTCATCCAAATCAAGTAAATTCACAGCCAGGACAAAGTAAATTGAAGTTGAGTTTGCCTTATGTACAAGGCCTTTCAGAAAAATTAAAGAGGATGCTTAGAAAATACGATATTTTAGTTGTTGATAGTACATATAATAATTTAGATGAAATTTTAAGTTCTACTAAAGGTAAAGTACATTTAGAGAGTAAAGGTGTTTACAAAATTACTTGTTCTTGCGGCAAGTGGTACATAGGTCAAACTAAAAGTAGGTACGCGTTTGAAAGAACACGTACGTGCTAATAGGCTGCTATTAGAAACGTCTAATATAAGAAGCTATAGAAATTTGTAGGACTACTAGTAATTTTAGTAGGGATTGTGGAAATTATGAGTTAGGTGACATTTGGAAGGCTATTTTGTAGTTTTCTTTTACCGAGTAGCTCGTGTATATCTAGTAGGTAGGTAGTTCCTTTTTCGTCGTTAGGTTCTGTTTATCAGGTTGGTACGTTGCGTTGTTTCTATGACGTCTAGCTAAGGAAAGTAAATGACACAGAAAAAAGCTCAAAGCTCTGATAATGAAGCGATATTCATATTTAAAAAATTACCTCCGTTTGATTAGATAAAAGATGGTATAAATATAGCATGGAAATTTAAATAACTAGTTCGACATATTGGAAAGTAATGTTAGAAATTAGACTATATTTTTAGTACTTTTTGTTTTTAAAAAGGACTTTACGGTGTTGTGTAAATTAGGATTTGAGGCTTTTCCTGCAATAGGAATATGACCTAATATGTACTCAATTTCACAACGAAATCAATTTATCCCTTTCTGTGCTGCCACGGCTCATTAAATTCACCGATATCTCTTTCTTTCAACGGTCCAATAAAAATTCGCAATCACCGACACCTATTTGCCGTTTGTTCTATTTGTTACTTGTCGCTAATGCATTGTGCATGTTTTGATATATTCCCGTTGCGATAAGAAAACGGCGCGCAGTCCATTTAATCTCGAACACCTTGATCGTTAAGCGCCCGGTCATATGATGCATGCGCGTTTATTAAGACAAAGGGTMGGATTTATAAAACGGAATGTACAGTTACTCCTGACGTACATGCCATCGACAATTACCGCCGGCATGAATGGACGAGTAATTATCTATCTAGTTGCCTCGTTGCATAAATTTATAGCGGGCTGCATMTGTGCCATTGTTTGCGTTGAGTAATGGCGTCGTCAGCAAAAATCCGCGAGATGCAGCGTCTTTGACGAGAGGCGTTGTTATTGGACAAGGTGACGACAGGAAACCTGCGATCTTGCAGGTTTTGAAAACAAATACGTTAACGTGCCTTCCTGGACAATTTGTGTGTGTGCTGTTAGATGTTTGAGCTCTTTATGAGTATTGGAAATCTTATGGCCAGGAATTGGAGTTAACACAATTATTTGAAAACAGCACAACGGATTGGCAATTTTATGACCCCTAAATATTCTGGATTATTCAAGTACATTTTAGAGCAATGCTACCAATATTATTAACACTTAAATATTAGGATAGTATACACCGTTGTCGATATAACACACAAAGCACTACTAAATCACACTTATTGAACTAATTTGTTGAGGATGGACTAGGCTAAAGATAATCAAAATAGTCAGTTGAGAAGATCTCAATGGATCGATTCAATTCATTTTGAGCAATGTGGATCGCTTCATTAAAAACATCGTTCATTGTGAATTAATTAACATGAACCATTGAACTGTGTACAGCATACTAAAATATTTGTAGAATACGCAGGAAAGAACTAAACGATCTACCTAAATAACACAAAAAAGCATTTAAGAAGGAACCTAGAAATTTTAAAGAATATTTTGTTTGAACAAATTGTAAAACAAATTTTTCAAAGCGTTTTTTTGAAAATGCCTGGAAACAAATGGTTTAGAAGATCTCCAAGTTCAACTGCTAGTATGCTAAAATAATTCGTTAAAAGAAATTCTACCAGGATGCATTTCAGTTATCCTCAGAGGAAAAATATCGTGGTGTAAGATTGGAGCAGCCTAATGAGGTGTCCCGTTCTATTAAAAACTAGTTCATTTTCATTAGACTCCTCATTTTGATATATAGGGATAAAGGAGGAAAGGACCAACGATATTCCAGCCCACACGTTAGGTTTCATTTTGTTCCTTGAGTGTGTTCTTCCCGGATCAAGTTATTAGGATTAGCACCGCTCCAATATTTGCAATTATGCCGATATTGACTCGTCTGAAAAGCAAATATTGTAAAGGAAACGTTATTATTGTCCATTCGTTCCGTTAGTATTCACAGAATTCCAGTCATCTATCAAAATCTTCTTCATTCAATTAATGCACTAAGTGATAAACAAATTCATAGGTAACATAAAAACAGCTCTTCATAAGAAACTGACGTGATGTGGCAATAAGGTATAAGAAATTTTAACGAACATTTCGTCCTTAAGTCCGCCTCGTAGAAAATGCTAACTGATCGTAAAAGGACTGTCTATATTAATTTCAACAATGAAACCCGAAAATCGTACGGCTTACAACAAGAAGAAACAACTAATAATAACTAATGCTTAAAGATCGCAGAAGTCAATGCCTGATTAATAAAAGATACACACAGATTGTAAGTATTAGACTCTAAAAATACTAGTACTGCTCGTAAATGTAGTTTTCTTGTGTACTGACATATAGTACATGCCTGCCGACTTTCATATAGTCGTATAGTCGTGCCTATTTATAATGAAATGCTGTACTGACTGGCGTTAACTGAAATAGTAAAATCATCTTGTTACCTTTTTTCAGCAAAAAGCAACATTAGATCGAATTAGAACCGACCGAAACAACTAAATCTGTCCAATTATTTCGATTAATCGTATTAAAAGCATCGATTCATTTTGAATGGAATAACTTGACCATCCCAAAACGTGGACCCAAAATTCAAAATAACAATGTTTATTTCTTTATTATCCATAATGGTAATCGTGGTTTGAAGCTGAAATAAATTACTAGAGGGCTCTCGATCTGTAATGTAGTTCTCCATATTGTTTTTCAACCTACAAAATGCTGCATGAATCTTCTAGATGAGTTGCTTATTATTAGGCTTTTCCATTAAATAAGCAAGTGTCTTCACATAACCGCACATAAAGAAGGACTTCATTATTGATTATGGGTTGTGAAAATTGTTAATTGCATTTCTTGTCACTTCGTTGCTCCATCATTCACACATACAAACATTTTGAGGAAGATACTAACAAGAATACAGTTAGTTTTCTTGCAAAGTTACACAGCTGTCCTAGTTTGTCCAGTAAGTAAAGAAATTCTTTTCGTCCTAGTCCTAGGAAGGATTCAATAAACAACATTATTAATCATTTTGAGTAATGAAATAATCAAATCTTGAAGAGCAACCTGCTCTGTTTGATTTAATGTTGACTCTAATCGCAGTTGTGGATTCTTCAACACTTCCTGCTCCAAGGACTATAGCAAACATGTAGAATTTTGAAGGAAGTTGCTTCTCCCATTTTCTAGTAGCTACCTTGGCCTGGATGATTGGATAGAGTATCCAACGACACAGTATTTTCTTTGTTGATTTATGCTTCTTGAAGTATATTTCCACACTTGCACTCGCCACAGATGAACTGTTCAATAACCAGACTTTACTAAGCAAGATATTATACATTATCACATTTTTAATGTAGTAGTAAGGGAGCAAGGCATCCATTAAGTCTGAATGACTGCAATACACATTGAGGGTAACACATTCAGTTAAAACCTAACCTATTTGTCCTTTCTTTGCTTCTTTTATAATCTGGTGCAAGTACCATTGCTTTTTTCACCAGTGTCATCTTAAAATTATCCCCTTCCTTAATGAATTTGCTTTATGTGGTGTAGTGTACAAGAAACGCTATCAATTTTTAAAGAACTATCTGCGTTCACACTCCATGGTCTTCTATAACTGCATTATGGTCATGCTTCACTCTAGTTCCTATACATTAAATAGCGTTGCATTTCTCGAACGCAGCATGCGCTTATTGGCTTCTAAAGTTACCTACCTCTTCTATATCAGAACCGTTTCGCTCCTAGTTTCTCAAAAATCTTGTTCTAGGCATCTAGAGGCGAATTTTATATTAAGTAATGATTTCCATAAACAATACCCAGGGTGGCAATTTCAACCCAAAATCTATTCATCTTATTGTTAACAAAAATAGTATCCTGGGTGACAAAGCAGTATCATCGTACTCGTTACCACGACGAGCATTATGTCAGTACACCTTGATTGGATCGATTGTGAGCAACAAAAACAAACACGAGTCGTTCACGATGCAGATTGCGTCCCGATAGCTTTTTTCAAAGTGTCTCTAATTGGAGGTGTGCTTTCTTGTGTAGCCGTCTCATAACCGGGCTCCTGTCACGTCACGGAGCTGCCAGTCGAGTTTTTTCGAGTCCACCGCGTTCGAATGGTACCTGACAAGAAGGAAAGCATTCGCTATCCATTTAAATTGTTCCGCGCGCCGATATTTTGCCTTTTAAGTGGGAAAAAGGACGAGACTGCAAGCCCTGGCTATTTTAGATATGCAGGAGATATCAGCTGCACTTGAAGCAATGGGAAACTGCGGTAGAGTCAGTGCAGCATGAAAATTTCTCGATCAGTTCTTGGGTTTTCTCGAATTCCAAGCCAGAACGTGAAGAGTAATTAATGATTTGGTAATGAAAAATAATGATCTGATTCAATTACTGGAAATTCATGCATATGAAACACCAAAGATGAAGATGAAGAAGAAATTGCAATGGATGTAATTCCAGTTTCAGTTAATATCTAAGTTTTTTACTCATAGATGGCATTGTCTTCCGAATCTCACCAACAGCTTGGTGTTTTGCCAGATGAGTCATATACTCCCATTTCTCGGAAAAATGAAAATGAACTTAATTCGATGCTTAAGAATCCAGCAGTACCTCAAGATATCAGGAAAAAGGTAGCTCCAAACAAGCAACAACGTTGCACGTCCTCTAGAAATAAAAGCTTTACTAGTTCTTGCTTGTTTTTCAGGTTTCAGCCAGCAAATTCTGAAGTTCTCTCAGAACAACATTTTAAGTTCATATACTTATCCCGCTAATTCTTAGTTGCTATAATGTATACAAACAATACCGCGCTTGTTTGATCTGTCTCAAGTCACTGGCGTTTCTGGATATGCCAGAATACAGTTAAATTTAGCTCTTTATTATAATACACGGCAAGTGAAGACAAATATTAGTTCTTGCTGTACACAGTAAAACTGTGAAATGACGAACGTAAAGTTAATACAGCAATACTACATGTGAATACCAACGATAATTCAAACAGCATGTCGTGCAGTTTTAATTATAATGTTACGTATGATATTTTTAACAATTATCATTGTATTATATAGATAGTTAGCATAACGCCGCCACTGCCTCTTCCACAACCTCACAATAGTCGGTTTCTTGAACAAACACTTCTGTAGCAAATCTATTCCTATTTTGGTTAAGCAGATGTAATATTTGCAAAACGATTTCAGGAATATAACGGTAGGGGATTTATTAAATAATGGTAAGAGGACGTCAACAGTTGAACTTTGTGGCGTTGGTTAAATAAATGTCAAATATACTTCAATATAATTACAGCAAGCCACAGTTTTGTTACTTTGATTCGCTTTATTTCAAGGCCTAGCGCTTTAAAATACATGAGTAATTATCTTGGCCACTAAAAGTAGTTTGCAAATAGCATACAGGCACCAGCTTTTGCCATTAAACTCTCACTACTCAGGTAACGAAGACAATATATTTTGAAAATCGAATGTCGACAAAAAATGCGCACGCTTTGACATGAAATACTGCCGAGCTGACATGTTCGCCCATTAAAGTGAACATTGTTTCTCTAATTAACTATAATTTGGGAGCAATAAACTCTAGATGACTGTCTGGTGGCGATTTTCAAATGATCTCCCTTGACGTTTTGACGTGGGCGCCCCGGGGCTCAAATTCGTTGCCGAATTGAACAAGCTCAATCAAAATTCCACACGAGATTAGCAAATTAGCTAAAGATCGAGACGGGACGATTGCAATTCGATACAGTTAGAAAGAATTTGATGCAGTGGCGAATATTTATAATTAGGAAGGTACGGTGGATGAGACTCAATTGGTAGTTGAGCGTGTTTATTACTGCATTTATTATACATACAAAATATAGAGTTGGGAACCTTCACACTGCTGATCTAAGAAATTCACCTTTAATTTTAATTCAGCAGCTTCAACCGATTAACTACGTGGTTAGACAGACGTTTTTATTTCTTTGGACTGGTATTATTTGATAATTTTTGCATAGTTTCCGTTTCTTAGTTTTGACGTCAGAGGCTATTTCAAGAGTGGAGTTTGGGGCTCAAAATTTATCATGTTATAATTGAAAACACAGAACAAAATTAGGAGATGGTGCTTCATGAAAATTCCTTATTAGATACCAGTAATGTCCCGTAAAAACAAAATCCACATCCATCAATTATAATAATTTTCCACAGAATCATAATGCTTTATCTAGATCTTTCGATTAAACACACCACTAATATTTATTCAACACATTTATTAATTTAAACTGCCAACAGCATGTAATCAAGATTTTACTGCTGATTATAAATGAGATGACCTACCAGAATTCGCGAACTGTTACACAAACCTATTACGTCCGTTTAATGTCGGATTAGTCTCATAAAAAACCAAGTTCGGGTTCCGCTTCCAAATTTCTCTCTGTCGGGTTCGCGAGGCGACTTCCCAGAACGGTTTTTAAAGAGCCAGATTTGCCGTAATGCCATTTCTCAAGGTCGTTTGGTCAATCTCCGCGACTCAATGTGGGCCACTGCCAGGTACTACACACTGATCGATTATAATTGGAGATAAAACATAAGAACGAACTGCCGAGAATGTGGACTGACGGCTTTAGATTGAGTTAAGTTAATTAAGATGTAGTAATAATACCTCAGGCGAGCAGGACAAGATGTGGCGCTCTTAAAAGTACAAAATTACAGTAGCTACGGACTCCCTATAACGAATTGTTTCTTGAATAATAACTTGTAGATAGAAAAGTGTGCAGTATAGACGGAGATACTGTAGCCTTAAACCTGTTTTTTTTATCTACAGCGTTTCAGCTTACCCAGCAGTTTAAAGTGTGTTTTTCATTTTGGTCACAAAAAGTACCAGATGATATTTTGATTTGGAAGTCGTACTGCGAGCTTTGAAGATGTGTTGGTATAGACTCCAAGGATGCTATGATGTCTTGGGTTCAATACTTGTCCAAAAGAGTCCTTGGTGCTTTCCAGATAAAACAAATATTTGTCAACAATAGTTGTTTCTTCAATTTCACGAAAATTTAGTATATATAGGAAGGATAGAGATTACGTGGCTCTTGAATGTGCTTGGAGGGGGTGTTCCCTTGTCTACAAGGCAGGATATTCCTTCAGGGCAAGTGAATTTGAGTTTGATTGTTGAAGCAACTCTTTCTGTTGGTATTGTTGGATGACGATGTGGTTTAAGTTCCGCCGTCTGTTTCAGCTGACACCTACCTACAGTTCTTCTATATTCTTGAGCACTATACTCTGAATATTAATACCCACACGTAAGTATGGGTGACTTTATATTCCACAATTTGTTGGCAACGATTTGGTTGACACAGGCAGATTACTGGACTTGCTGTTCTGTGATTTATCATGTAGGGTCGATCACGTACACATACAAACTTGGCACTTATTTCAACTTTAGAAAGGCACACTTTCCTGCATTGTATGATTCCATTATGAATTACGAGTGGTCACCCTTGGAGCGAGTTGATGTAAATGATGCTGTTGAGTAGTTTATGCCCCATCCCTTTATAATTTATTTCAACACTATATTCCACGATTTCTTTACTAGAAGCCGTTGTCATGATATATTTAAGAGAATAAGTGAACCTGAGATATTTAGTGCAGTTTAAAAAAGTAAGATCTCAGATAAAGATGCGGAAGTCAACTTAGTTGTAAATCATAATGCATTTTGGTCCTTTTTCTATACTAAAAGGGGGAATACTAGAAAAGATAGTTGACGAGTTCGCTCGTTATTTCCATGGTGTTTACCGCCCTTCATCGGATAATACAAATAATACTCAGAATCTATAGATTTCAAGGGGTGGCATGTGAATACTGAGGAGCTCGTAGTAGCGTTGAAGTAGTTGTGGCGACAGTGGTTTCATTCTTACTGAGCCTCTTGCTACAATATTCAATCAACTATCTTCAAGTGTGTTTCCATACAGTGGAAGAGGGCTAAAATCTGTCCAGTGCATTAGAGTGGTGATGTATCAGATATAAAAAAATATCGTCCTATAGCTACATCAACTTCTCAAAAGCATTTGACCTATTAGATCATAGAATTCTACTACCAAAACTCCAGACTTTAAGTAATCTTTAATAAATATGATTGTTACAAGTTCTCCGCTGGCTGAGGTGTCTCGCAGGGTTCAAACCTTGGGCCGCTGCTATTCTTGATTTTCATAAATGATATTCCCGACATCTTGAAATGCAGCAAACTTTTATTTGCCGACGACTTAAAGATTTATGCAAACATCTTTACACTCGACTCGAGAAGGATTTTGACTCTCTTGCCTTATGATATTCTGTAAATTTCTTGAACTTAATGTCTTCAAGTGTTGAATCATTAGCTGCTGCTGCAGGCTGAACCCACCGCCGCTGGTGCTATTTTACCACCGAGTCTCTAAGGTTAAGGATTTGGCAGTTTTGTTTGATGGCCCACTCAGCTGTAATGAACATATTGAACACGTCGTATTATCAGCCATGAAGGCGTTGGGATTTTTGATAAGGAACTGCTCCATTTTCACTGATGTAGGATTGTGAAACACACAGGGTTTTGATCATGCGTGTCTGCTGACGCAATACGAATTTCAATCCTTAATAATAACTTAGTTAAGTATTAAAGGAGCTGAATCCTATTTAGCAGCTGCTTTTCTCCATGATGCTTCCCTGTTGCACCTGAATAAATAACTAACAGCAGTACATTAAGATACTATTCAAACTATTTCGCACTTGTGGAACATGCCCGACCACGAGTCCTTGATTCCCCGCCAACACCATCATCTGTCGTACGCACACAGCGTAAGAGGTTACTCAATCGTTCGACGATCCATCTATTTGTGGCCGGTAAGCGGTTCGCCTTTCTCCGCGGGTCCTCCTGTTGTTTAAGATGAACTAGAACGGCAACAGGTGTCTCGGAGGAGCCCGCTTGGGCATATTAACCAGCGCAAACTTTGTAATAAGCTGGTTAAACGCTGGAGATGACTTGCACGCGGAGTCGAACGCTAACGAGTGCTGAAGGTCAGGAAGGATCTTGATAAAGGTGTCTCCGGAGGTGTAGCGATCGCAGATAAGCGCGGATACAAACTTGCAATAAGCTTTCGTCCCATGGGAGACACGATATTGAAGAACGCAGTTTTACAGATTGCGGCGAAGCATGCAAACGGAAGAAAAAGTGAAAATGCCTTGCCGTAGCTTAGTAACACACATCCATTATTTTATTGTTATAAGAAATAAAGATTACGGTCTGCTTTGACTAGGAATCGAACCCGGGACCTTCTGATTGCTTTTCGAGTGTGCTGTCACAGGCTGTATCTTGGAAATTAATCGTGCTAGAATCTTGCGATATTTTTTTAAACAAACACGGCCACTGAGGTTTCTTATGAAGTACGTAATTTCGCCACTAGGTGAAGCATTTAATATAACATATCAAAAGATCCGAGGGTGAATGCTTTCAGCGTCCATAAATATAAGATAATATTTTGTCGGATAGATCGCTGTCACTTGAAAACACTGACAAAAAGTTAATAGTCTGACGTTTCGATTACACCTGTAATCTTTTTGTCAGTGTTTTCAAGTGACAGCGATCTATCCGACAAAATATTATCTTATATCAAAAGATCGTTTTTCTCTCCAAAAAGTTGCAGTAAATGTTGCTCTTTTTACTCCTTAACAAATTTTATTTGATTTTTTTGTAGTTGCTATGGCCACAACAACAATAGGAAGGACAGAAGTTTCAAGTCCTTAAAACGGCATAACTCAAGTATGCTATAAGCGAATTCAACGAATGATTGCTAGTTTTAAGGTGAATTTTATGATCTTCAATATAATCCTAAATAATTTATAATTTATTTATAGCGCTTATCCACAAAAAAACAAACTGTTTAAACGCAAAGTTGTTACCGGCAAAACAGCCTACAACTATACTGGTAACATCAGAGAATATGCACAGTGCATACTCAAGTCGTTAGTTTTTTTTTGGAATATCAAGTTCAACATTACTGTTAGGCACGTTTGAAGAGAAGATTCTAGCTATAAATGGAAGAGTTATGAATACCTATATTTAATATAATACAACCGTTGCAGCGCTAGAAACGCATTTACTTACTTACCTACTTTGTATGCAATAGTAATAGTCATTTTTTAATTGGACTACATTACTAAACTGTTATGTAGGTATTTAGATATTGTCAAGAGTCAGGGAGTTAGGCGGCTTGTAGATGAGAGTTCACTTGACTTCACAAACAGAATAAAGAATGATGTTCTATGAACCTATATATCTTGTATCGTTGAAGATGTAACGTAAACCATAACAAATCACCATAAAATGTTAATGACAGATGGAGATTAAACAAAGCGAGCAAGACTTCCCAATATATTATAATACAAGTAAGACGCGCAGGAAATCAAATTATAGAGGTACCTACAAAAATTTCTATTAATTTTATAATATACTATGTAATCTTTTGTGATTTCAACATAACTAAACCTTTCTTTAGATGCGGCTAACAAATCAACTCAGTATTACTTATTAATAAAACTAAATTTAAATCACATTATAATGTATTTATCTGTGTCATTCTACTAATGATTGTTTCCGTTTCTAAAACAAAATACAGTTAGTGATAAACATCTTTATAGCAAAAATGTTCCAAATCCATATAACATAGTTCATAAATAAAGCGTACGGGCTAGTTTTCATTTTACGAGATTTTAATTGATGGAAGCCTTTACTATGATAGTTTAGGAAGCTGATTTGGTGAAGAAACGTTCTTTTAAGGAAAGCTACTGACGACATTTTATTTACCTGACTTCAAGAGCCTCTAATTTCATCTTACACGAGTACCTAAGTACGTGTCGCAATAGTAGGTAATATTCAATTAGAAACAAAGAGAACATTAATGGGACCAACAATAAACTTTCACATCCAAACTTTTACGTTTACCTTCCTCTATTTTAAGCACGGTAATTCTAATTAATTGTCATCATGCCGTCTGAATGGCGATTGTAGTGAGAGATAATGAATGAAAGCGATAGACCGCTGAGTAGAAAAGCCCTTGTGTAACTGGTGGTTTTCTCATTCATTCCCATGGCACTATAATTAATCGGATTGCTTGTAAACAGGTACGTTGTACATGTATAAATAAATAAAATCGCTCTCGTGCTTTGATAGTGTTCCGTCTTTTCAAATGCGAAATAATACTAAAATGTTGTTCTATATGGTTACAGTAAACAAGTAGAACCCCTTATTTCTGTGGAACATAAACAATAATTACCTTAACTAGAAGCTTAGCATTACGACAATAACAACGCACTTCATTTTTGGCAAGTGATCTACTTGACTCTCGCAATTGTTTACATAACTTTCCGGCACACCCTATATGTCCGCGCATACCAGGACAAATTTCACAATCCTTCCTATGAAGATAATTCCGTTTGAAAGCAATTTTATCGAGCAATTACCTACGCCCCCGTACGATAAGAAGACAGTGGCGTGCATAGGAACTGTCAGTTACACTTCATCAGCGTAGATTAAATTCCGCTACTAATATTTTTGTTTTTGTGTGTTTTTTAACCCCGTATATAGTTCTCCCAGTCTTCTAAGGTTATACTGCCACAGTAAAATATTTTAACTCCAATAATGAGGGATTATTTACCACTTCAGGTCCCTTTAGAAAATATCTACATTTTCGTAATTTGTTTGTAAACGACAGCACCACGGCCCTACAATAAACCCATTATGAGGCAATTAATTTTTGCACAAAGGGTTCCCCAATGTAACCTAAAACAAATTGGAAGACTACATAAAGTGTTGATGGAGTAACGCATGAAATAAGGGTCACTTGCAAAAAACCGCTGCAAATTGAATCAATACTTCCACATCCAATTGTCAAAATGACATTTACGTTTTTATTTCTAATCAGGTTTTGAGCATTTTTTCTCTCTACACATTTTTTCTAAGACAAACAGTCCTCGTGATATTAGCAAAAAATATAAAAATTTTTGAAAACGGTTTTTTTCCAAATAACTCAAAAATTATTAACTTAACAAAAAAATACAAGACTGCTTTCTGATCAGAAATTTAATTTTTTATGTAATACCAAAATTTAAAAAATCGTACTAGCAGGGCACAATATAGGTTTTTTGGAAATATTTCGAAAATGTCAAAATTTTGGACCCCTTTTGTGAGAAATTTTATTTTCTATCTGATGGTATTTTCATTTTTTGAATATATTAAATATAAGTGGAGATATTTAGGAACATCCGTTTTCTTTAAGTGAGGCTTTTTTGCTAATATCTTCTTAACAGTTTGCTGCACCGAAAATTTTGTAAGAACGAATAATACTCGCAGTTATACTACTAATCACATACTAAAATGAAAAAAAGTAAAAATTTGCAAAAATGGTAGTTATTCCCCAATTTCGCCCCCTTCCAGATACCCTACTTACCTCACACACAATAGGTCGCTTTGGGTAGTTGAGATTTATACGTTTGCCAAATTTCAAGTTCATATATTATTAAGTCTTTCGAAAGTTATCCTGTCCACAAACAAAACCACAGACACACAGACAAGAAATTAAGTCGAATGAGCAAATAAAAAATTTTGAAAATCTTTTTCGTGATACAATATTTCCCATCCGTTGGATGTGGAAGTAATTAGAAAAAAAACATTGGCAGAGGTAAGATTTAAAAAGAGATGTCTTTTTCTACAAAGTTGGGTTTTATTAACTTTAGCACTATCAACAATTAAAAAAATAGCCAAAAAAAAACGCGATTGGTTTTAGTCGGCAGAGATCTGTAGGTTCTGAATTTTTTCAGTTTCTTTGAAATCTACAGATGATAGCTTTTTGTATATTGATACTAGTCGGCGTTTTTATTATTTTTGTAACTATCTTCCGTAATTGAAGATACTTATTTAAAAAGAAGGGAGTGATTCTACTCGTTCCTTTAAGAAGTAAATCCCATAATGGCAGCTAGGAGGCTTTGTCATCATGTCAGTGTAATGCTGACAGATGTCATTGCCATCTAAATTCTTACTTCCATCATACCAAGCTTTTGGTATAAAACCAGTTCTATGCCATGCTGTCTGCACTAGATCTAAACTGTACTGATGAGCTATACTGATAGCGAAATAGATCTATCTGCAGTTGGTTGCGGTGCACACAGCACAGCATAGACATGCATTTTAAACTTGTAGTCAATATCTTTGACAGATGATGTTCAATTGTTTTTTTTTGTAAACACCATCAAATTGTTCTGGAAAAATAAAGAAACTTTCCCTATTTAAACTACTATGCTACGATTTCGAAGTTAGCTATTGTAGACTGTTTCGTGAACATATATCATAATACCTGAAATAGTTCAACAACAAACGACTGCAGGGTAGTGGTAACTTGGTACTTTTTTTGTATAATTCGACGCCGTTAATCGAGTACGCTATAAAAATGGGGTCATTCTATTTAAAATAACAAACTTGTAGTCAATACCTTTGACGGATAATGTTCATTTTTTTTGTAAACTGCATCAAATTCTTCTCAAAAAATCAAGAAGCTATTGTAAACTGTTAGCGTGAACACCCTATATATAGGAATTCTAAGGCATTGGGCTGGTTTAAATTCACGATTTGAAACTGATAGAATTCAAAACTAATTTGTTGGTTTGCGTAGTTAGGATTTTTATTAAGTTCGAATGCTTCTAAAACGATCGTTATGAATGACTGTAGAAGACTGGAAGGCTACGCCCCTGGTCGTTGCATAATGCAGAACTAACAAGCAAAGTCAACTTTCGTGCACGCATAAATTATGACATATCCAGTAAACAATAAATCAATTCGGGTGATTCAGAAGCGGAAAGAGCACAAGCGAACTGGCGTCGTACGTTTCACACCAACTCGGAGATAAACAAGAAATTTATTCATGCAGGAAAGGTAGCGAGCCGCACAATTAGCGTGTGCTTTCGAAAGCGCAAGTTTTTGTTGTAGATAGCCATGAAGGCGCTCGCGCTCCAACCTCAGATCTTCGGATAGCCAGAAAGCCGCGTTTGGTAAGGCTTCGATTCCTAAATTAGAGATCCGACGGTCGTGTTCCCGGAATGCTCGCGCAAAAATTTTATCGGGTTAAACGGCTGTTGGTATTTCTACCAATTACACAGCAGAGTCAAATAAAAAAAAAGTGCTCTAAAAATGAAATAGAACCTTGTCTTAAAAATGCTATGTGAGATCTAGAAAGCAATGTTAATGATAGTCCTGTCAAATGAATGGAAACTTCAATGGAGTTTGATACCTTTGCGCAATGTTTTTCCTTAAGAACTAAAACAAGTTTTGGAAATTATAGCATCAAATTCAGACAAAAATTAAAAAGCTGATTTTGCAGCCAGTGGAATTTATCTAATAGATTTCCAACAAGTCCTGAAAAGTCTACCTCAAAAAGAAAAAAGTGCTGAAAGTGTTGATGTTTGGACCAATAGTTTTGAGGATTTTCTTAAATCCACACTTTTGGTGTAATCTAAATTAGTGTTGTCAACAAAGGTACCAATAAACGAACACAGTCCACTGTGGACTTCCAAAAAACTTATCGCCTGTTTAGGTAGCTTATTTTGTGAAAATTTGTATGAATCTCGAATATTTTGACATCGTTGTATACAGAATTGAAGCCCTTTTGAGTGAGGGGGGACTAGTAAAGTGTAACTATTACCATCAAAATATGTCCCCCTAGAAACGAATGTTGACTTGTTTCAGGATTTTTCCGAAAACATAACAATTACACAATTATACGAGGGGGTTCGTTTTAGATGTGTATGACGGGTCTTTGTCTGTCTAGTCTCATTTGAATTTGACACCAGCCCAATAAGGAAGGGTCTAGCGACCAGCCCAAAATACCGTCAGGCGGTTTCGGACAACTGTCAGCTCACGTTGTTACTCCATTTAGAACAATCGCGTGTACTGGGCCGAATTAGCATTTGGATTGCGAGTGTCACGGTGAAAAATTGCACCAGTTAAGCTTTATCTGCGCACGTCGGACGCTTAATTCCTTCCCGAAACGGGCGACAGCTGGGGCGGGCGATAAAGCGAATCGAACGAGTCAATTCGTTAGCGCAATTGTATTTAAAAAAGGCCATCCCGGCCGCATAAATATTGCACAATTGACAATTTGACATAAACAGTGTGCGATTTGCATTGCTAATGTCCGGACGTGGTCTCGGAGGATTCTTTGTGTAGTGTGCATGACAACTCAATATTGAGGTAGCATTCGTTACGTGTGTACGCTGTGTACACGTAAAATGTTAATTTCTGCATGGGAACGCCATCGCCATGCAATTATAACAGCTATAAGGTGCTCTTCGTATAGAGAACCGTAGAAACGATCATTTAAAAATATATCACTTCCGGCAGTTGCTTATAAAAGTCGTTAGACAAGTTTTCGTGGCCGATAACTTAAAAACCAAGTATTTTAGAACCGCGAATCAAAGAAAAATTGGGAGAAGAAACGGTGTTGTGGAGATGTCCTTTAATGAATTTTGCATATTTTGTTTAGTAACATAATACAAACGAAACCTAGGGAGTATAAATAGATCTACTTCAGATACGGTTGGAACTTCTATGAATAACAAATTCGAAAATGTAGTACTGCACAGCCGTAGATAAGCCCTTCAAGTGAAAACAGCTTTGTTTTTATTATAAACTTGTTACAATTAAATAAGCTAGTTGATGAACTGCATTGACACACACGAATTTGCTTTAATTTTTGCAAATCGTCTTGTGCCCTGTGGTGTTAGGTGTTAAGGTTCCAGCCGAAACAGACGATAAAGTTAGATAATATGTTCAAAGTATCCTCGTTCTATTTCTAAACAGGCAAGATATCTTTGAAGAAAATTCGAAGTCTTTCTAAAACCCCCTCATCAGAAAATAGGGGTCTTCAGCATAATTGCGTAGAAACCAGGGACAAAACGTACCAAACGTACTTGATAATCAAGTGGATATAAGGCGTGTACTACATCGTTTTTGTGCTCTAGGAATAAATACCGATTATAGTTTTATAGTTTTTCTTTGCTCGCGTGAAAAATACAGTTGTTTAATTTAATAGTTTACGTTTAGAAGGCATTCACCACTCAGTATGTGTATTTCATGGAAACTACCTTCAAATTTTGTTAAAGCACATTCTTCAACCATGTGCTGCATCATCTCTATGCTCTATTATATAGTTTGGGTCATCAATCAACTTCCACTTAAATAAAACATCATCACATCTACCACGGCCAGTTCTAAAGCGATTTAGTCGACACCATATTTTTCGTTCAGATTCAAAACCAGGAACAATTTTAGTAGTGTCTTCAATCAGTTCTTTATTAAATATTTTTGTATTCTGCTAATCTGTTCGCCATAATTCTGAAGATAGAGGAGGGTAAAACCAAAAATTGTTCTCCCGAATAGGCACTCGTGATTTCACTATCTTGATGTGGATGTTATTCAAAACTTCAGATATTGTAAAATTCTCTATATCTGCTTGATAATTATCCCATATTTCAAGGCTGATTTTCATTGATAGTAACAAAGCACAATCCGGATTATAACCATTACTTTATATTGCCGAATTATGTGGATTTGGATAGGCTTTACCATAAGGACTTAACATTTTGGTGGCAATGCTATTGGCACCATATATGAAACGTATATTGGTTAATTGCAACGTAGCAGAGGAGGTATAAAAAATAATCTTTAATATCTCCAACTATTAATTTGCGACCTATGTTTACGAAGACTTTTTTACATACCTGTTTAAATACGTTACACTCTTTCTTTTACTCCCGGTATAGAATGAGATAAATGCTACGCAAATAGCATATCGTTTTTATGGTGGAAAATTTAATTAATTCAAAATAATGTAATTACAATTCTTCCACCAAAAAGTAGCAACTAATATTTTCTGCAATATCCACTGTATCCACAAGTAACTGACACTTTTCGAAAATTTCAGTACATTGTATTATACTTCACCATGAAAATAAGTACTAGGGAAAACTGATGCTGATTCTTATTAGTACTGTGTGTCTTTCAACAAACTGCTTTTTTGTACGAATTAACTTGTCAAAAAACATTGCTATTATCATGGGACATAATGGTTGTAGTAGCTAGACTGTATACAAAACATCATCATTGATTATTATCAATTTGGTTATTTCACAAAATCATTATAAAGCAGTCTATTTAGGCAAAAATTTGCCGAAGCTGGGTCACGTGTACAGAGCCAATAAGTTGCCATGGATACATGTACGTAATCAGACATGTTTTTAAACATACACACTCTGTTAATGACAGTTGCATACATATGTGTATAGAATATATATTTTATTGTTCACCGTTCGTTCAAATCCTCTGGAAAGCCAATGTGAATAATCCATACAAGGCAGTGCATGTGTTTTTTTGTGTCGTATTGACTCTTTTATTTTATAAATTTAACACTGCACATGGTAGACCTTACATTATTATTAGCGCTGGAACAAATACAATTTTAAATCGGATAAATATACCTGAATAAAAGTATCACAAACAGCCTCGTATTGTATTTCAGATATTATTTCTGTAATCAGATGCAATGAATTATAGACAAGGTTGATCTGTTTTAACACTGATTTTTTTTTCTTTCAGCTGTAACGGTCAGATACCTGACGAAACGCTACATTGGCGAATACAGCTCGACCAGTGGTAAGTACTATTTTATCTTAACTAATTTTCTTTATCTTTTTTTGGGTTATTTCTTATCGTTCCTGTTCTTAACCAAATGTCAGATTACGGATACTACTTTCGCTTGTTAGTTCATTCTCCCAAACTCTACCATTTGGTTGTAACTTTTCTTCATTTTCTGCACAGATCATCAGGTCATCTGCAAATGCGCATTCTGCTAGATTTATCACCTTTAATTTTCTATACCCTAATTTGACTTCGTTAACCTTGTTGTGTAGTTCCCACAATATATCATCCATTACCATGAAAAACAGTGTTGGGCTTAGCACCACTCCTTGCCTTAATCCATCCACTACTTGAAAATCCAGTGATTCCATGTTACTTGTTCTTACATAATTTTTTGTGTCACTGTATAAACTCTCTATGCTTTTTCTGAGCTTATTACTTATACTTCTATTCTTCATACTTTCCCAGGCCGCTTTTCTAGGGATGTCATCAAATGCTTTCTCTAAGTCCAGGAATGGTAAACAGATTCCTTTTTCTTTGCCTATCTTTTCCGCCATTTGTTTAATTGTAAATATATGGTCCTGGGTGCTTCGCCCTCTTCTAAACCCGCTTTATGCTTTTAGCATACTCTAAATTATTATTATCACTTATTTTTTTTAAATTTCGCTATAACATGAAAACAGATAATAATCGAAAAAGAACTTTTAAGGTTTTTTCATCATTTTAGCGCTGAATTTTTTGGCAATAAAAGTAATGCGTTTACTGAGTACTGTTTCAAGACTTATAATGCAAATTGGGTGTTAACGGGGAAATCAGCATTTCTTTCCAAGATATATCGCATTATTCCAACTCCAAGCTCGTTCCACATTCTTCAAATTGTCATAGCGCCCCGTAGGTGATCCGGAAACGGCAACATATACGTCTACGCAGCAACCCGCCGACAAGAAAGTATCCAAGTAGGAGTTGATAACCAGGCAGCAATAGGAAGTGCAATATTTTATTAAATGGCCCGGGCACACGCGCCTTTAAGACGTAACTAATCGCGCAATGAGGTTTTATACGTTGTAAGTACGCCCGAACACATGTCGCTGTCGGTGGGTTAACCGTCGGTATTATTTTAACGTGGGAGACTACGCATTGCCGACATGAAACTCAGGCAATAGGCTAAAGATAGGAATCAAATGTGGCTGGCGAAAGATTTCGTTAAGAGCCTTCCCAAGAGGTGCTCAGTAAGGTCTTCAGATATATCTGATGATAGGATGAAATGTAGGAGGGCACTGGACACTTTCCAGTAAATAACATTAAATTTAGTCATAACTACCAAGTTTTATAAATCAACTGTCAAAGTTTGACATCCAAAAGTTCATTTTTTTAAGACTGCATCTGGGAACAGACTAAATTTCATAAAATATTTTTAAAATATTGGAAAATAGACAAATATTTTATATATGTAGACTGGACTTGGTTTGGTATGGATTGACGATTCTAGGAAATGTGCTTTAGGTTTTCCACCTTCTAAAGGTAAAAGAATTTCGATTTTGCAAAGCTGGAGTGAAAATGGATTACATCTAGGGTGTAAAAATTTAAAAATACAATTTAAAGAAAACTTAATTAATTGACAATTACCGAGTAGTCGACCTCGTATTTGTATAAACCGGATGTATACCAAATTTCACCAACGTCCAAAAAGTCATAACACAGACAAAGGACGGCACGACGTCATTTTCTTTTCTCTAAAATGCCAATACCGATTGCAACTGCCGAATAGTTTTTTATACTGTAATTTATCGGCTTACTTGTCTCGTGCAAGACTTTCGAAAAGTCTTACCTCCTCTCGCAAGGAAAACTAGATGAGACGCACCTCTCGCAAACGATGATATCATGGGCATCACTAATACAAACTATCAAAGGTTCAATTTGCTTTTTTACTGGTGTATTATCACAACATTCGGCTATGAGAGGTTTTGGTGTGGTGAAAATGGAAATCTGCTTTCATTTTCATTTTAAAGCGTAAAGGGCGTCGCTAGTACTCTTCCTTTTGACTAGAAAATGACACATTTACTTGCTTTTGTAATTTTTTGCGTAAGTCTTGTGGAAATGCAATACAATAGTGAGCTAGTTGAAAAAAATAAAAGAAAACATATCTTTAAAACCTTGAAAAATACGAATTTTTATTCCAGAAACGGGATCAGATATCTAAAAACGGCTGCTCAAATCAGCTCTTGCCAGGTATTTTTTTTAGGTAAAAGACGGTGGAGAATAAGTAACATTTTTAAAAGTAAAATACGATGTGGCTCAAAATTTATTACGCTTCGTTTTTTACAACGAAAATGAAAGCAAATTTCAATAGAAAACTTAATCTAATGTATGCAGATTTTTATTCCACCACACACACCAATGCAATATAAAATCTATGTGAGATAAGAAAGAAATTTTAGTCGATAGTTGGCTACATGTAATTATTCATACTTTTCGTGGCTTTTTCTTATTAGTAAATCAAAGCTCAAAAGTAGCAAAGAACTTCTACCTGGTTGGTTAGCAAATGTTTATTAATATTCTTGTTGGTACCGACTAATTATTCGTTACATTTTTTTTTCGTAAATGGGTTGATATGTAGATTCTTGTAGTCTTTTTGATGCAGTTAACATACATTTCGGGTGAGTCACGTAACTGATATAAAGTCACTGGTGTTTCTAAAGATTAATTGGGTTAAATTATCCGAAATAGGTAAATAGTGAGTATACTTGCAAGCAACAATCTATGAGACTTATTATACGAACAGCCGATTATCGGTCACAATGGTTTACAAGTATTACCTGAAGCTGTCGTAAATAACAGACGGGTACGGCACGTTCCACTGTTTTGTAGCGGAGTGGACCGTATCCAAAAATTGTGTTTAAGCTTTATTAGAATTTTTTTCCGAGCACATAAATTTTGGTATTATTACTTGAACTACAAATATTTTTCATCTAATATCTTTTAGTGCATGACTAAATCGTATTTTTTCCTAATTTAATGAAATTCACAGAGTGATAAAGTAATTATACATTTCCCGTTCAATCTGCCTCAATTTGAATAACAGCGCCGATTACCATTCTGATATAAATGCGGAAGTGTTTGAAAATTGGTTTAAAAACATTTTATTGCCCAAATTGTCACCAAACAGCGTCATAGTAATAGACAACGCTAGTACCATTAGGAGCAACTGGATAAAATTCCAAATACAACAACTAATAAGGCAACCATCCAAGAGTTTTTAAGAAAAGAAGATTTATATTTCGAACAGGGCTACACAAAAAAACAATTGTGCTTGGCACAACAAGAATTTCGAAGAAATTTAAAATTCACATTCTCGCTTCTGAATGTGGACACACCATTATACCATTGCAATTTCAACCTCATTGAAATGATACGGGGGCAGTTGAAACAAAGAATTCGGCGAGGGAATGCCGGTGGAAAATTCAGCAATGAAACGCTGCTAAAAATTAAACACAAAGCTGAAATAACAAGTGTCGATGCATGGAGAAATGCAGTGCGGCATGTACTGGACATTGAAAATCGGTTCAGAGCGAATCATGTACAAGAATTAATAATAGAGTTAATCATGATTTTAGCAGTGAAAGTGATAGTGAGTAATTTTTTTAGTTTGTGACTGTCTTGCGATGTGCTTATTAAGAAGCTGTAATGAACATAATCGACACCGTGTATAAATTTTATTGTGCACTATTGTAAATTTATTTTAACAAATGTCAATAATTTTCTACTTACTAATTTGTAATTGTTCATATTAAATTTGTATAAATTCATTATGATGTGCAAAGGCTTTTGTTTTATACATCGTAAAATTTAAATCCAATAAAGTATCACATAAAAATAGATCGCGGGTCGCGCCAGTTAGCATCAGGTCTGCATTAAATCAAATTTGTTATAAGGTCTTCTATGTTTTATTGATTGATAAATTATCTCAACTAACAAATTTCAAAAATTTATAGTGGAAAATTAAAAATTTTAGCCAACAAGATTTTTTTGAATACGGCCCATTTAGGAACTTTGAAGCGTGCCACTAATCCCAATAGTTTAGGACGGCCGACCATAAGGCTGTAAAAACGCTCAGTTACAGTACAATAGTTTACGACTACCGACCATCAAGCTGTAAAATTCTCTGCATAAGATCGATGCTTGCAAGTATACTGACGAATTAGTTAGTGTTATCGTAAGTCCGGTGTAGTTCTTTAATGATTTACTTACTTTATCCCAACCTTTAGTCAAATCAATTATTGTTACTGTGTTCTTATTTGTATGTCAGTCATTTTTCGATTGATCCTCATTACGTAAATGAGAGAAGTACATAGTATTCGAACATGATAAAAATGTTCACTGTTAGGCGCTAAGCACACGGCACATGGCGAGATGGATGAGCACAATCTGGAAGGCTGCGATCATTCGAATGTCTTTCGGATCGCTCGTCGCGTGCCATCATTAGGCTAATATGTATAATAATGAGTTATTACCGCTACGCGCCGGTGTCAGCCCGCAATATCTAAAAGCAAATTAAATGATTTATGTTCCCAGGCACATGCAAGCAAATCGACTGTGGCACTTTGATGTATTACATAACGCGCCGGATAATGAAGAAGTCCCGCCAACAATAAAACGCGATATGTTCACAAATTATAATGAAGACGACCGTGTAAACGCATGTCACTGTCCATTGCCACATACTGCTCGATTGTGGTGGACCGCGGTTGTATTTTTTCTTTGGGAGCGGAGTTATGAGGATGAGTTGCCTTGGAGCGCTCAATGCACCATGAGAACATTTATTATGGAACCTATGGAGAAATCATGAGCAATAATTCTAAGGAATTAATCATTACAGTTGAATTTCTTTCTTAAACGGTCCTGCTAGCAATAACCAGAACCAGTAAAATAATTACGAATGCTGCGAGCTTGGCGAGAAACTTGATAAAGAGGAGGGAAATTTGAACAAAAGTGCAATATCATATGCTTCGAAATATTGTGGATGGTCAGGATAAAGTTTTTCCAAGATTTTTTCTTTTCTGACCACTCAAATTTCTCTTATTTCCATCGCAAATTGCACCAAAACAATATACACAAGTTTATGTACAAACTAAAAAAATTTATATACATGTCCATTTATTTAATTATTTATTCTGTATCTGATTCCGAGGACTGAAAACCCGTTTTGCGAAGAAAATTTCTAAAAACTACTCTTCATAAATTTTTGAAAAAATTGCGTTCTTCATAATGTATGACATTTTCCCGATTTACGTGGAGAAAATGGTTTCTTCTTGTGCTATATTTTAATTATGAAGCTTTTCGCTTCAGTATTGGTTTTCTGTTGCTATTGGGAAGTTGAAGTCTATAGGAGGTAATAATCTATGTACGATAACTGTTGGATGTTATAGACGCAATAAATAATCAGGGCATCAGACACAATAAATAAAACAAATCTTTTTAACTAAATGTCAAGCTTTCGGAGGTGTTCGACTCTTTCTACTTATAGTAATGGATTATGTAAGGGAACTTAACAGGATTGCAGCAAAAACAACCACAGAGTAACAGGAAACATTTAAAAATTAATAGACAATTATGGCAAATTGACAAAACATATAACTAATACAGCTTGATCAATTTCGATAACGTGAAGCACGCAAACAGGTTCAACGACTGTAGTTATGAAGCATTAACATTTTTAAAATGAAGTAAATATGACTAATTTTTTAATAAGTTGTTTATATCACTTCTTTTATTCATACTATTTGTCTGTTTATTAATGTGTACAATTTCTAGAAGTAGTCGTTTTTTATTTAATTTATTTTTATCTAAAATTGTAGAATCTTCAAAAATCAACTTGTGGTTAAAATCAAAACAATGATTCAAAATAACCGATGTTGTTTTCCATTTACAATGTCTTTTTTGTGTTCTTTAAAGCCAAAACTAAATTAATTTTTGTTTTAAGTTATGATATGAATGAAAATTTAGATATTTGCCTGAAGATGTTGGTTTAACGTGTACCAGTCTACTATAGCAAGATTTTCATATTTTCTAATTAACAACGTGTCTATAAAAGTGTTGTCAGTTTCCTATTCTAAAGTGAACTGTATGTGATGATTATATTGATTGAAAACTGTTAGTAATTTTTCATGTTTGTCTGCAGGTATTGCCAGAACTAGGTCATCTACATACTTCACTAGAAAAGCAGCATCAAAGTTTAATTTTTCTAAACAGGCTGATGCAAATCCATTATTCCATCCATTATATTATCGAAGACACTTTACTACCCATCGGAGTACCAGAAACTTGTTCATAAAAGGCATTGTTAAAAGTGAAAACTATGTTATTAAAAACAAAACTTATGATTTGTAAAAACATATCCAGTGTAAAATTACAAAGTTCCTTTAGAATATTCCATTTTTTGTTATCCCTTTTCTGTAGAGATCTAAAGGTTTATTTGTAAAAAGAGAAATGGCATCTAAGTTAACTAAATAGTATGCATCTGTAAAGCAGTAGTTATTGTATTACTTTTTGAAAGAAAAAGCACTTGATTGTAGCCCGAAGTTAATATTTCTATAACCTAAATTGATAACCCGTGTGTTGGTGCATCTATAGAAGGTGTATGGGTCAAAAAAGTAAAAATAATAATAATGTTTTGGTATTACACTATTATAACTTACAATTTTTTCTTATCTGCTAAAGCTGTCATGTTCTTGTCTCTGATCTTTTTAATTATCCTATTTGATTGATTTTGTATTGATATTGTGAGGTCAGATGGAATTGAGATATAAAAAGTTTTATCGCTAAGTAGCTCTAAAGATCTTTCCATGTATAGAGCTCTAATGATGGTCGTAGTTAATATATTACATTTGTCAGACCATCTCGTCTCGTTGTTATCGCCATTCTGTATCTCCGAAATCGTCCGTTTTTGTATGAAGAATTTGTGGTAGCATTTTCCCGCATCGTTTAGAGACAAACTGTATATTATAGAGCTATATGCAGTATTCTTAAATGCAGTTAAAATTGCATGAATGGGTAAAAAACGTTCTAGAGATCGTAGAAGTTGAATTGAACGTAACCGTCAATATAAATTGTGCTAAAATCTGTTCCAAGCAATGACTGGCTGTTGCAATTTCCACAAAGCCCGACACACTCCAAATCAAAAAAAAAGAAAGCAAGGGGAGCCGGCTTTTCGAGGAGCTTCGTTATTGATGTCAGCCGTAACTCTTCCTTCTGTAATTAACTCATTAAGGCTCTCCCACGGTTTGCCGTTCGGGTAACCACGAAAGTACTTGTCATTTAGCATTTCGTAACAGTTTTCTTGGTACTGGTTTTGTAATCGATGCGTTCGGAGATAGAATTCCCGCGGGGCCGCAATGTCAGGGTCCCGGGACCTTGATCGCTCTCTCGGTATCCTTTGTCAATTTCGGACGTACCTTTCTAGGCTGACGAACATGGGTTACGCAATTTCGGGTATTGTGATCGAAAAAGGTTGGCTCCAAAGGTCTTAACCTCAAAGAGCGCCAAATATGTGCTGTTTCCTACTGTGGTCAGCATGACGGGGCTTAAAAATACTGTATCATTATTCTAAACTCCACTCACCATTTTTTTTCTTGATGCGTAGAGAAGGCCATCGTCAGTGAAGTTAAATCTGAAACAAGAAAAAAGTTTTATTCGTGTATTTGATAGAAATGGAAAATATAATTAAGAAAAGTGGGACTTTCCTAGTTAGCAACATTTTTTTCAATCATTTATTAAGCAAATGTTACGTGTACAATTGCTTAAATTATTAAACACTATACTAGAACATGTGAATAGTGACTCAGAAACTGATAAATTGGAGTTCATTCCTCCACTTAATGTTTCGGATACTGTCGATGTTGAAGGTGCAAAGATGATCGAAGATTGCGGCTCAGTTGAAAAAGTAAAAATTATTTCGAAGTTTTTACTTTATTTTCTATACTGTCACGTAAAGCTTCTGCAACTCCACTGCTACGCCAACCACCGTGTCTCTTCAAAACTTGAATGTCGGCTCCACTTTCGGCCAGAAAAGTCGCTGGAGTTCTGCGGAAACAATGTCCTGTGAAAGTGTTCGGCTCCGGTAGAGCTAAGAACGCGGTAATTTTCCTTGGTATACTGTAGGTGTTTGTACCAATTGGTTGAGCTGTGCATTTGCCCTCTTTATAATATATAAAGAGTCTACGGTMATCCACATGTTTGGGTCTYAGCTTCAAATACGYGGCATGTTTTTTAAGTAAGTACCGTTTTGCGATTCCGCCGCCGCAGCGCTACGGTCGGCGTTCCGCGCATGCGCGCTGGTTACCTACATCTCTTGTCTACGCACTGACGCCATTACAGTTTGATTCTTCATTGTATACGTTGTTTACTGAGTGTTTAAGATGCCTCCGACAATCGTGAGTCCCGCCGATTGTGAAGTACGGGCTGTTATACGATTTCTTAGTGCTAAAGGCGTAAAACCGATCGATATTCATCGTGAGATCTGTGAAGTTTACGGACAAAACATTATGAGTGATGGAATGGTAAGGAAATGGGTGAGAGCATTTAAAGATGGCCGCACAAATGTGCATGATGAAGAACGGAGTGGGCGTCCTTCGGTCGTTAATGAAGATTTGGTGCAGAAAGTGAACGAAAAGGTGAGAGAAAACAGACGCTTTACAATTTCATCATTGTGCGACTGCTTTCCTCAATATTCTCGTAGTGTTTTGTATCGCATTGTGACCGAAAACTTGAATTACCGGAAATTGTGTTCACGTTGGGTTCCGAAAATGTTGACGGATTTGCACAAAACCCAACGTGTAGGCAGTGCATTGACTTTCCTTGAGCGGTACCACAATGAAGGTGAAGATTTTTTAGACCAAATTGTTACTGGTGACGAAACATGGGTGGCCTACGTCACACCAGAATCGAAACAACAATCCATGGAATGGCGACATTCATCATCACCCAAAAAAGTGAAGTTTAAGCAAACAATTTCTGCCCGGAAAATCATGTGCACAGTTTTTTGAGGCAGAAAAGGAGTATTGCTAGTGGAGTTTCTGCCTCGTAATGAGACAATCAATGCAGCGTCTTATTGTACGACATTGAACAATCTGCGTCGTGCAATCCAGAACAAAAGACGTGGCAAGTTGAGTAAGGGTATCGTTTTGCTGCATGACAATGCCCGTCCACATGTGGCTAATCGGACCAAAGATCTCATCAAATCTTTTAAATGGGAAACCCTAGATCATCCTCCATACAGCCCTGATCTGGCGCCCAGCGACTACCATTTGTTCCTGCACTTGAAGAAACACCTGGGTGGTCAGCGTCTTCAAGACGATAACGAAGTCGAAACATTTGTGATACAGTGGTTAACAAGTCAGGCGGCAGAATTTTATGAGGAGGGTATTCAAAAACTGGTGCCACGTTATGACAAGTGCCTCAATATTCACGGAAATTATGTAGAAAAGTAGATTAAGGTACAGGCTTTCATGTAAGATAAAATTATTGCGATATCTTTGCACGTCTTTTTTTTAATTCCAAAACGGTATTTACTTAAAAAACATGCCTCGTATTATTATCACAACCTTCATAAGGAAAAAGTTGTTATCAGGAGCATTATTAATGAAATTCTCCACATTGTCCATTGATAACACTTTTGACTTTTTTGCGACATTACCCGCATTTTGACATTTAAGATATGCCAGCAATTTTTTATAAAGTATTAAGCAACGATCTATGAGACTGACTTATGCAGAGGGTTTTACAACCTTATGGTCGGCCGTCCTAAACTATTGTGATTAGTGGCACGCTTCAAAGTTCCTAAATGGGCTGCATTCAAAAAAATCTTGTTGGCTAAACATTTTAACTTTTTCATTATAAATTTTTGAAATTTGTTAGTTGTGATAATTTAACAATCAATAAAACATAGAAGCCTTTATAACAAATTTTATTTAATGGAGACCTGATGCTAACTGACGCGACCCGCGATATATTTTTATGTGATACTTTATTGGGTTTAAATTTTACAATGTATAAAATAAAAGCCTTTGCATATCATAACGAATTTATACAAATTTAATATAAAAACAAACAAATCAGTAAGTAGAAAATTATTTACATATGTTAGAAATTTACAATAGTGTACAATAAAAATTATACGCGGTGTCGATTATGTTCATTATAGCTTGTTAATAAACACATTACAAGAGTAACCAACTAAACAAAATTACTCACTATCACTTTCACTGCTAAAATCACGATTAACTTCTATTATTAATTCTTGTGCATGATTCGCTCTGTACCGATTTTCAATGTCCAGTACATGCCGCACTGAATTTCTCCATGCATCGACACTTGTTATTTCAGCTTCGTGTCTAATTTTTAGCAGCATTTTATTGCTAAATTTTCCACCGGTGTTCCCTCGTCGAATTCTTTGTTTCAACTGCCCCCACATCATTTCAATGGGGTTGAAAATGCAATGATATGGGGGTAATCGTAGAATGGTGTGTCCACTTTCAGAAGCGAGAATGTCAATTTTAAATTTCTTTGAAAATTTGTTTGTGCCAAGCACTTCCAACAATTGTTGTTTTGTGTAGTCCTCTTCGAAATATAAATCTTCTTTTCTTAAAACTCTTGAATGGTTGCCTTATTAGTTGCTGTATTTGGATTTTTATCCAGTTGCTCCGAATGGTAACTAGCGTTGTCCATTACTATGACGCTGTTTGGTGGCAATTTGGGCAATAAAATGTTCTTGAACCAATTTTCAAACACTTCCGCATTTATATCAGAATGATAATCAGCGCTTGCTTCTTTTAAGTTTTTACATCCAAGATACAGGGCTCCAGGAACGAAACAATTTTCACCTCCTGCGTGTAGAATCTTTTTCCTTTTGACGCCGGAATATTGATGTTGCACTTCCCTGAGTCATCAACCCATCCTTTTTTTATTGTATCATGGGTATCGTACCATGTTTCGTCGAGGAAAAATATCGGACGATTTTCCTGCCTATACATTTTTATAGATTTTAAATAATCCTATCTCCACTTTCTTATCACCTGGCTTTCCATCAAGCATTGCTGCTTCTCCAACTTTTTCATTGAAAAGCCAATGGTTCTAACATACTTTTGCAGGGTATGTTCGGAGCAGTCGATTAAGCACTAAGGTATATGTCGCGATAGATCTAGTGATAAGAATGAATATATTTAATTGTTTCGGAGGCATTCAGTTGCCCCACGGTTTAAAATCAGCAATAATCTGTTTGACCAGTTGCCCTACGAAATGTATTTGTCACAAACACCTCTTAATAAGTGGCTAAATGTAGGCATATATGTAGGTATGACTGAATAAGTAAAATATATTGCACTTGGTACGCTTATATACTGTAAAACTTTAAAATATAAGTAAACACATAGGCTTTCAATATCGTTTATAGTAGGAGTAGAATAGTTCCGATTTTCAAAAAAATATACAGGTAGAAACTACGTTTATGACCATCTGAATTAAAAGAAAATTTTAACCTGTGAAGAAACAGGGCAGATAACGATTGCACACCGGGATCAAAAACTAGAAAGTATGGGCTGCCGCATTGAAAGTGGAATGTTTACCATTCATGGTTATAAAGGTAGATACTACTCAATAAATTAGGATTTTCCTTGTAAATAGGTAGAACAAAGTGCAAACTTTTAAATATCAAATATGAAATTCAGAAAATTGATGATGTTTTGGCGTTGTTTGAAAAAATTACCCTAGAGACAGTATTTTCTAGGTAGTTTTTTATTTCTTATATTATAATATTCACATTCATGAAGAAAAAATCTTGTATGATATTCGTGTGAAAATGCTCTTATAAGGCACTTGTATGAATTGGAGGACAAACTAGGCGAGCTACTTTTTTATAGAATCCGGCATATGCAGTAGACGTATTTTCGTTGATTATTATACGTATAAAATAATATATTTTGGACAAATATTAATCATTCAAACCGCCAGTTTCTATAAAAAAATTGCGAACAGAATGAAGTTGATTGTTAAACGTACTTATCACGTAGTAGGTTCACAAAATGATGATTGCTCGTTAGAACTCGATTGCAGTACGCTGAATTTCAAAACTACGAAATATCACTTGAAATTCAACTACTCACTTGAATATAAAACTGCAGTCTGTCAAAATCTAATAAAAATGTAAATTATTTTTTGAACTGTACAAAAGCTTGACTAAATATCATGTCAAAATATTGGCTGGGAATTTTCATCATCGCTTAATTCTACGCTTTATACTCGTCAGAAGTCATTTTACATCTATTATTTGTGGCGCCGCGCCGGTATAACCAGTATGTGTAAGATATGCAGATTTAARGGTACGATTTGAAATCAACCAGATGTGGCGTGTCCCATAAAATCAACTAGCACGGCTTCTTACTTATCAAATCCGTTGAATTAAGAGATGATGTATCGACACCTGTAAAACTCACCGTGAGTTACACATACGTAGAAAGCTGTTTGTAATTTTGCCAAAATAAGTGTTATACGTGGATCAATTTATAGTTACCATCAGTGTTACTCCGATAAAGAAGTTGACATTTAGAAAAAATTAAAATTAAAACGATAAGTTGCTCAAGCACAGTTTAAGCATTAAGTGCATTATGTGATTGCAATTTCCAAAGTCTTAAAAGCACTTCTTCTGTGTTTATTTAATTAAAATCATTTTTACGGTCAATACTTTGCGTTTACTGGATGAATAATAGAAACTAAACCGTCCCTGACCAAACATAACAGTTTTTGCTACCAAAAACCCCTTCCTTGAATTTGTAGTGGGTATACTTCACCATGATTGCCCAATACGATTGGATTGTATTGATAGGTAGTTGAAACACCTTCTGTGTTTTTTTCCGTTGGTTTTTTTCAAAAATACCAAATACTCTAATGTTATTTCGACTTTTTCCATGACACTTGGTACCATATTTCGCACATTCAAAGTTATGGTGACAGTTTACTGCAAGGAGCCTGCTATCTCTGCATTTGTCTATCTGTTTTAAATT
Source organism: Rhyzopertha dominica (assembly GCA_025024175.1). Taxonomy (NCBI): domain Eukaryota; kingdom Metazoa; phylum Arthropoda; class Insecta; order Coleoptera; family Bostrichidae; genus Rhyzopertha; species Rhyzopertha dominica. Next base: position 80,212,337 of record QCXZ01000137.1, on the reverse strand, counting down.
TTACTAATTTGTGCTTTAACAACTCAAAAAAGTACTTAAGAAGCTAATAGCACCAAAACAGCATAATTTACGATCTTTCTACTTCCATTCTACCTACTTATTTCGAATTACACGATCCAGAAAAGTGAACTAACATAAATTTAACATGCAATACTTCGATACCTGTGAAACAAGAAGATTTTTTGACCAATTTTACCTTACTACAGACAAAACTTCAGCTTCTTTCTCTATGGGAGTTGGTATTTCAAATGAATAGTTAACTTAAATCAAGTTTGGTGAAAAAATAAAGTAAATAGATTGAAAGTTTCAAAGAATTCCAGGAGCATTATTTGTTATATGAAAATACTACGTATTCATATGTATGCAGTGGTCAAATGAATTATTGTTATAACCGAAAACCACAAAACTGGACCTTCTTTATCCCCCGCCCCCTTCGCTTTACCACCTAGTACTGAACAAGTTTCTCAAGCAATGGATTTGGTCTCTGCTTACGAATTCTACACCTCCTTGGTTGACTGAACTGAAGATAATGAGCACGTGCTTTTTGACTACGTTTTTTTAAGAAAAAAATCACACCTTTGATAAACCCAATGGCACTGCTAAGAATCCAACTACAACACCAAGAGATGGCGGCAACAGTTCTGACATTTATGAATTCTCACCGCTATTTGAGTGGGGCTGTGCAATATAAGGCCTGATGAAACAAATTCGAAAGTGTGTGCTCAAAGCACATATCCTCACAGTAGTAGATAATTATGTAGTCTTTAAATGTTCGTCATCGGTAGCGCGGAGATCACCGTTGATGGCGGTGTCTCCAGGGTGGAGCCTTCCATTCCTGTGAGTATCCCTTAAAAGGCACTTAAGGTCATGGGGGAACTCGGGCGCGAATTTTTGGAGACCGGGGCTCCGTTAAACGTTGCCCCGGCGTAATTTTGTACAAACAATGTTCTCCTTCTTATAACCCCACTTCAATGCTACGTAATTTATTAGTTAAATATTTGGCCAAGCGTCTGTATTGTAAGATAAGTCCAATTTTGGATTAGCTGAAACCTAAATAAAGGACTGTCCTGCTGCCATAATGTGAGTATATCGCAATCATAAGTATTTCGTTTTTCAAGAAAATGGGTGCGATCGGATAAAGAAAAACTATTATAATAGATTGAGGGACTTTATCAGCATTGCAAGAGGTTGCTCAAATTTATTTATGCATTATCACATTTTTAAAATTTGTGGAATCGTGGTCTCAATTTTGAGACGCAAATAATCAGATCGTTTGTTAATTGGAGCATATTTCTCTTCTTAGTTTTTATGTTCACCTTAATGACTAATAATTTCAAAGCTTCCCTTGCCAGCTCTTGATATTCTTCTTTCTGTTCATTCAGAATTAAATTCCATTTTAAGTAATTCATCTTCCATCTTTATAGTCAGACCAACCATACATACTGACACAGCCAAAAAGGGATTTAGTATCTTTGCTCATTCTCAGCTTTCAGTTCAGTTCTCGATAATAACCCAACAATTTCTCTTCCAATTAATGGAAGCTCTTTATCATCATGAAAGGAATATAGTAAGGACTTACTAGCAAAGATTGGTTCGTTGCAAACTATTCCGAACAGTAGGGTAAAGTCTTATACATAATTTTTTGTAAAGAAGTTTTATGAATTATCTTTTGGTTTAAATATCATGTATAGTTTTACTAGTCCTGGCATATTTTAGAATGTTGAAAAACACTGCGCATGTAATCTGTCGACACCTTCTAAGGAAGACAGAATACAGTTATTTACAGACTGTATAAAAAAGTATTTTGCATGAACCCAAGTTTTGTCGTTTATACCACCTCGTATGTAAAATACATGTTGTTATCTCAAAAGCTGTATTTGTCTCTCTTGAGCGAAATTGCGTAGTCCGGTTACTGATCCCGGATGAATTAGTAACGCCTATCATGATTTTGAAAAGAGACAGTGATGCCGTACTTTCGTTAGTTCAATGTCAAAAGCGGAATAGTACCACGTGATGATACTTCGGCGAAAAAAGGGAGCTGTTTGTACGTGAGAAAGTGAGTGGAGTGGTTGCCTTGCCAAAATATATAGTATAATAATAGATGTTTGTGAATACCGGCCGTTGTGAGCAACTTGCAAATTGTGGATATGTAGGTCTATTGACCGGGCAACTAAATAAACAACTTTTACGAGTCATTACCCCGGAAAAACGGTAAAGGATCCCTATTCACGACCAGTTTCGGTTTCTGTGTTGTTCTCAAAGGTAAACGGATTGATGTGGTACCGTTGCTAGGATGCACGCTTGGGTAAATTCGCGTCTTTTGCAATTTTTGATTACTTTAGAAGCAAGGCAGATATAAATACAGTACGTATGCAGTACCGCTTCTACCATCTCTGCCATTCCTGWAGAWTAAAGTTGATTATACAAGCTCCTCACATACAGAAAGTCAACAATAATAAGTACCTACAAGTTGAGTAAAACGCTTAAGTGAAGAGTTGTAAAATCCAGAGAAACTATAACAATAAAGTGTATTTCATTCAAACTTGTGTCAGTAGTCTACTTAAAGAACGTTCTATTTCACGTACTTCTATTGAACAGTTGACATTTTGTTCTTCTTTGAATTTATATTTGGAAACCTCACGTAGTCTTATATAAAGCATTATTCAGGACGGAGTCGTATAGTTGGGCCAGTCTACCTATCTAACCCTTCTCTGACTGAGCGGGTCAACTAATCCCGCAATTTAGTTTTGGAGTAAATTTGGCATTTTCGCTGACGTAATTGTCCACTAAATAGTCTCAAAACTCTTGAAGTTTCGAATGTTTTGGCATGATTGGAATTAAATCGAATGCGAATGCGTCACCCACTTCATCACAATCAAGAAACTGAAGTCCAAAACAATATCTTAACATTTTGCCAACTTCCGTGTGGTTTTTATAATCTTGTGACAGTCCAAGCGAGTGAATTTTTCGATACCATGCCTGTGAAAGATGGAATCGGCATCCACTTACTCTAGCTTCCTCCCACGTATCCATAATAGCATTGTGGATTGCAGTTTCACAATCAATCACGACACTTTTAGGACAAAATTGTAAGTCACTTTCACTGAACTTCTGACACAACATATTCAAACATGTTTGATATGTGGATTGCTTTTTATCCGGAAGCAAACAAAATACCAATGGAACCTAATGTCCATTCTTGTATCCATAAATTGTAAAGAGTTGTGTAAAAAATTTCGGACAAAAATCAAATATACACAGTTTCAGTACAACATAAAAAGTAAAGATTGCTATAAGGAGCAAGAATGATGATACCTTGGTCTGCATTATTTGTCAATACAAATTATTCTTTTTTATCTGTTATAGGTGCGAAAGTGTTTACTGCTTCAAAAACGTCTTTTTGCGTTTTGGGTAGATTTGGAGTTAACTTCCTCCTGCACATCCATATATTATGCCTTACAAGTTCCATATCGTAAGTCGTTATGTTACTGCTTATACCAGGGTTAGACCGAAGTTCCGTGTGCACTAATTTGGCAGGTTTTTCGTGTACATTTTCTAGAGCTTGCCTTTTCACACTGTTTTTGACAATCTGCCTGTGCAGGTTTATGTCTTCTTTGTGATTGTGAGATAATTCGGAGTCCAAGATCTCATTTCCAGCCGGCGTGCAGATTTTTGCGGGACATTTCGATGTTTTATTTGTACACCTCCAACGCACAGTTCTGTTTTTCAGCACGTTTGCCATGCAAAACTTGTAGTTATTCACCACCAACAGTATTTGTCTTTTTCACTTTGCATGAATGCAACTTCCATTTCGCCGGTATGAATGTGCGCTAGAAATTTTAGTAAAACTGTTTAATTTGACTTGCGTTTCAGAATTTATAAACTTATTTCAGCAGGTAACCACCCTCTTTAACAAATTKTTTAGGACATTATGGACAAGTGTCCAATAKTATTTTACATTTTTCAAATAAGTCCCACCCATCTTAATTGTGTTTCGTGATCTACTGGGTCCACAGGCACAAAATGTTTGCGTTTAAATTACCTACTTTTCTAAGTAGTATCAGGTAGCAGGATCTGATAAGGATTCGTTATCGATAACTATCAGCGGGAGGTTCATAATCCACCGTCCGCATCCTTCTGGCACAACTCAATGGCAGATTAAAGAGCGATAAAGTTTTTGGCCCAACTATAATGCGCCCATTCAGGAAGAACAACGTGTGATTTTCCAGGGTATAGCTCAGCATTTTCTGTCCGGTTTCTTCGTCAAGAATATAAAAAATATATATATAAAATCCTCAATGTTTTCTCGCCTGAAATAACCTTCGTCTTAAGTTTGAATTTATCAAATGCATCTTTTTAGTTCTGGCTGCAGCAAATCGTATTTTTGACGCAGTTTTCTACTTAACTGTATACTACATTAACCTAAAGTTTCGGTTTAGGTAGATTAGGATGTGATAGCAAGAGATGGAGCCACACACCTGACGATAATCATTCTCACCTCTATTTAGGAAGAGCTGTTCAACAAAGCTCCAACTATATATCGCACACTTTGGTACTTAGTACTACTGGCATCTGAATTGACCTAGTGACAAGGTAACTAACGCGCAGGGGTTTTTCCTTAAAAGGTCCTTGGAGGCCATAAGGGATAGCTCCGGTGCGAATTTTTGGTAATCGGGATTGCGTCAAACGCTATCCCTTTGTAATTCGTACAAACAAAGTTCATCATATAGTGGCCTTGTAACTTCATAATATTGATATATCTATAGGACTGTCAGAAATAACTTTGAGTGTATCCTTCACAGGAATATTTATCAATTTATTTATTGCTTCTAAATTGGACAGTAATTGCTCTTTAAAGCACTCGTCAAAATGTGATCCACCTGTAATATCATTTTTTTATTATCTTCTAAAGCTCAAATTTATTTGTACGCTTTAGACTTCTATAAGCATGAATACGCTGGTTATGCGAACATAAAATAATGTTAGCCAGCTCCTCAAACAAATGAGGCTTGACAAGCCGTAGCCATCAAAGCTATAGCACCCGCCAATTAAACCTAATTAATTACTTCGTGGCGATTTTTTTCTGTCGTCCCTAACTAGGGTGATTAATCCTCAAAAAGGAACTGCAAGAAATCCTGATTTCTAAAGTTACAGCATGCACATATCGAATAGAAAGCAACGATGTCTTGCGTTATTAGAGTTAATTAGACGAATTTTTAGGCACACTTGCTGCCGCGTGCCGTAAAAATTGTTATTATGCAGCAGAATTGACAGTATTATCCTGTAACTAGAAACTAATGAGGCAACCTAGGAACTGAGGTTTTTTGTTGTTGATGCGTATGTGTGCGACTTCGAACAAAGCTGATGTATTTTTGAAGACATAATAACAATGTGCATTTAGGACCTTACAGGCAAATCATAAAGAAGCCAGTGAAAACCGAGCCAAATTAAGTAGGTTACTTGGCTTTTGTTGTCGAAAAAAATAAAACCATTTTATAACATCTTTCACCGTCATACATTATTTTCTTGTCCATAAACTCCATTTTCGCTTTCTTTGTACATAGCTGCCTTGATTTCACTCAGTAACTACCGAAAAATATAAATGAGCAGTCGTAAATGAAAATGGGTCGTATTAATGGTTATTTGATGTGCATCTGCTTTTGAAACGCACTTGCATCCTCTTAGCATAATCTCGCTTCATAAAGACGATTTAGAATGCGTTGTGCGCCTGATGGATCAAGAACTGGACAGAAAATGGACATTAACCTTCCTGGTAGTTCAGCTTAATGGAGCTAACTGTATTCTTTTTCATTATTGTTGTTGTTATTGTAGTATACTAATGTATGCTACTACTTGGAAGCAACATACCACTGCACACAATGATTACGTATTTCTTAGCACCAGGATCAGTTTTTACAGAACTAATTCCAATCAGTCATTAATAGTTATTTTTGCATCTAGAACGCGAAATGAGAACGCAAAAGCATTTCAAGTTCGAGATACAAATACTATTTTATCGAAAACTGCAACCTAATGAGATAATATAGTTATAGTAGCGAAGACTTATACACAAGAGATTCTACTAAAAATAAAATTTCAGTAGCAAATAAACTGTTGCCATCTTCAGCAGAGCCTACAGAGCTTACCAATAATACAACGCGCGCAGTAAACTTGAACAATTATAGCAACAGCCTCGTTGAACACCCACAACTAAAAGCTACGATAACTAATCCGGCATAAATTTGACTCACTGCAATATTGGTACATTCAATTTACATTGAATTTGTAAAATTAATATTATAAAATCATAAATAAGTTTCGAAAGAATGATAAATTATTTTAACATTTGTTTTATAATCTAGAACTACAACTTTGCCACTCTAGAACACAAATTTGCAAAATAGTTACAATCTGTCGTTTAAGACTGGAGTAGAAACCTAGACTTTGAAGCAAGTAGATACTTAGAATGCAAAGGTTGTCTGCAGGCAGTTTTCGCTTTATCGGGGCCGCTGTACTAAGCTAAAGCAAACACATACAATGAGTTAGTTGTATCTAATAGCTTTTAGAATTTCAAACATTAAATCGTAATGTTCAGATTGAAACTGCGGGATTTTTCTGAGAAGATAAGGGTTGCAACCTTTCCTAACTATTAAAGGTATTTTGAAAAAATATAACCATTTTGGTCACTAAAATTATAAAAATTTGAGTAAAGTATCAGTTTTTCGGTGTAACCCTGCATGCAAAACGGAACTGATGCTTACTATTTAGAGCTATCTTGTAAACTTTAATTTTAAGTACAAATGTACTTATGCCGGAAGCGAGGGAATTCCAAGTCAGAACAAGAACTGAAAAAAATACAACGTTGATAGCGTATTGATTCCAAGTACCACCTGCCGACAAAAGAAACCAATCGAACGAACGCAATTTTGGCGAGACGACCTTTCCAAACGCAAGCCTTTTTTGTAAATTTCGCTGCTCGGTTTCATTCTTTGTCTTTGTATTCTTCGGCGAGGTCAAAAAGCGGTCTCATTCAAGTCGACGTGAGATACTTTTACTTGTATGTTCAACAATGATTGATCGGTATTGCCCATGGCAGGGCAGAAAAATCTTAACCTGAAAACTTGCATTATTATTCTCAAAAATTGTGTTTCGCACACCCAACTGTTGGCTATGAAATGCCATTGCTTCATTGTGCCGTGTAAGCGATTTTTTTAAATAGTCCAATACTTTGTGCATACGCTTACGCAAGTGGACGTTAGAAATTTCAAAATTTATAGTACATTGTATTACCAGGGAAATTTTATTTCTACGGACGACCACTTGGTGGTGGACAAGATGATTGTAGTTATTAAACTTCTGTTGTCAGAATTGCTGTAAATTGTGCTGAAACCTTGAGTAGCAATTAGAAACGACGCTATGACACTCATAGTGAAACCCAAACAAACACACTCCTTCATTTGATTTTTATGAAGTCAATCTCAAACGTATAAATGCGAGAAAGTTATAGTGCCATGAATGAAATGCAGAAGTACACTTCATTGACTGCCAGACACAGACAGAAGCTGGAAACAATGTCAAGTGAATGTTGATTCGATGAAAATGGAGCCTCTCGTACAAGACATCGGACACTTTTCAGTATTTAAAAGTTTGTATAATTATTGTAAAAAAGAATCACGGGAGGCTCATTGAACATACAAGAAAGGCCTAATCGACGCGAAGTATACTACAGAACACTTATTGCTGTTCATCTTTAAGTTAATTTAACTAGAACATTCGCTAATATTGGATAGGTCCTCATTCATTTCTAAGCATGCCCTTTCTATTTTCTGTGGGTTGAAATAGTGTAAAAGGTAAGTATCGTCAGCGTATGCCACGCAAGTTGAAAATTTGGGCTTTGAGAGTGAATCAGCAGTGTAAATTAAAAACAAAATTGGTCCCAGTATAGATCCTTGAGGGACTCCCGACGTCACTCTGCCGACATCAGACATTTCGCCACCCAGCAAGACTTGCTGGAACCTATTGAGCAAATAAGATCGGAAGAAATAACAGAAACCTCATCAAAACCGTAGTAAGTCAATTTACTACAAAGCAACACATGATCCAGTGTATCAAAAGCTTTCGAAAAATCCAATGAGACCAAAAGACTTGCCCTGCCGGTATCGAGGGATTCAATGCACTCGTCCACCAAATTAGTCAACACAGTTGTTGTACTATAAGGAGTACGAAAACCTGACTGGTTTTGGGGTATAATTTTAGCTTCAGAAACATAATCATATATTTGTTTATGAAGAAACTTTTCACATACCTTAGACAACACAAGCAAGATGCTGATTGGTCTCAAATCGGATATAGACTTAATTTCATCAGTTTTAGGTAAAGGTCGTATTAAAGCGAGCTTCCACTCATCGGGATAATAACTGTGCTCGAAACAACAATTAATAATGTGAACAACATAGTTGCAAATAACAGGGCAACAGAATTTCAACATCTTAGAGGAAACGCCGTCATGTCCAACTGCATTTGATTTCAAAGTAAGAATAACATTAGCAACATCTTCAGGGGAAATTAATTTAATATAAAATTTAGTATTTTTATTAAAAAGTGTTCTATCAAATCGTTTTACTTCGTTGGAACCGTTATTGGATGGGGAAAATACCGACATAAAGTAGTCATTTATTTCATTAGCAGAGTATGATGATATGTCACAGGACTTCCCACCTCGCTTAACGTGTAAGTAATTTAGAGCTTTCCACAAATGTTTACTAGAAGTATTATTAATGCTGACTTGGTTTAAGTACGCAGTCTTTTTGTTTCTGATACCGCTAACAGTCATGTTACGAAATTGCTTATACTGAACCCAATCCCGCAATTTTCCAGTTCGTTTGTACTTAGTAACTTATTACGTTCTCGCATCATGATCTTAATTGTTGGCGCAAGCCAAGGTGCATATGGCTTGGAGATGTAAGCAGTTTTAACTATGTATCATATGTATCAAAACAGTATCAAACTAGCCAGAGGGCCATCCAGCATCCGCAAATCCACCAGCATCATATCTGCTGTCGAACATAAATGATTGCCTGCGCCTAGTAATCAGATTAATCACTGCCACATGCTCCAGCTGGGTCGCGGCGCGGTTCGATTGCAGTTTTTCAATTTTCGAACGATTAGGTCCAGGCCTGCTAACGTGGGGAAATTAATTACGGCACCTTCGAACGTGGCAGTGCAAACTGTGACTGACATTTTGAGCAAATGCCACCGCCGCTGGGAGTGGAGGAATTCGTGTGGCTGCATACAGAGCGAATGCAGTTCGAAAAATCGGGGGGCGAAGGTCTCTGTGCCTACTTTAAAAAAGAGTCGACCCGTTCGTTGTAGCGTGTCATGTTGTTAAACTAAATAGCGGCAAATTATTTAATAGTGGGTGCAGAAGTGAAGTGGGGTGTTAAATTAATGTATATTAACTACTTCAAATGGTTCAGAACCTTGGAAGCGTAAAATTCACCTCTTATGTATTTTTAAGTGTCCTATCTTCATCTGATCTCGCAGTTACAACCCATCGAATTTACTACATAACCAACCGATATCTTATACAAAGTCTTCATCAAAAAACTGCAGAAAACCAAATACTGCAGGAGAACTCTCTTAGAGTTTCTGATTTGGTATTGGTGGACTGATTTATTTTTATTTATCAATTGTGATCATGTCTTGTAAGATATGTACAAAAATTTTACAGACAGGGCTACAACATGGTCTTAAAAAAACATCACGCGCAGAACCTACTAAACCAAATATATGGGCGATGTCTCGCGAATGACTTCACGAAAAAGACTGCCGTTGCGCATTGGCATACAGTTAGTAGTGGATCCATGAGGGGTGGGGCTAAGGGGACGTGATTAAAATTTTAATTTAATTTGAAACTGTAATTAATTTCTATAGCTGTATTCTTTAAGTCTAGTTTATACAAGTATATAAAAAAACATAAGCAATTTCTCKAATGGGTAAAGTCCCCCCCTCCAACTACAATCCTGGATCCGCCACTGCATACAGTTATGAGTTTATTGTGGTATCATCATCAGGATTATATGTATGATAAACATTTGGAAACAAGGCGCAATGAACATCAGCTTTTTATGCTACTTACAAATGCTGGATTTAAACACATTAATATATATTGAAGCCTAGGTACTCCTATATTAAGTAATGCCAGCAAAGGACAGTCAACATCGCTATGAAATACTTTAAATAAAAATGTTAAACTAGCGTGTATCCTTCTAGCCTGCATAGAACTAACATAAAACCTTTGCAACAAGAGTGTATGATTATATTCTCTATGTGGATAATAATCGTCTACTCGATGCGACAAAAACTTAAGAAATCGTCTCTGAATTTTCTCAGTTTGGTTTATGTGTATTTGATAATGATGATACCGTATCAAACTGCAGTATTCCAACTAGGAACGAACAAAAGTAAAATATAAAGATTTCAGTACACTAATATTATTGAACGATGCCGAGTTGCGAATAATAAAACCTATAGCTTTATAGGCAGCTTTTACAGTTGAGTCTATGTGACCAGTAAAAGATAATTTACAATCATAACTCACACCAAGATCTTTAACGCTGTAGCAGCGCATCAACTCCCATACTTCAATTGTATAATTGAATATTAAAGCTTGCCTTCTAAAAGTAAAAGCGCAAACCTTACACTTGCCAATATTAACAGGTAATCTATTCATAGCACATCATCTAGCCAAACGGTTAACCTGCCCTTGCAATACTAAACAGTCATCCTCGCCGGATACCTCAGAAAATAATTTCAGGTTATCCGTAAAAAACAGATGATTAGATTCTAACGAAAGTGATAGATCACTTATAAACAAAATAAACAGCAATGGCCCATAGTTAGACCCCTGAGGACCTCCAGAGGTTGCTAAAAAGTTGTATGATTTAAAACCGTTATATGTAACATATAATTTACATTGAGTGAGATATGATTTTATTAGTTGAACGAGATAATCACTCAATACAAGCTGCTCTAGTTTATTAAGTAGAACACAATGGTCCACCCTGTCGAAGACCTTCGAGAAATCAGTATACACTGCGTCAACTTGACCTTTATTATCTATAATATTTACAGTAGACTGCATAAACTGCGCTAAGTTAGTTACGGTACAAGGTTTTGGATAGAATCCATATTGGTTAAGGGAAATGCAATGCTTAATTTCATTAAKAATTATATTGTGCAATAAACATCTCCGAAACCTTTGCAAACTTTGATAAAATGAAAAAATCCAAATATCGGGAAAGGAAGCTGTAGACAATATAAAATTAAACAAATACTTTAAAGGTGAGATAAGAACCCTCGAACAATCTTTAATTAGAAAGCTAGGTATCTGATCATCTCCACAGGTCATTCCTTTTTTTTTAATTTGAATATAGACTTTTGAATATCGGATTCAGAAAATTTGTTGAAATGTGTATAAGCCTTGGCTTTCAATAAATTTGAGCCATTTATATTGCCGGCAGTAAAGACATCAGAAAAAATCTAGCGAAACCATTGACTATCTGGGGTGGATCATCAATTTTTTCATCATTCAAGAAACATTCATTAGGAATTCTCGAACGCCGTTTCTTATTTTGAACAATAGCCCAAAAACCTTTAGGATCATGACTAAAAGTTGTTTGAATTTTATTGATGTAATCCTTGTAAGCCTGTGACATTTGTATTTTTAGTTCATTACGTAAACGTTTAAATTCATTAAAGTGATAAATACTTCCAAATTTCTTGTATTTACTATGATAGTAAGCCTTAAGTTTTACAATTTTTATAATTTGTGACGTGTGCCAGTTATTTATGCTTATACTAACTTTTTATTTTCAGATTTTCTCTATCGCCATAATGTAACTTTCGACAATGTGACAACAGAAGTGGAAATACTAGACACATCCAAATGTGCGGTAAGTACTATGGTTTTTTTTTATTAAATTATTTACCAGTTTTGTGGCCTGAGATTTACCTGTATGAAAGCTACAAATTTTGATAATACTATGCCTTCAATTTAACTATTTTCAGCTCTGTACTTCAATAATGCCAAATTTAAATATAATTGTGTTGCTCTTATTAACAATGTGAAAATCTCATTTGTTTTCTGAGGTAAACTTATGTTTTAGTTTTGCTTTTGGTATGTGCCTATTGTTTATTTACCCTCATCTATCTTCTTGTTTTGTGACATACTATTACATTATAAATTAATAATAATCTGCTCAGGACAATCTTCGACTAGTTTCGCCCTTGTTGGAGCTTATCAGGTAGGTATACCGAGTACATTGACCAAAGTAAACTGCTGCCTTAACCGCAGCTTCTGACTTTTCGAGTTTTACTTCAATATCTACCAAGGGTACGACCAATTCCTGCAGCTTACGTATTTTAAAAATTGAATCGCAAAGCATCTTTAAATTATGCTATATCTTTAAAGATGCTGCTACATGTACTGGAAATACCGTTCCGAGAGACAATAGCCATAACCTTCGTTACGCAAATTATTTATGCCGGAATAAACAACCATTCGTTAGTGTAACGACCGTTTGTGCTATCTAAACGTTTCGGTTTTACTACCAAGGCGGTTCTTAAACGTATTTGAGCCCCCACGGAGTCGCACATACTTTATTCAGAGCGACGATCGGTATTTGTGTTGCCGATAATACAAGCCCCATTAATGGGGCATTCAAACATGTCATGTCCCACTATCCGTTAACATTAAATTCTGCACGGCCGTAAATCTACCAAAAACATCGACGTGCCGTTCGAAAACAGATAATATTTTTGGTGAACGGCTCCGGCACACTTTCTCGGTGGCGGAGTTATGTCCATTCCAAAATTTAGCGGTAAACGAAATATTGGGCGGTAATCATCCTCAGTCGCGACTTTTTGTTGCTCATTTTAGCTTTTAAGTATCCAGCGATGAATGAAAAGGCAAAATCTTTAGAAGTAATATTAGGGGTTGATTGGTACCAATTACTATGAGCTCTCCTTTTTGTTCACTGTTAATAGTTGATTTCAAAATTATCATATACATCAGAACTAGAAACAATCTTTGTAAGCGCTCGCATACGTGCAACAGCAACCCCTATTTGACAGTAAAGATTTCCAATTTAAGTGAGAAAATCAAATTTCTTATTACCATTCTGTATGAAAACTACTCTTTTGAAGTTCAAAATTCTATATCCACAAACACCGATGGATTCTGGCAATATATTAATTCTCCCGTATTCCAAGCGCTATGAAATACAATAGCTCTGAATTAGACAACCCCAAGGATATAGTGAATGCTTTCGCTGACTATTTTTCATCTATGTATCAGAGCTCGAATTGTAATAACTCTAAATGTGCTAATGTGAAGCCTAATCCTTTATGTATTAATCTGACTCAAATAACCCGAAATGATATCACGAAAGCCATTACAATGTTAAAGAACAAATCAACTGCAGGAGTAGACATGGATCCCAGTTTCTTAGTTAAATATTGCAAAATTATCTTCGTTGAACCACTACTTATACTGCTCAACTTAATTATATAAAAAAACAGTTTTTCCTACTATATACTACTATATACTATCTGGAGATGCAACTCTCGTAAAAAATTATCGTCCTATATCGATAGGTGCTGGAACAGCAGGGTACGGTGGACGTTATATACACTAACATCAAAAAGGCGTTGGACCAGATTGATCACTATATACTCCTATCAAAGCTCGATGTTAGAAGCATACCTATTCAACAGCAAACAGATAGTCTCCTATGGTGGTTACAATTCTTCCGTTTTTGTTCTCAGCTCTGGAGTTCCACAGGGCTCTAATTTGGGACCCCTACTATTTCTCATTTTTATCGACGACCTTGGCGCATACCCTTGATACACAAGCATTGCTCTTCGCCGACAGTCTCAAAATTTTCTTTCAAATACATACTGAGCGTGATTGTAAAAACCTTCAAAAAAGCTTGATACGGTGTGGAATTGGTGTATAACCAACAAGCTATGTTTGAATATTTCTAAGTGTAGTACTATGTGCTATACACGTCAATTACTTCCCATAGCTTGTGACTATGAGATCGACAGCGTAAAACTCCAAATGTCTGCATCAAGGATGTATGGTTTTATTGTTAGAAATGCTGGGGACTTTCAAAACTTAGATGTACTAAAGTTACTTAAGTTTTTTTTACGTTTGTCAAACCAAAATTAGAATATTGTGCGTTGGTATTTTACCCCTTGTACAATCACAGGCTTTGGAAAGAGTGCAAAGAAAATTCTTGAAATATCTCTATTTCAAATGTGAAGGTAGTTACCCTTCGAGGAGCTATGATCATGGTACTTTACTTGTCCGATTTAATATGCAATCCTTGACGCAAAGACGCATTGTAAGTACCGTTTTGTTTGTACAGGGGCTAATTACCAACAGGATTGACTGCCCTTATCGGGTCGGTTGTTTGAGGTTTACTATTCCGCGTCCAGCAGCACGACACAGCCTGACTTTTTACACTGACAGGTGTAAAACCAATTTGTTGTCGAAATCTTCGATATATGTTAAGTACGTGTACCAACTTTAATAAATTTTCAAATGATAGTGATGTTAATAACGCACCGATTAAGCAGTTGCTGATATTATTTTCACTGAATGCCTTAACTGTATCCTAATCTCCATGTAGATGTTACCTATAGCTAATTCGGTATTTTCTATAATTTGCCCTGTATATAGATGGACAATAAACTGTTATTATTATTATTATTTTTCTTTTAAATTCAATTTTAGGAACTGCAAATTCATCAATAGTATTGTAAAGACCGACTAGAAATATTATGCGAATATAGTTTTGATTGTCCATGGTCATTTAGTATATCCAAAAGTAATCATACTTTGTTCCTATTTAGATACAAAACCAGTAATCAGTAATTTTTATATTCGATATAGGACTCCTATTAATGAATACCAGTCTACGTATCTGCTATATAATTTATAATGCTTGATGTAGATTGTAGATATGATGCCCACCCCTATTTAAGTATATTCCAGTGTCCGGTACGCCTCCCTGGTGGCGAAACGGCCTGCAGCTTTTTTTCGTCTGCACTTTTTTTGCACTTATCGCACAATCTGCTGGTATATGCGGCACTTATTTATTATCATTATCTCTGACCGTGTTCAAGGCSCCTTGCTCGTTCGTGCTTTAGCAACCCAAGTGCGATGCTTTGCTGTTTTTATATTCCAAGAAGWAACTAATTAAAACTTTTTGATTGAAGAAATGAAAATGACACACGCAGTTGGCCTGGATACTTTTTTGTAAACAAAATTTTATTTAAGAAACTAAATTTTGATAAACAATGAGTTTAAGTATTTATTTTTAAAAAGGTCACCAGGTACAAATTCTTTGCTGATGGAAACCTCGATATAGCATTATTAAAAACTGGGTTGCGGTATGTAATAGAGGAACATCAAATGTCAAAGGTAACACAAATTTCTGTGAACACTTCGCAAAATATTTATACTACAAAATATTTATTCTACCCATGATATAATTTTACAAAATCGACGAATTATGCTCACACAAACAGCAGAAATAAAGAGTATTCAAATGACATTGAGTGATCAAGCAATAAAAGGGGTAACGCCTCTTAATACAAGCTTGTAAAATGTAGGTACATGACGGAGTTGTAATAAGCGGAAAAATAGTGCCGCTAGACATGCGTTTTCAGGTAGTATTTTGTGAAAACTGTAAACCGCCCTCTAAGACAGGTCTAAAATATCAAGCAACGATCTATGAGAGTGACTTAAGCAGAGGGCTTTACAGCTTGATGGTCGGCCGTCGTAAACTACTGTATTGTAAATGAGGGTTTTTACAACCTTATGGTCGGCCGTCCTAAACATTGGGATTAGTGGCACGCTTCAAAGTTGCTAAATAGGCCGGATTCAAAAAAATCTTGTTGGCAGAAATTTTAACTTTTCCACTATGAATTTTTGAAATTTATTAGTTGTGATAATTTAGCAATCAATGAAACAGAAGCTTTTATAACAAATTTTATTTAATGCAGACCTGATGCTAACTGGCGCGACCCGCGATCGATTTTTATGTGATACTTTATTGGGTTTAAGTTTTCCGATGTATAAAATAAAAGCCTTTGCATGTCATAACGAATTTATACAAATTTAATATAAAAACATACAAATTAGTAAGTAGAAAATTATTTACATTTACAATAGTGCACACGGTATCGATTATGTTCATTACAGCTTGCTAACAAGCACATTACAAGAGTCACAAACTAACAAAAAAATAACCACTTTCACTGCTAAAATCACGATTAACTTCTATTATTAATTCTTGTACATGATTCTCTCTGTACTGTCTGATTGTCCAGTACATGCCGCACTGAATTTCTCCATGCATCGACACTTGTCATTTCAGTTTCGTGTATAATTTTTAGCAGCATTTCATTGCTAAATTTTTCACCGGTGTTCCCTCGTCGAACTCTTTGTTTCAACTGCCCCCATATCATTTAAATGGGGTTGAAAATGCAATGATATGGGGGTAATCGTAGAATGGTGTGTCCACAATGTCAATTTTAAATTTCTTCGGAATTTGTTTCTGTGCCAAGCACTTGCAACAATGTTTTTTTGTGTAGTCCTCTTCGAAATATAAATCTTTCTTAAAACTCTTGAATGGTTGCCTTATTAGTTGTTGTATTTGGAATTTTATCCATCCGAATGGTAGCCAGCGTTGTCCACTACTATGACGCTGTTTGGTGGCAATTTGGGCAATAAAGTGTTTTTGAACCAATTTTCTAACACTTCCGCATTTATATCAGAATGATAATCGGTGCTTGCTTCTTTTAAGTTTTTACGTCCAAGATACAGGGCTCCAGGAACGAAACCATTTTCACCTCCTCCGTGTAGAATCATTGTTCTTTTTCCTTTCGACGCTGAAATATKGACGTAGCACTTCCCTGAGTCATCAACCCATCCTTTTTTTATTATATCATGGGTATCGTACCATATTTCGTCGAGGAAAAATATCGGAAGATTTTCCTGCTTATACATTTTTATAGATTTTAAATAATCGTATCTCCACTGTCTCATTACCTAGCTTTCCATCAAGATTTGCTTCTTCTGCACCTTTTTCATTGTAAAGCCAATGGTTTTAATATACTTTTGCAGAGTATGCTCGGAGCAGTCGATAATATTATCATTTTTCAATTTTTTATATAACACGACGATTGTTGGAATAACATTATCTTGTACATTTCATAAATGTTTCTTTTAATATGATCCGCGTGAGTTGCAGTAAATTTTTTAAAACTGCCCTTGTCGGATCTTATCTTTCTCTTTGAAGGCCAGGATTTAACAATTCCCCAGATGGTTGAATGTGGAGTTCCAGTCACTTCTGCCGTTTTATCTAAAGGTTGCCTCTCGCCATCACATTCCAATAATAATACCAAATAATGCTCGTTAATTTATGTGTACGGAAAAAAATCTAAAAAAGCCTAAACACAATTTTTTGATACGGTCCACTCCGCTGCAAAAGAGTGGAACGTGCCGAACCCGTCTGTTATTTACGACAGCTACATAGATTGTTGCTTGCAACTATAAAATTATATTATACTAAATAACCATTAACCAGCAGTGCAAACAATTTTATTTTTCCCCAAAAGTAGGAAAATATATATATTACGTAAATATTTGTTCTATATACACATCAGTTGCAGTCAAAATATCGATGCTTTTTCGTCCTGGGTAATTTCGTTGTAAAGGTTAAATGACAATTTCTAAATTATTTCGACAAATTTGCTTCTATTTGAATGTATTTGCCAAACATTTTGTGGAATATCTGATTGCAAATTTCTCCGAATGCTCTTTAAAGCATTTGTATAAATAATCTCTGAATCACATTTTCAAAATCTGTTATACAAATCGAAAAACAAGGACTGAGGCTTAACCAAGTAACAAACAGATTTAGAGCCGCCGGTTTCAAAGTAAGCCCAACCCCTAACAGATAACTGCAGAAATGACCCTTATTTAGTACACTGATGGTCAATGGCACAACATCACAAATTATATTAGGTAGGCCTTTCTTTTAGAGAGCGGCTAACAGTTTTCGTAAAATACTACCTAAAAACGCGTTTCTAACGCCACTACTTTTCCGCTTATCTATAACTGTATCATGTACATTTTACAAGCTTGTATTAAGAGGCCGTACCCCTTTCATTGCTTGATCACTTAATGTCATTTGAATACCCTATATTTCACATTTCCTATGAACGCGCGTTTCATGTATAAAAACCACAAGCGCGAAACTGTTACACATTCGTTCAACAGTCGCAGTAGCAGCTGCCATCCGTTGAAACCTAGCGGAACTGAGCAATTTGTATTGAATGGGTTTGAATTCTTCGAGAACACTCGAATTGTACTGTACGCACCCAGGCAATGTCTAATAACATGCTGTCTTGCGCCACCTCCACGCAAGCTACCTGATTACGCTCGCAGCGCACCTACGGTGGCTGTTGGTCTCCAATTAACGAAATCAGGTGTGCAGCTGTGCAAAAATACCAATAAAACCAGTAAATTTACGCCGCCGGTCTCGCATGCACATTATTCTTGCCGCAAAGGTGCAAAAAGGGTACTGTTATGTAAATTGCGGGTTGTCCGCCAATTGCGAGAGGATGCGGACCGAAGTAAAAAAGAAAGGGAGAAAAATCGCAGACGGTCTAATAAGTAAACTTGAAATGCGGTGCGCACCGGCCGAAAAAGCACGTTTCGATTGTGCAACGAAATTTAGTGTGGTCAAGGAAGGCACGTAGCTAATCGAAAGCGATGAAAAGGAACCACACACGTCCGCAATGAGATATCGTCTTCCCATTGCATGTATCTTTAAAATGATACGTTTTTCTTAAAAAAAAGATTAGTGTAATAATTTTCTAGTAATATGCATTGTTTCTTATTTTAAATAAAATCCGTTATTTAACTGGAATTGTCGTCATTGTGCATTTTCTAGTTATTTCTGATCGCATTTCGAGGGACATTTTGTCAAAATCGGTAATGAATTACCTAGTACATGGGTTGATACCGTAGGTAAATACAGAGACCTACATTATCGACTGCCTGCTCATTTGGTGAAAATCGGTAATACGTCATCTAATGACCAACTATAACGCAGGTTGCTATGGTCGATAAGACCTATACACCGTCGATTGCCAAATAAGTTCACTGAAAAAAACAACGGAAAGAAGAGAACAGTGAAATCAGATTACTTTGAATGACTCACATTTGCAATATTAATTTTAGCTCTATATTTACTACCTCATCCACCACATATTCAAGATTTTATTAGCTTTGACCGATTTTTTACACTACCTTGTATACATCTTTCTTATTTTTTTCCTCCCTTATTACCTGGGAAGGGGGGTCAAAAGGCACATCATTGAAAAGGGATATCTTTCCGGATTCTAAAAATGTATCAAACTTTGGTTTGAAGGCTTCCGTGGTTGTTATTGATGACATGTTGTTTTCCGGGCTGGTTGCCACGTTGGTTATTAGACCTTGACGTTTCGTTTCAGTTTCAGAGCTACTTCTGAGGAAGTCACCGACATGAGTGTCGAAACGTCAAAGTCTAATAACCAACGTGGGAACCAGCCCGGAAAACAACATGTATCAAACTTGTACAATTTATTGCTTCCGAGTAGAGAAAAGTCTAAATACAATAATTGACCCTGACAAAGAACGAATAGAATCAAAACAATTTTCTTTAAAATGGACAAAAATGCCAGTTATTACAATTTTTCCTTGGCTGGTGATAATTTGCTCAAACTAGACGAAGTTTGATCAAATTATTGCGAAACGGGTAAAGAAAAAAGAAAAACATGATTCCATGAAAAATGCCGTATTTTGTCAGATTTACATTATAGAAGATGGTCAAAATATTCCTTCCTAGCAGTAATGCAGCCTTGCGTAAAAGTTTTCTAATGTATTTTGTAACTTATTTGGAGGTAAGTTCTAAATTTTTATCCTGATTCTTCCTTTTAAATCTTCTACAGTATACGGCCGATCAGCATAAATTTCAGATACCCCGCAGGAAGAAATCAAGCGGCGTCAGATCAGGGGAATGTGCTAGGCATTCTATCGCTCTGCGTCTACCAATCCATCTATCTGGAAATATCGCATTCAAATATCCACGAACGTTGAATGAAAAATGGGGCGGTCCACCATCTTGCTGAAACCATATCTGTTCAAATGGACGGGCAGCATTTTCACGATCAGGGAACAGGCGAATAAGTTCTGGTATAATGTGTTCGCGCAAGAACTTACTTCAAATTTCCATCAATGAAATAATGTGCTCACGGATAATACCACACCGGACATTCACTTTCTGTTGTGTGTGGACTTGTTCCATTCAATATGGATTTGTGTCCGACCAATATCTTAAATTATGTATATTCACATTACCATTGAGGCAAAAAGTCGCTTCATCAGAAAACATAATCCAATATAAAATGTTTCTATCGTCATCTATCATGTTTATAGCAGTATCGCAAAATTCTATCCTATGATGGAAACCATCTTCGCTCAGTTCTTGTAATAAGTGAATTTTGTATGGATGAAACTTCACTCTTTTCCTAATTTTCTGAACAGATCTTCTGCTAATATGGTGAGTGAGAGCACGCTGTTGTACGGAACACTTGGGATTCTCTTGCACATCTAATAAGATATCAAGGTACTTTCCTCACTCGAAGTAACCTTTGGACGTCCTGGTTTTTGACGATTATTAACAGCGTCGGTTTCGTCAAAACGTTGCAATGTTTTAATAACTTTTGATCTGGCAATTGGTTTACGATCTTCATGAATTGCATTGTAGTGTGCAACTACTTCCGAATAACCGCCTTCTATCTCCATAACCAATCATCATCAAAATTTCGATGCCATCATGTTTAGTTAACTGAAGCATTGCAATTGCAAACAACAAAGTGAATGAAAATTATTACCAGTCATGAGGAAATGGAGACACTTGGAGTTTTTATTCTTTATACTTAGGGATAACGAACGTGGCCCTTATCCCGAAGTTTTTTGCAAGACCCAAGTTTGTTATCTCACTTTTTCCAACCCAGAAGCAATAAATTGTACAAGTGTGATACATTTTTGAAATCAAGAAAAGTATAATTTTCAATGGTATGCCCTCTGACACCCCTTCCCATTAAAAAAATGCACTTTCTGCCCATATCTCGGAAACAAGAGCTGACACGGAGTGTAGCGACATGCTTAGGTGTGTATATTCCGCCCTCTATTTGGGATTCAAATTTTGAAATATTTATGTTAGAAACTGAGTGAGTAGCAAATATGACATGCACTCTTCTGCGTTCACCTGAAAGGCAGACTTCAGTCAAGACGCCCCGCCTCATATAATAATGTATTATGACCTAACAACTAGGTCACCATACTTTCTGCGAGAGGTCAAGCATAAGAACACCACCGCCCAATTATTATGACATTAAGAAGTGCAGTTTACGATACTGGAAGACATTAAACAAGCCTTTAAGGAACGCAGTGAATTGTAAAGCTTAATTCGCGAAGAAGGCAAAGGATTTGTATCCTGAATTTTACTTTTGTATATTTTGCCGTACGTATATACATAAAAAACGTAGACGGACTTCATTTTCCAAAATACCACGGCACGGCGATGGCAGACTAAAAAATCAAGCGGAATATAATTGAACATCCCGCATTATGGCTATTGCATGCATTCCTCTTTGATTTATGATATTATTCCAAGTTAATAACACTAACACGAGAACCAGTCATTGTTCCAGCAGAGGGGTTAATTCAACAATGCCCCGTGTGGCACAGAGAAATTGTTGGGTATGTTCTGACATGAGAAAAGACAAACGGCGAGGCTGCATATCAAATACGTTTGGAGTATTATCACAAAAACGAATATAATATGTATAAGTTTTGATTATGACAGTTCAAATACAACATCACAGCTGATTTAGGCACGTTGTAGTTGAGCCATTTGATCTAATTATTCGTTGCATTATACATCGGCTTGATTGATTTGATTCTTTATCGAATAACTGTAATGATCCCGTAAGATTGCAATAATGTGTTGTTTCTCTTCCATGATTAAATTTGCCGATTTATGGTTTTGTTTATATAAATAGAATAGAAGTAACGTTTCTGATCCCTCTTTTTCTAACCTTTTCAATTTCTTCGTACAATATTGTACTTCTAATTTTCATCACCTTTTATGAGAAACGAAAATCTTTGAGAAGATCTTGAGGTATGGTGACTGCTATTTGTTAGCTTCGACGTTAAGTGCATACTTTTTTTATCTCTTTATTGTTAAATAAATAAATTTGATAAAACTTTCTGTTTTAGCTGTGGTGCTGAACTGAACCAAAATAATTATTTTTGTATCTAGAACGCGAAATGATACTTTTTCGTTATATATAAGTTATATATAACCATTCGAGAACGCAAAAGCATTTCGCGTTCGAGATACAAACAATATTTTTTCGAAAACTGCAATAACATGAGATAATTGTATGTATAACAATTTAATTCATATTTGAAATCCTTTAAACTACTGTTTGAATCAAGACATTTTAGGTGCAGTGGCGTTGCCTGTCGATAGCAACCTAATAAACAATAAACATTGTTTGTCAGGAAAAGTAATTTCAGAATTATAATATATTGTAATTATTCATATTCTAAAGGGTGTGAGAGTGTTTAATTGAAAATGAGCTCGGAAAGTTCAGAAGAGCATTTACCAGGAGAAATATTGGAAGCGGCGCAAAGTGGTTTCACAATTAATCTCCAAAAAATCGTCGAGACAGTACGAGATCGCCTACAACGAATTTAAAGTGTGGTGCAGTTCAAAGGAAATTCAAAAAGTGTCCGAAGCGGTATTACTGGCATATTTCGAACATACAATTAATAAAGTTAAACCTTCGACATTATGCTCAGTATATTCAATGCTAAAAAAATGTAAATATTTTTTTTTCTAAACTAATACCATATTTAAAAAGCAAATCACTTGGATACCGTCCAAAAAAGTCCAGAATTCTAACGAAAGAAGAAATTGAGAGATTTTTACAAGAGGCACCCGACAGCAGATTTCTGCTAGAAAAAAAAACAAGTTAGTATAAATCTATTGACTTATCTAATTTTGAGCAACTTTTCAGCTCATTTTAATTATTGGTGTTTGTGAAGGTTTGAGAAGAGATGAGCTATGAAAATAACTACAGATGATGTTGATGACAGTTATAGAAAAAAATATTTTTTGCTAAGGAACTTTTTTACTCGACTCTATATATAACAGTATAATAATCAGTTTGTAAGCCGACAGCGACAGTGAAATCGACTTTGATTCGACTGATTCAGACAGTTCAACATTTCTTGTGGGTGACATTGTATACAGCATACGCATAAGTATGTATGTATACGTATATATGTATGTCTAATGTTAATATATTCGGTCTTAAGATGTGAACGCCTCATTATCTTAAAGTAGATCATGACGTATCAATATGCCCTCGTACACTCTTTGCCTGCAATGCTTCAGAAATGTTTGTATCGATCTACCAGAGTTCATACTTGTTTGCCCAAAAATGCACTGTGCAGTTAACCAATATAGCCCAGAGACCCACCCAGCCCATCGGAACGTCTTGCTTCAATGCACAATTACTTCTGCATTACAATTTCGACTAACAAGCCCTAACTGCCGCCTTCTGCATCCAATGTGCACCGAAATTACAACGTTTGCCTCGAAATTAACGGTCACACGTAACGACCGCTTTAAGACAATTTCTCACGGACCGTTACGGATAAACGGTTACTTTTTCTTAAATATTCAAGTCCTCGACGTTAATAAAACTGTTGGACCTCAAGCGGATACGTCACCGGTACAAAGATGTTATGGGCCGAAACCCGACATGAAGTCCTGTATTTCATTGTGGACGTCACTATAATAAAGAGGTGCACGGGCGTGGACACGGTTTTGAAGAACGTTAGGTTGACTTCTAAAAGTGGTGTAGGTAGAGATTTGTTCTTTAAGCGGCTCGTTTTGATTGCTGCACTCTGCACATGGAGTTCCTCCGAAATATGTAAAGACACAGCAGGTTTTGTTGACCTTAGATCAAAACAGCATGAGATATTGCGCGAAGAAAGGATAAAAATGAAAAAAGCACATCAAAAGAAACGTTTAGCAAATACGCAAAAGAAATTCTCATGTACAATACGCGTATGATATTATCAAAATTATAAAGTCGGCAGAGATCTTTACAACTAAGGTTTACACCTTCCTGTATAAATAAGGGATGTGGACATGCATTTCAGAGAGAAAAGCTTGAAATATATGTACCACAGGACTCGGCAATGGGGCCTACTCCCTCCATAATATATACAAATAGCCTTAGCACATCTAAAACTAGTACATATGCAAGACTCACCTATTATCCCAGCTTTCCCAGCGGTATGGAGTGCTGCTGATGGTGTGGCGTCTGTCTCCTTTTTGAAGAATGTTGCGTTTCCTAAAAGCAAATACAAGTTGTAAACAAGCTCCTCTTACAGCCTGGTATTATATTAGCGTGTAATGAAAAATAAGAATACATAACACGTTTAGAACTAATTCGCACTATCATAGTTGTATGGCAAGACCTAGAGAAGATTTTAGGATTCAGTATCACCGACCATGCTATGCTTAATGCAAAAGTTTGTAGGCTACAGGGGCTCTAAATTATACAGGGTGACACTAAAATAGAGGTGAATGTAGCATTTACTGTATGACTGTAATGTGCTAGAGCTCATGCATGTATAGTAATGCAACTCTCTTACCGTTATTACAACCCTGCAATAAAATTTATCTTTCATCTCGAACAGCAGGCGGCCCTTCACAAGTTACCGCAAATAACCTGATTACCATAAATTTAGGTCCGATTTTCGTAAGATGGTTAAGCACGGTCGGATTATTTAAAGTTCACTACCGGTCAAACCAAAACTAGCATTCAGTCTTAGTATTTCTGTGCGCGAGACAACAGAAGCGAAAATTGTTCCGTCTTTGGGAAAAAGCTGCTCAAACTACCGCTCAGAATGAAGTTGCTGACGCTGACATGGAAGTGCAAATTGAAGAAAACAAGAGGAATCGTCGTTACCTTACCCAAGATGCCAAACAAATCATATAAAATGTATACAATCTTTTGATAAAAAAAGAGTGCAGTGCTCCGTTAAAAGTGACAAGTGAAATGGTTGGTGTCCACTACACGACTGTGAGAGATATTATTGAAAATAAAGGCAATTCAAGAAAATCACGCAATTCGGAGAAACTTTTAAATATATCAAAAGAGCTTGGGATAGAAATTAAAAAAGTGATTTACCAAATGTATAAGAAAAATAAAGTTCCAACTACGACAAGTCTGAAATTAAAACTTTTGGAATTAGGATATGACATAAGTTATTGCGAAGAGTGGTTCGGAAAATACTTGAGGAGCATCGGTTTTAATGATAGTACATTAAACCAACGTTTGTCCATAATGAAATAAACCCGACTTAAAAGAATGAGATGGGATTATATAAATAAAATCATAAGGTACCGCCAAGAAAATCGTAATATCGTATATTTGGATGAAACGTGGTACGACACTTACGACTTGTTAAAAAAGGTCTGACAGATGGGACAAATAACTGCGTTCTGCAAGCACCACCTTCGAGAGAAAAAAGAATTATAATTCTTCATGCGGGAGGAAGTGATGGATGGGTGGAAATGGCTTCTACTGTCAGCGAAACAGATCCAAAATTGTTCTGCTGACTACCATTGCTGGACTCTGCACTTTTAGAAACTTGGTTTCAGTAGCAGTTACTGCCAGGGCTACCACCKGGATCTGTTATAGTCATGGATAACGCGAGTTATCATTCAAAATTAATGAACAAGGGGCCAACATCAGCTACAAAAAAAATAGAAATAATTAATTACATGKAAAAGAATATAATTATAATTCCGGATGGAAAAGTTAGCAAAAAAGATCTGTTGACAATAATAAAAAATCTCAACATACCTAAACAATATCGAGTTGATTAACTAGAGAAAGGACATGGACATATAGCTATGCGTTTGCCATCGTATTATTGCGTCCTAAACCCAATTGAATTAGTTGTAGATTTAGTGCGTAGAGAGGTAAGTAGTATAACAAAAGAATTGTGGAAAAGTTGTATTAAGCATGTTATTGAAATTAAAAATAGCTATGTATCCCCAAATTTTCAAAATTTTATAATACATGTTAATGGTGATGCTAGCAGTGATTCAGAATTTGGCAGTAGTGATGATAATAATAATTAATATATCTAAGTTATGTCTGTTGTAAACTTGTTAGACTTTTTTGTAAAAATATAATAGATGTATGGAATTATTTTTTCTTATTTAGAGCTTTAGATAAAAAATATATATTCTTTTAAAATACTTGTCTTTTATTTACACATTTAGTTATGTTAACTGTTAACCGCATGTTCCCAATAGTTAAAAGATTGTAAAAATATTTAGGAATGCGAGATTTTTCTTTGCATATTAAATATGCTCAGATGTGCATGTTGTCTAGTTCGATTACAAATTTCATTATAACTAGATATACTTTGCTTGTGCAAAATAATGTTGCTACTCATCTAAAACTACGTACAATTCATTTCGAGGCGTAAATAAAAACGATCGATGTAAAACCTCTTATTAACCGAATGATTAAGAGCTACTTAGAAAAATATACACTACACAAACAAAAAACGAGTTTTAGAACGGCTTAAAGCCGGCACTGGAAATTCGCAAAATCACAAAGAGAGGGTTTGATTTATGAGGGGTCGCGTGCCGTTCCAACTGTGCCTGTAAATGAAAGGTAAATAGTATTGCAGGTTTGTAAAAACGGTAAGAGAGTTGCATTACTATACCACCTATCCGCTCTAGCTTGAAGCGTTACCTCTTCAAGTAAATTAGGTAGCTCATTTTCCAAAACGTTCCTATAAGTTTCTCAAATGATCAAATAAATGATCGCCCATAAAACCTCCCCATATATTTACTCTAAACTTTACTTGATGTCTGGGTTGAACAACAGCATGAGGATTTTCGTCGTACCAAAAGTGCTGATTGTGAGAATTAATCATACCATCTCTTGTAAAGCTTCTTCAGTGAGCAACACATTGACAAAAACTCAGGATCAGGATTGCTGGCCCGTTGTTCTTAAAACCGTTCACAAAACGTTCTGCGACGGGGAAAGCCTATTTCAATTAGTCCCTAGACGCCCTGAAGGTGGTAAGGGTGCAGCGGATAATTTTTTCGAAGTTGTGGTTCGATCTAGCCGTTCTGCTAGAGCTTATTCTTCTAGTGCTGCTTTGTCGGGAGTTTTTTATTTTGCGTAATATTCTATTTTCTACGTATTTCTACAAAATTAATACTACTTAATTTAATACGTTCGAAGCGCTTTGATAGAATCATATATCTGTGACCCCTGAATTCCAGCAAATTCTTGCCGACGTTGTTTGTATGCTTAATAACCATCTTTACAACTTGGCGTCGGTTTTCCTGGCATTCTTATGCCCTGGCAGTCATCCAGAACCGTTGTTCATATCCAAAAGCAAACCTGCTGCATTTCCTGTCCCCAAGGGCGATCCCAACCAGTATCCATTTTATTTAGCACCGCAGACACGGTGTTACAGTTTTAACTGATCCACGCGGTTGCAAATTACACCTTTCGCTTTAGGTGATTTGAATACGTCTCGTCCAGATCCCGCGGCGGAGTTGCCATGTGTATTACACAAAATATTATAAACAAAAGGGAGTTTCTTGGCTTCCAAGATAAGTCAGGTTGTTAAATGCGAAGATATGCAAATGCTGAATAACAATAGAACATCCTGTATAAAATCCGTCTATTTCAATAGAGCCGCTGAATGTTCTGAAAGAACAATGTGTTTTCAACATTTATCTGCATTTTGATTGGATAAAATTGCTAAAAAGATTAAAATTCATATGAGCAATTAAACTATAACAATACGTATTCCAATTACCCCGGTCCTGTTAGTGTAAGAATTAGAAAGATAAATTCAACACATAAAAGAGCAAATGCAGTCCATACGCCTAACAGAAATCTGTGTAAGTGACGTCAACTTGACCAATATTATATATATATATCTTCAGATATAAATTGAGAGAATGATGCAAGGTTAGTTCTGAACAAGACGATGCTGATTTTCGCTAATGCCACTACAAATTTAATTAATTAAAGTGTCCTAGATGACATCATTCAAAAAACTTTCGCGCAACTAAAAAATATAACAGATAAGGAAATAAAGTAAAACTTCCGCTTATTCTGACCTATGCGAATGACCTGGTGGTAATAGCAGAGAATTTTTATTCAATAACATTTTCACAAGCTTGAATTCGTGCCCAAAACGGTCTTTTAAAATGCATTAACATTTCTGGAGTGGTGGATCTCCATGCATCACGTATTTTATTTTCTAATTGTTCTACACTTTCAATTGTTGTTTGGTATACTTGCTCTTTTACCATTCCCAACAGAAAAAAATTCAAAAGGAGTAAGGTCCGGGCTTCTCGGTGGCCAAGGATTAACTGAACCTCTTCCTATCCAGCGGTTAGGCAAAAGCAAATCAAGATGATTTCGCACTATTCTGTGATAATGTGCAGGTGCCCCATCTTGTTGGAACCATAGATCTTGTCTTACTTGTAAATTTACATAATGGAGAAGTACCGGGAAAAATGTTTCTTAAAAAAATTGGATAAGTATTGCCATTTAAACTATCGGGAAAAAATAAGGCCCAACAATTTGATTCCCCAATATTCCGCACCAGACATTCGTCGAGTAGATAGTTTGAAAATGTTCTTCTCGAATCCAACGTGGATCTTCTTGCGCATAATAATGCATGTTATGTTTGTTAACGCCACTATTATTAAAAAATCTTGCTTCATCTGAGAAGCAAATGTTACAAAAAGCCAGTCTTTTAGGATAATCTGTCTCCTTTAAGGCCTGAACTAATTGCAAGTGATACAGATGAAATTAATTGCCTTTAATTATTCGGTGTACTGAAGACAAATACCGGTTGCTCTTGAGGCTACCCTTTGACGAATATGAGGATTTTCGTCAATCATTTCCAATACTCTAATTTCATTGACAGGGCCTGTTGCTGCTCTTTATCTTGACTTTTTCAGTGGTGGCCAGTTTGTACTTAAAGTTAATTCAAATCTCTTGAAAATTGTATCGGCAGGAGCTCTTCTATTTGCATGCATTCACCATAAATCAAATCATATCTGTTTTTTCATCATTTGAATACATTTTGACTTTTAATAAATACAGTGACAGGAACCATAGCGTATAGCCGTCATGGATTCCCAATTTATTTTTGAAATAATACCGTTATGTAAAATAACCACATTGGCTATGAGAATGTATTTTGGGTTGCATTTTTAATTTCGTCAGGGTCATTATCATTCGTGAAACATCCTATACCACCAACTGTAGAGAAACAGAATCCAGAATGGACATCCTAAAAAATATATACA
The DNA here is from genome assembly GCA_025024175.1 of Rhyzopertha dominica. Lineage (NCBI taxonomy): Eukaryota > Metazoa > Arthropoda > Insecta > Coleoptera > Bostrichidae > Rhyzopertha > Rhyzopertha dominica. The sequence continues at coordinate 80,182,758 of QCXZ01000137.1, read as the reverse complement.
CATCGGTAATCCTGCGCTTCGTGACATATATATACCAAAGCTAAGAGAACAAGCTTGAGAGATACAGAAAGAAATACTGTGCGATTTTTGGCCAAAGCTGTCAAAGAAACCGAAAATTGAGGGAAAACGTAACCGCTAGAGGGAAAGACAATCACAAAAGAATAATGAAATATTGGGGACATATCCAGAAGAGAGAAGAAGACCATATACTACAAAAAGCCGTGGAAAATGAACAGCAACATGCTCAAAGTAGGACGACCGTGCTACCCGTGCATGCACCCTGAAAACCTCCCCATTCCAATCCCCAAACTCCTGTAACATGAGCTACAAGGGAGCCCCCTCCAACCCAGCGGAGACGTAGCCGGCCCGGCGGTATATCCGGGAACAGCATAAATGCCCACCGTACGCCGCTTCAATCAATCAATCAACTGTACAAGACGAAAATTTGAAATGAAGACCCATATTACGATTAACGTCCATACCTGGCAACCCCGGCGTTATCGCAGGCGCGGGCCGTCTGCCATTATTTATAATTAACAGCGTGTGCCATACCTGGACGTTCCAGGAACAACGAAACGTTTTCCGCGTGGATATCTGATTTGCAGCGCGTTCTACGCGTGTACAGGGTTGCAGGCTATGACAGGAATCGTGTCAAGATGTATCACAACGTCATTAATTTGTTATAGATACCGAGCGGCTGTTACGGCGAAACGGGGTGTGTTGAGAGTATCAGAGTGAATAAACTTAACTGGTCATTATCTTTCAGACAGATGGCTGTTTATGAGCAAATTCAAGTGGAATTGCGGTCTACGTACTTTTCGCTTGCCGTTTTGGGACACATTTTGTTGTCCCAAACTATCCAGAGTGAATAAAATTGGAAGCAAAGTATTTTGCCATTTTCTTATGCAGGGTCGCTACAAAGTATGGAACCAGCAGGATATTTCATTGTGCATGGGCCCATGGGTAATTAAAGTGCATTTTCTGGAATTTTTCAACTCTCGTTTCCAAGATATGGGCGCAAGTTTTTTAAATGGGAAGGGGGTCAAGAGGCACAATACATTGATGAAACTAGACTAAAATTATCACCACTCAAGGAAAAATGGTAATACCTGGCCATTTTAGCGATAACGAAAATTGTTTTGATTCTTTTCGTTCTTTGTCAGTCTCAATTATTGTATTTACACTTTTCTCAATTCAGAAGCAATAAACAGTACAAGTGAGATGCATTCTTCAAATCAGGAAAATATAATAATAATAAGTTGTCTTTATTCGTCGTGTAACAATATATCAGAAAGACAAAAAATTGAAACAGAAACAAATCTTACACTAACGAAATGGCGGAGTTGAGTCGCCGCCCAAAGAAGGACAGGTCAGGTCAGGTCAGGTCAGGTAAGCAAATTTGAAATTACTCGATGACTTAGACTTTAGCTGTAATGGGACAGAGTTATACAAATTGCAGATATTGTAAGGAAAGGAACGTTTAAAGAAACTACGTTTATGTGCCGGAATTGAAAGTACATCTTTACGCCTAATATTAATGTTATGTATATCTGTCCGAAATTTAATTTTATTGTAAAGGTATGGTGAAGTTTTGTTTGAGATTATTCTATGACACAAACAAACAAAATGAAGCCTTCTTCTGTCCGAGATGCTCAGCTCAGACAAAACCATGACCTCGCAAAGCAATATTTTTTGTTTTAAATTTAAAAAGTGTCGTATGTTATAGATTGCTTTCAGGTTGCAGAAAGATCCACCAATAAGTGAGCTGACATGTGAAACAAAGCGTAATTTATTATCCAGCAACAATCCCAAATTTTTAACGCAACTTACTGTTTCCAAGGTATTATTTTCAATTTGTATGACGAAAAGCTCGATTATATTATTATATGCTGAAGGATTTGGAGCAATAAAGAGGATCATCTTGGATTTTGAAGCATTAATGCAAAGAGAATGTTCTTCCGAGGCTTTAGATAGTTGATTCAAATCACTATTTATATTTTCTTTCACTGCGGGAAGTTTTTCTTTATTGAAATAGAATAATATTTGAGTGTCATCCGCGTAGAAATGGCACTCTCCGGGCTTTACAGTCGAGACTAATACAGATGTGTACAAAGTGAAAACTAGAGGACCCAAGATCGACCCCTGCGGAACACCACAATATACTCTATACGGCTCCGACAAGGCATTTTCGATCTTCACAGTCTGGAATCTATCTGCGAAGTAGCTCTCAAACCATGATAAAGCATCAGACTCCAAACCTAAATAGTGCAGAATGGCGAAAAGCAAACTATGGTTCAGCGTGTCAAGTGCTCTGGTATAATCCAGGAGCACAAGCAAATATATTAGACCACCATCCATAGCTGTTAGAATATTATCAGTTATGTTCAACAATGCTGTCTCACAGCCGTAACCCTTCCTGAAACCAGATTGGGTATCAGGTAGCAAATTAAAATTGATAACGTGGTCCATTAACTTCACAGGGGGTGTTATTTTTAGGAATAGGTATCACTAAGGATCTCTTCCAACAGTCAGCCATTGATTATATGTAAGTAAGAATTTAGGATGGCAATGCCATCTGTCAGCATTACACTGACATGATGACAAAGTCACCTAGCTGTCAGTGTAATGCTGACAGATGGCATTGCCATCCCAAATTCTTACTTTCATCATACCATTGCTTTGGTATATAAGCAAAACCAGTTCTATGCCGTGTTCTCTACACTAGACCTAAACTGCACTGATGAGCTGTAATGACAGCGAAATAGTACTATCTGCAGTTGGTTGAGGTGTAGACAGCACAGCATAGACATGCATTTAATTGATTATATGTGTTAAATACGGGAAAACTTTTCAATTATGTGCCTTTTAACCCCCTTCATTAAAAAAAATACAATTTCCGCCCATATCTCGGAAACCAGAGCTGACACGGAGTTGAAAATGCATTTTAATGACCCACAGACCCACGTACAATTTCAGAAAAAAATCGGTCGAGCAGAACCTGAAATATCCTGCTGGTTCCATACTTTGTAGCGACTCTGCATATAAAATAATACAATTAGGATTACATTACCCCAAAAACCCGATAACTGTATCTATGTCGTACATGGTATTTGGGTGGGAAATAAAATTAAGTAGGTACTTAGTTTTAAAAACTGTTGGGGTGTAAGCTAGCCTGATGTTTTGCTGCGAACTGAATATATTCATTTTTCAGTGTTGACTAAACCAAAAGTCCAATTGTGTTAAATCAGCAGACCTAGCGGGGTACACAATGTTCAACCCACATATTTCTTTGTTTAAAAAAATCTTCTAGAAGTGCCGGTAACTTTTCCCGTAAAAATTCCATGTAGGTACCTGTGCCTTAATATAAGTCTGCCCTAAAATGATTGTAGGGTAGTAGAACCTCAGTGATTTTATGTATAATTTGATGTGCTTTACCAAATACGTTATTCAGAATGGGATCGTTCCATTGAAAATAAAGTTGTAGTTAATATCTCAACGATTGGTGCTCTATTGCTTTTTTACCATCCTCATTAGATTGATCTAGCAAAATTTAAGGAACTTTCAGACTTAAACCACTATTCTATAACTATAAACAAGTAAGCTGAACAAATATGCCGGTGTGGTCCAGTTATAGTCCTCATCCATTTAAGGGTTTTGTTCCAAATCTTAGAGAAAAATGTTTCGATTCAAATAAAAGGTATAATGTTTAAGAATTACTCTCATTTTTATTGCCTATTGTAAGCTTCTAATCATGCAGATTTGCCTTCGAGCTTCTAAACTTTGCAGTCAACTGCCTTAAAGAAGCATGCAGACATAATTAGGTCATGCTGCGCAAACCACTGGAAAAAATCTAACGTGAACGCTATTTTTTCTGGAAGAACTTCTTCAGACTCTTCTTAAGAGCTAACAATGTTGTGTCAATCGAGTGTATTTCCAGTTCCACCGTACAGAGCAGTCTCATTGTGCACGAACCTTGTTTACAACACCGGCAGCAGCATTTTATTTACTCTTCTCACCTTCGGCTGTATGCCACGGACACGACGTCTGCACGGCTTTTGTCAACCGAATCTGCACGCCCTTCTCGTGCCAAGGTTGGGGCCTGTTCTTCGGAATCAGATATTTCCGATAAAAATTACCGTACACGCATATCGTGAGAGGACATCGCATTTGAACAATAGATAATTTGTAATGCACGGCAAAAGTAGGCAACTATGGATGCTCCGCGTTTGTTGCATTGTGCTGGGATTTTTTTTTGCTGCGGAAAGGTACTCGAAGCGTTTCGGTGAGGTGAAGATAAGCCGTTGGATGGCCAAAGATCTGGGACGTATTCGCTCTGATGAGACGTGAAAGTGGTTTGGTATTTGATATTCCTAACTTCTGGACAGATATTCGAGTAATCCCAAAATCAGTAGCGGATTTAGGGAGGAGGCTGAGGAGCCAAAAAAAAAATCATTTGGATTCACTTCCGATAAATCTCAAATGAGGAACGCCAATCTCAAATTATTTTGGAATTGTTGGAGTTATTTTAGAATTCTTGGGAATTATTTTCGAATTGATGGAATTTGTTTAGATTTGATGGGAATTAATTCCACATTGTAACCAGTTGTACCACCTTTTTGGCAGTGATCAAACCTTGGATAATAAGATAAAGCGTTACCAAATTGAAATATAGGGTATATAGTTATAGTAGAAATAAGAACAATTGACCTAAAACAAAAAACATGCCGTAAATTGAATTCTGTCCCTGCGTGTAGKAGCTGATTTTTGCACTCCAACCTTTATGTTTGACAAATCGACCGGAACATTGATGGCAGAAGAGATGTTGTTATGGAAGATGTCAACTTTATCATTTAAATTATTATAGATTATGCAAATACAGAAAAAGCAGTACAGTGCGGGCAACTCATTATAAAACGTAAGTGTATTTCTAGAACCGTAGCGGGGAACATAAAATGATATATAATGAAAAAAGTCATTACAAGTAATTTGATCATTAATATGTTGAATGGATTCAAAGGCGCATTCATTGTGAAACATCCTGAATCAGTTAGGTAGCTGACTGAACGTATGTGCTTTGTCTCACTTGATTTATCAGGTAACTCTGACGATCGTTTCGACCAAAACGGTCATTGTCAAAGAGATAACAGCTTTATACTAAATGGAGATGTGCAGAATTTTGTTTACGTCTGCTTTATTTACAGTACAGTTGTAAAAACTCTCGCCTGGGTTTTGAAGGTCGAATTTATAATTTTGGCAATATCAAAGGCGTACTGGACGTGGGAATTTCTATTTGTGTATTTGCCAAATGTTTTTTCTGATGCTGAGCTTTTTTAATTTCCAAAAGTTCTAAAAGGTTCAGTTTTTTACCTTTCCTTGCACAATGTAAAACTTTGACGTCGTTTTCATCTAAGTGATGGTTATTTTTTATGCAATGTCAGCAAAACCTGAATTGCTCTTGTTTGAATTTATATTCGCATGTTCTTTAATTCTGTTTTTAATAGCTCTAGCCGATTGTCCTATGTATATCATGTCACACTGACAATGGCCGTTTTAGTCGAAACGATCATCAGAGTTATCTGATAAATCAGGTGAGACAAAGCACATACGTTCAATCAGCTTGTTTCCATGCTACCTAATTAATTTAACCATTAATTATCTTATACAGAAATACCAGTGAATCATAAATTTTTCAGCTGCCCAGAGACTTAAGATTAAATTCGTTCAGCAATCGATTATGAGGAAAACTACACGCAGGATACTGTCAATGAACTATAAAATATAAATATTTACAAAATCTCATTTCAACTCTCTCCAAACGATGCATATGTATTGAATAATTGGATAATTGAAAACCGGAAACGCCAATTCAATGAGGAGAGCCACCAAGGAGAAGAAACTCGGCTTTAAATCGCTAATCAACCCAGTGATTTTTATTTATTCTTAAGCCAGAAGAAAGAGCTACGAGGAAGACAATTTAAGGACAATGGTAAAATGAAGCAGGCAATTTCAGCTACTTCTCAGGGCAAAGATAAAAAAATTAATTTCACGATCTAATAAATGTATCAACCTTAACGGAGATTATGTTGTAAAGGGAAAATAATTCCTTTTCTTTTGTTTAATTTGCAACCTTTCTTTTCAGCGGAATTTTGGACCTCCACTCTTTAATATTTGTCAAACCTTTTGACTAATGTCATGATTAAATCCTGAAGAAGTGAAACGCGAGCGGAAATATCCCTACATCCTTTTACTAGACATCCAATCAACTTCGCCTACGTATGATTGCATTTTAATCCTGCACCAAGCCATAAAAGTTATTTGCATCATCGCTTTTCGTTTTCTGTCGACTCCTCTTTCAAATACAGCATCTTATTAACATCGACGACCCGAACATCACATAATGAAAACCACATCCGCTGAAGAAGACCGAGTTGAAGTCTGCAGGCGCCGAGGAAGCAGACGTTCGTCCAAGGACGAGAATATCTCGGTATCTCGAAGCGACATTGTTTTGTTTAACGGCGTGCATATGCATAGCGACGGGTAATGACTGAGGTGAACATAATCGTGCTGGTAATTAGTTAATTTCGAGGACGATCTGAGATGTTCTAGCTGATTGGATACCTGGGCCTGGGGAAGTATTTCAGCACGTTACTTGGGGCAACGAGATCAGTGATACCGGGTCATAGCGCGGAAAAAAAAGACACTCGCTGTGTCCAAATTAAAGGTATTTGTTTCATCTGCTGTAAGTGTTACGTACAACCGTTCAGTGTGCGCTGTCATTGTTTCCTTTAATGAGGTTCGCACCACGTTTTTAGCTTATTTTCGGTCTCCGTGTAGATGTGTGGTAAAAAGTCCAGTAAATAGGTTAGACTTCTTTCTACAATCGCAAATACAGATCTTAACATTCCGATGATTAGATGGTTAACAGTTCAGTCGAAAATAACGGAAACAGAGAAGCAAGATAGTTCTTATAAGAGATATATAGTAAATTTGACGAAATCATCTGCTAATTCAGTCATAAGATATATCCCAGAATTCCAATTGATGTATTAATAGCTTAAAATATAATAGTCTCTTTTATAGCGCATGTGTTTTTAAGGAGCCTAAGCAATGACCATCTGGGAACAAGTTTTACCAGGGAAGTTAAATTAATTAAAACATCTACATCAGATATCAACTTAACTTTAATAATAATACTCTGAAATGTGGAAAGATTGTGAAGCTCATCGAACGAATGCTATCCCAACGTTAATTCAGAGGGTTTTTGCAGAGAAAAGTAGGAAGTTCAGGATTTTGAATAATGGTCTTCCACAAGGATCGGTTCTGTCGCCTATTCTTTTCAACCTTTACATAAGCGATCTTCCAGTAATTCAATCGAGAAAATTTGTGTATGCAGACGACATGGCATTGGCTTTGCAAAGTAAAGACMTTTCTGAACTTGAACAAAACCTTTCAAGTGACATCGAGATTATGAATTGCTATTTTAAAACCTGGCGCTTGTGCCCTAATCCATTGAAGACAGAAGTAACTTGATTTCATCTCAACAATCACCAAAAGAGGAAACAGCTTCAAGTTATGTTAAATAACATAATTCTTAAACATAACTTCTCGCCAAAATACCTTGGAGTGACCCTAGATACGTCTCTAACGTACAAGAAACATCTAGAAAACGTCAGTAAAAAATTACAGACTAGAAATAACATTCTGTATAAGCTTGTTGGTACAAGTTGTGGTGCAAATGCAAATGTACTGCCTTGCTTTATAGCACTGCTGAGAACTGCTGTCCTGTTTGGAAAAACAGTCATCACACAGGAAAAATTGACACTCAGTTAAATACTGCAATGCAACTAATCATTGGAACAATTAAGTCAACTCCATTACCTTGGCTTCCGATTCTTTCAAACATTGCTCCTCCGGAGATTCGCAGACAGTTTGCTACATACAAAGCTTGGCAAAAATATCAATCAGCRCCTAATGAGTTTCTGATTTCCCGAGATCTGCAAGAGCTACCTACAACTCGGCTAACTTCTACAAAACCTCTGTGGACAGAAGATTTCCTTCGTGCTCCTTATACCATTGAAGATGGATGGTGTTCTGTTTGGCAACTTAAAAACATGATATATTCAATCAGCAGCTTATAGACGATCTTACGGAAGAGGTAGCAGGAACTGACCTCCCAAGAAGGTCTTGGGTCACTCTGAATCGCCTTCGCACTGGTCATGGGAAATGCAAGTTTTTTCTTAATAAATGTGATTCATCTATCAACCCTTCTTGTGAATGTGGAGATCCCCTCCAAACAATTGGACAGATGATGGCCCCGTACAGCATGGCCTGGTGGTTTTGCGTCTATCCATCGTGTTGATGAAGGTGTTAAAGACTGGCTTAAGACAATAGAGAMRTGATTGGAGTTTTCTGCGGTTTTCTTCAATACTCTACCCAGAATAAATACATACATGTATGTATCTATTATGGATAAAGCGCAAATGCGAGATCTCTTATCGTTGAATGAAAATATTTTTTTTCTTTTATAAAAGTCGACCGTAGTCGCATGAAGTTAACAGTACTGTGTAATGTATTAATGAAATGAAATGCAATCGGTTAGATTAGGCAGATATTTGCAAGTGCTACAAATGCAATCATCTTCAATCCGCTCAGTTATTTGTTGATCAGGTCTAATGTGTGGCTACCCAATAACGACTGCAAGTTCAATATTTCATTGAACTTCTTGGTGCAATCTGTCAGACAACGTCGAACGGACAGTTGATAAATTTGTATAGTTAACTCTTTCGCAATACCAGGCAACGCATGAGAAAACGCATATTAAATTGAATACACTCCGGCAGGCATGATTTATGCCATGGTATAGTAATTTGATTAAACGAACGGTTAACGAAAATGCGGCGGAAAGCCGTCTTAGACAAACATACGTAGGCGTCTTTTACATTCATTTTTTAATTGGTCGTTTGTAAACATTCGTCTCTACGCGTCGTCGTTTATGAGTCCTTTATGGGATTTTGTTTCGCAAGCGTTGGTTTTGATTAACGTGTGTATCTTTTGTACAGATGGATGATGTGGTTCCAAAAAATATTTAAGTAACTTAGATATGATGATTGGATAACTGTAAACTGTCCGCGGGAAGCTTTTTATGCGCGAAAAATGATGCATTTTATTGAACAATTCGTGGCCATAATGCAAGAGTATTATGATATAGTGATTTAATCAGTCTTTAATTTGAGGGTTTTAGCTTTTTTAGGCGTTCATCCCAGACTAATTCTCATACTTTGTGAAATGTTTTATACTTTACAATACATGATAAGACCAACAAAATTTAAAAATGATGTTAGCTTACCAAACAAAAGATATGCTGCGTGTCCAGTTAAAAATATATGCATTCCTTAGCTAATTTACTTACTAAAATGTTAGTGCATTTTTAAGGTAATATATTAGGGCATCATATTTTATCTCACAGTAATTATTATTATTATTATAAATATTACACAATTTTTGTATAAATCACTCTATGTTTCCTGACTGCTGGAAACGGGCGTTGGTAGTACCGCTGCCAAAAAATAAAGAAACCACTATTACTGAAAGATTTGAGGCCCATTAGCTGGTTACCAACTTTATCAAAGTTGTTGGAGCGTGTTATAGCTATGCAACTGCAGGCTCATATGATTAAACAAAATATTCTGCCGAATAATCAGTCATGTTTTAGAGCGGGGTGTGGCTGTAATACTGTTCTTATTAAAATTATAGATGACATAGTGACTGAAACTGATAAAGGAAAACTTACTGTTTTAATATTACTCGATTACTCAAAGGCCTTTGATATGATTTCGCACAAAACTCTGTTATTTATTCTGCAATACATTGGTCTCAGTAAAATGGCAATTCAATTGTTGGCAAGTTATTTAAGCAATCGTTCTCAGGTGGTGACACTGAATGGAAATGTGTCCGATAAGAGATACATTAGCAAAGGTGTACCGCAAGGTTCCATTTTAGGTTCTATATTATTTATAATATATACTTCGTATTTTGAGTCTGTTATAAAGTCATGTAACTTGCATTGCTACGCAGATTATACTCAAATTTATACATCTTTTCACTTGAAAAATATAGAGTCTGTATGTCGTGATATCAACAAAGATCTGTCTAGGCTGTATGATATATCATGTGGTCATGGCTTACTGTTGAACCCGTTGAAGTCAAATGTTATAATTTTTGGCCGTAAGTGTGACAGATTTGCGTCAAAAGATATAATTGATATACAAATTAATGGAAATTCAATTCCGATCACTGATGTTGCAAAAAATTTGGGTGTGTATATTGATTCTGATCTTCGTTTTGGCACTCACGTTTCTAAGACTTTACAGAAAGCTTATTACACCTTAAAGCGTATTTATCAAAACCGTTCACTTTTGCAAGGAAAAACGAAAAAGATCTTAACGAATAGTCTAGTTGTTTCACAATTCGACTACTGTGACTCCGCGTATGGTCCGTGCCTAAGATCTATTGACAAAATTAGGATTCAAAGGTTGCAGAATGCTTGCGTTAGGCTCATCTATGGTATAAGAAAATATAATCACGTATCTCATAAGATAGCCGAGCTTGGTTGGTTGAACATGTCAAACCGGAGATTGTCGCATGCTTCTTGCCTATTGCATAGGATTTTACTTGGCAGAAAACCATCATATCTGTGTAATAAAATTCGTATTCGCACCGACGTCCATCATCTGAACCTGAGGCATAGGGGGTTGATAGATATGCAGTTATGTTACACTGAGATGGGTAAACGACGTTTTCTTTATGAATGTGTTTCGTTTTATAACTCTTTGCCTCAGAGCATTAAGCAGTGTACTCTTTTATATTTTCGAAAACATTTGCATAAATATTTGCTTGGGGGACAAGTCAGTCAGTCTTGAACAAAATAAATTTAGAATTACAATGTTTAACTGGGTGCTGGGGTGCATTTGGGTGTCCCGATTAGAGCAGTTTCATGTAGTATGAATCTATTTTTTTTTTCAGCTGGGGGTTAAGTGGGAGAACAACCGCAGCTTTTCATATGAGGGCTGTTGGCTGAACTTCGCCCCCAATTACTATATTTTTGATGTACATAGATATACTGTATATTTTGATAAATAAAGACCTTTAATAATAAAAAATAATAATAATAATTAATTAACCTGTCTTACCTCTACTATTGTGATGTACAATCATAGTTATTAATTATACTTCAGTATACCATACAGCAAAACAGATGCAATTGGTTTAGTACGAAAAGGCAATCTGTTATAGGATCATCATCTTTTTGAATAACTAACAATATACTGATCGACTTAGAAATAAGATTACCGAGTAACTCGTATTATTAGAATAAATTTTGGAGCATACGGTGCTCTTTCGAAAGGTAATGTAGAATTTGAAAAAAAAAATCCAAAAAACCTTCGACCTATAAGTATTTTCCCGTCAGTAACCAAGATATTGTAAAAAATTGGTTACAAACAGATATGCTGTTTTTCCACAACATTGGACTAGACCAAGAGGCTCTATCTTTAATGAACAGTTATTGACCAATTAAGTGTGTAGGCGGTGTGCCACAAGGATCTGTAGTATGTCCCCTGTTATTTCTATATGCATATAATCGTTCTCATCGCATCTCAAATATTGTAAAAGTCTTTTTTTATGCTGACAATACCCAAATGTATCTTCTTTCCTGTAAGATATAGGATAGATATTACAGAATCATCTAAACTCATAACCTCAGATTTGAAATCACTTTCGATGTCTTTCTCAGTTAGACATAACACTTAATAATACAAAACTACTACCTGTAAATGTAATTAAAAACCTTAGTTAATTATTGGAACCGTATTAAAAATTAAAATCTTATGTAACTCCTCAGTTTTGCCCTTTCTAAATTACTGCGGCGATGTACATGAACCTGCATTGACTCTATACGATAGTCAACGTTTACAGCGCTTTCCAAATTTTTTGACCAATTTTGTTTATTTTATTGCGGATTTGCAAAGATCTAATACATTTGCGTACAGTTCAGCAAACTTTGAAGACGGTTACACAATAAAATCTGCAGGTATTGTAGTTTTACCATTGATTCAATCCAGAGCACTTGATTTAGGCAATAACTCCCTCTTTTCGACTGCACTGTTTCAATCATCTCAAAATAATTCGTGTTTTAAAGCTTTTTTAATTTTTGCAAATTACTCTTATTTTGAATTTTATGCGTTATTTTACCGACGACAATAATTAATTTCAAGGTTACTTCTAGCCCACTTACATCGACGTCTTCAAGAACGATTTTAATTACCATCGATTTCGTTATCTCTCCTTGTGACAAAGCAACTACCAGCGCGATTCAACGCCGCATTTATTTACAATAAATTTCTCACAGCCACCGTACGCGTGATAAATAATTTAAAAGCACCTTTACTTCAGACTCGAACATAGCGTTTATGAATAAAGATCGAGAGGTAATATAATTTGCTTAAACGATTACTCAGAATTAAATCCTAAATGAATATTCAATCAGGCGAGGCGCCGTAAATCAGCCGGTGTGGATATGTAAAAGGATTTTTTTCTCTTTCATTTTTCTACTCGACTTTCCTTCGTCAACCTTGTAGGAATCGCGAAAACTAAAACAGTTGTATCGCGCACGGTACAGCAGCAACTTTTTTAGCTAAAAGCACACATTACTTTGCGAAAGGCAAAGCTGGACACAGAAATTTCCTTGTTTTTTTGTTGGTAACAGCCAAATGTCACATGGTGTTAAGTCAGGTGAGTAAGCCAGGTACTTTAACATTGTGATTTTTTCATGTCAGAAATTCACTAAACAAAACGCTAAAAGGAACTGATAGCTATAACTTTTGAACTGAAAAAGATAATCGAAACTGTGTTGGTAGAATCGCTCCTTTTGACCTAGCAACCCCAATTTCTTATTAATAGCAACCCCCGACTGCGACTCATTGTTGAAACGCCAATGAAAAATGCTATTCAGCCATATATGACAGTTGAAGAAAATTCGTGGAAAAAAGTTCATGGCGAGAACAAAAAAAGGATGAGTTTTAGCAAATCTACGAGGGTGCTGAACTGGCGATGGTGAAAAAACAAGTGCTGTCAAATTATCATTGTTCACTCAGACTATGAATAAAAAATTCTCAAATCGGGGTAATTTGATGCAATGTACATATATCAAAATTCAAACACTGCACGAAAAAACGGTTTCCGAAATTCACGATGCGGTTCAAGAAGCTTGCTAAGAGTCGTGTATGTATAGCTCTACAGGAACTTGATGGAGTAAGCGTTCCAGAGCGTTACACTAGTGTTAAAGACGACCACAGAAGTTGGAGACCTCATACTGCTACCGACAACACTTTTGCTGCTATTGTAGCTACAATAATGGAAGAAGTCCGCATGGACAAACAAGCAATAGACAAATACTAAAAGACAAATGTTTTTGCCTTCTCTGTAGAAATTGTAAATGCATGATTCCAAAAGTGTAGACGAGATATAAGAGACAGCGGCGTAATCCTCTTGCACGATAACGCTTGATCGCATAAAACACTGTCACTCAAAGGAGTGCTGTGAAATTATCCCACATGTTCCGTGCAGTCCTGACATGAGTCCTCCAGATTTCGTTCTGTTCCTCCAGTGAAAAGGAGAAAGAGAGAAAGAGAAAGGAGAAGTCCGATTTATTAACTTGGACTTCAGCAGCATGCTGAAACATCTTGACAAAAATGGCATATTTAACGACATTACATTACTGCCAAAGCGAAGACCTGTTTTGGATATGCAAGGGAATTATATTGAACGACTTTATTGCAATTTTTTAAAATAACATATATATCCCATAAGTTTTGGCACAAATTTCTTGATGCTGACACACGAAACATAAGATGCAATTTCGAGTGTGTTTTGGAAACAAAAGTTCGTTAGTGATCTGTCATCAAACTGTCAGTTTATATATTGAAAGCGTCGATATGTCATACAAATTAGAGCTCCGCAAAAGTATATATAACTTAATTGGACAAATGCCCAAAGTGGAAATTGTTCGGCTATTCCAACATCAAAATATATCGTTAGAACGAGTTATCGTACAATCGCTGAATGTGAGCAAGGTATCCCATGTCTGAAATTGCCTAAAAGCGGTCTGCCAAAAGTTCTTAGTCCACGCAGGGAGCAGCAGCAATAGCGAAGAACACCGTCGGAACATCTGTCAGGAAATGGGGACAAAGTGTCCAAGATATACGGCAATCCAAGTGGCTAGAATACCAAAATGTTGTCATAATTTGCGACGATACCATTTTGTGGACAACAGAGTCATTGCGATAGACAATTCAGAAATCAAGGGAAACTATGGTTCCTATACCGACAACCTAGCAGAGGTTCTAAATGATGTAAGATACAAAGCGAAGGCAAAGTTTGCTGACAAAATTCTGGTCTGGTGTGCCGTTTCTACCGCAGGAATTTCTCGCGCTCACATTGGTCGCTATTGCTTATCGAAACTGAGGAATTCATTCATGAACATCATGCTCATGATGATGTAATTTTCTGGCCAGACTTAGCGTCCTGTCATTACGTCCGACGAACGCAGCAGTGGCTACACGATCACAACATTTGGTTTGTCCCCAAAAATGATAATCCACCAAACCTTCCACAGGCACGACCTATAGAAGATTTCCGGCCAATTCTTTCACGAAAAGTGTATGATGGAGGATGGGAAGCCGAAAACGAGGCCTAGACTCCAACAATTGACATTGGAGTTGTCCAGATAGGTGCAAGTGGTATGAATAACAGCGTAAAATAAAAGTTTGGTTAGAATTATCAGAAGGTGGAAATTTTGCAGTCCGAATTTTGTGCCAAAACTTGTGGGACATACGTAACGGTTATACGTTTCATTGGCGAGTGGTGTTTTTGTGTGCAGGAATTTTAACATAACCGTCGTACCCGATCTCCATCAGGTAATCCCCTATTTGCCAAGCATAATAAACCACCGGTGGTGTGCGTGTGCATAAAACACATCCCGGCGAAGACACACAGAATTACCAAGATTATAGCGAAACATTGAATTGCTAATATTTACATTATGCACTTGGAAAGTGCGAAGAGCACGATTCACTTATCTCCAAATAGATCACATACATTCAAAACTGGAATAATGTGAACCTGTCGCGGAGTCGCCGGCCGTTATTTGCATAACACACGGATTATGGCTGAAAACGTTTCCTACATTCCACGCTGTGGATTTATCGACGATCTGGCGGTGTTGCGGGAAAATTGCTGTGCGGTAAGAGTGAATAGGTTTTGTTACGAGCAAGATTTCAATGTCAAGGCCGAGAGCAAGTGTGAAACTCCGAAGTGGGACGCGAAGTTCACCAAATGGTGCTGGACACAATAATTCGCGAATTATCAACTACTACATTAGTTTCAAATATATATTTTTAACACCAGCAAAATGTTACGAAGTCGAAGCCATAATAAATCAAGTATGTTTCAAGTCAGCTGTAGGTATTGATGAAGATAACTACCAGATAGRCTTCCAAATGTCACCTAACTCATAATTTCCACAATCCCTATTAAAATTATTAGTATTCCTACAAATTTCTATAGCTTCTTTTATTAAACGTTTGTGGTAGTATTTTCTCTATGTAAAATTTTTGTTTTATCAAAGTCAATCATGTGTTTAGTCAAATATGAGTGTTCAGCTACGGAAGATTTATCTATCTGTTGCAGCCTAGTAGCACGTATGTGTTCTTTCAAACACGTACCTACTTTTCTTTTAGTTTGACCTATGTAACACTTGCCGCAAGAACAAGTAATTTTGTAAACACGTTCACTTTCTAAATGTACTTTATCTTTAGTAGAATTTAAAATTTTATCTAAATTATTATATGTACTATCAACGACTAAAATATCGTGTTTTCTAAGCATCCTCTTTAATTTTTCCGACAGGCCTTGTAAATAAGGCAAACACAACTTCAATTTACTTCGTTCTGGCTGAGAATTTACTTGATTTGGATGAGCACTTTTATTAAAAACTGACCAAATATTCTAATTGCTACAACCATTTCTCACTAGCGCTGATTTAAGATGATATATTTCTTTTTGTAAAGAACTTTCGTCTGAGATCCTATGTGCTCTAACAAATAACGTCCTTATAAGACTATTCTTTTGAGAGGGAGGGTGGTGAGATGTGGCATGTAAATATCTGTCTGTGTGTGTTGGTTTTCTATAAACCTTATGTCCTAACTGTCCAGTGTTTATTCTGTAAATTTGGACATCCAAGAATACCATGAAGCCAAATAACAGAAGTGTCATCTACGTACATATATCAAAATTTTGATTTAAACTGAAAATTGTTTATCGCACCTGTTCAAAATTTTCCATAAACAAATTTGCTACTACAGGACGTAGAGGTGAACCCATTGCACAACCTGATTTTTGTTCATAAAAATTATCGTTCCATAAGAAATAAGTATATTTTAGACAAAAAGTTCACCTAGGGGTGAAGCTTGGATTTGATGTCTATCGTTTCAGGGATGGGTACTTCCGTAAATAAAGAAACCACGTCAAAATTAACTAAAATATCACCTTCTGAAATACTTAAACCTTTTATAATATCAATAAAGTCTGAAGAATTTTTGATGAAACTACTGGTTTTTCCTACATAAGGTTTTAAATAATTAGCATAAAATTTTACCAATCTGTAACAAGGACTGCCAATCGTATTGACTAGGGGTCTTGCCGGAACATTGGTTTTATGGATTTTGGGTGATATATTAAAAAATGTCAGAGAATATAGCTCACATCCACTTTCGCATCCAATTAATGAATCGGTTAAAAACGGATTTTTTCCAAGTTCATTAAAACTGTCTAAATCAATGCCTGTTTACAAAAACAAAGGCCTAAGTAAATTTATCATCTTATAGGTCTATTTGTCTCCAGAGTCAAATTTTGAGGTCTTTAAAATACAAAAAAAGCACTACGATATATGAAAGGAGTGAGTGTGACTTACTCATGTAGGTTATTTTTTAAAGAATACAAAATAACCTAGTTTGTATGTTTTCCAGTTGGTTATTTTGTCGGAGTTTTGTAAGAATAGTCAGATTCATAATCATAACACAAAAAGTGCCAATGAAATATGTCAACTTTACGTTCGATTATCACTACCAAAAAGTCATCCTAAACACTATGTTACAAAAATTTGAAAAAATGGAGTCATTAGCAATTTTCAAAAATAAATTGCAAGAATATTTACTAGACCAAACACTGTATTCTGTTAATGATTTCTTAAATGTCTAATTGTTGTTTTTCTAATTATGATATTATTTTACTTTATGTTTTGTTTTGTATATTTGATGACAATTCTTATAATCAACTTTGTATAATTTAATATGACAATAAAGTATTATTATTATTATTATTATTATTATTATTATTATATGTACACAGTAAGGAGAATTATTAAACACATGACATTCGGGGTGCTATATTGGTACTATACTTTTTGCAACCTAAAATGTAATAAATAAATAACCTAACAAAGCCAGTTCTGATTTATCGCAGGCTTCAGCAATAACTCCTACGCTTCAGCTGCCGGCAATTATTACACATACTCGTCGATTTCCTGAAAATAGACTAACTGAAAATTTTACTGCTAGATTTATATCAGCGGCAATAAACGCGCCGTGCACTGCGTTCACCGTTAACGATATTACGCGCAGTTTTTCCAGGCCGCACGTTTTTCATTCGGTGCCAGCGTTTCACCTAAAAGGTGTACTCCATCAAGCTGACTGGGTCTTAATTCAGCATAATATATCCTGAGCTGAATGGCTTCCGTCTTCAGTCAACTGAGTCATACGTTCGACTGTAATCAAGTCATATGAGGCACGTGAAGTACGCCGGCTAATAGGAGGAAATCGGAAATTTACTTGTAGAATCGAACAAGTCAATTAGTTCTGCTGATGGAGCATAGTTCATGTCGAAACCCTCTTTACAAAGAAAAACGAAATTAAAGAATATAGTATACTGGGTCAGATATGTTGATGGTATGTTGTGTATTTGAACCGGAACTGATAGACGAATGTATCATCGGAGATATCTAACGAAACTGGTGGAGGAAAGAACATTCAAATAACCAGCTTGTTTCCAAGCTACCCAATTTATTTCTAAAAGCTGTTATGGTAACTTACTTAAAACAATACTAACCTTTAAAATATCGGTACCTCCGTAATCAGGATGAGAGGTTGGGAAGTTCTCTCACGGTTAAGTATACCAGGATATCAGACTGTCTGGAACATAAACTCAGACAAAAGTATTAGTAACTAATACAACGCAGACAAAAAATATAAGGAAGGGGGCTTCGTTTATTTTTTATCCAAATGTATATATATGCAACAATAACATAACAAACAATAAGTCCATGCTGTTGAAGTTTATGCTCGATGATACTGGCCACATCCACACGAGAAATTGGACCTGAAAGGAAATAATACAATAATTACGTTTAGTAAAAAGATCATGTACATAGATACAAATCTTACTTACCTTTCACTGTGTTAAGTGTGATAAAATAATTATGTTAAAGATAGTTATGGTATCTCATACTTGCCTCTTATATTTGATCAACACTCACAAATTACACTACAGATCACTTCACTGAAGTTGTCAACCCCACCCTCTAACAGTCCCAAAAAATTGCAAAAGTGTTAGTATTATAAGCATGCAACAACGACTCACCGCTACCAGACATTGCAATAACTGCTCGCCTTGCCTGAAAAGATAAAAACCATTAGAAAGAATAGCTATAAGAGTACAAGTCTAAATTCTTACAATGCTGACTATAAACAGTGGCTTTATCTCCTCTTGATCCCCCTGGTTTTTGGGCACTTTCCACTAACACCTGGAAAAGAAGAAAAAGTGCAATTAGTACTCTATAATTCAACGGCTTTCTGCACAATATGTATTCTAATGTTTTATAGAGAAAAAAACCGTTTTTTTTATAGTCATATCTGATCAAATCAATCTAACTGCGGGTGTTATGATAATACAAAATTAATATTAATTTTAATTTTAGAAGATGTCTTGTCAATCATGTGCGCCCACCAGTAGTAGAAGTACCTATTTGTAGACCAAATATGATAAACTTTGTCCTTTGTCTTCCTGACGATGGGTCTCCAAACTCCCAACTCTTTGAATGAATAGATGAACTTATAGATTTCATCCAGTGGGTGGTATGTTTTCTTAATAATAATTCTAATACTGCAGTACGACATTAATAATTAATTGTAATAACTATGGTTAAATTATTTTTGCATTCAAACCTGGAAATGTGCTAACAATATATTAAGTCTACTATTCTAATGGTAACTATTTAGAAATCATAATTTTTTTAGGCGTAATAGATACAATTTGGAGCAGCAGCTCAGTATTCTAATGCACCTTGAATGTTCTATGTTGTAAACTAGGAACGAAGTGCTTGTGTTAAAAACAATAGACTAAAAATCACCATATCATAATAATATACAAGGCAATTCAGTTTCGGAACTCCTAAACTGTAGGAGATATGGAACAAAGCTGCTGGTTTTTGGAACCTTTAAGAATCTGAAAACAGTCGCTTTATATGTTGAACTTTCTGAGACATATACTCATATAATATACTTCGTAATAGGCATCGAAGCTTAAAAACCAGCTGGCAGAGAGAAACGGAGTGTGGAAACATATATTGCCCGCAAGGTACAAACAGCAGAGAATAAAAGTGAAAGAATTAAGAAATGGAGCTGAAAGGGAGGCTTGGGAAGAATATAGAACAACAATGAAGAAATACAGCAAAGCATATCAAAAGATATTTATAAAGTACTAAAGAACGCAGTCCAATCTAATTTCATAATCTCTTCATACCTTATTTTGTACCAAATATAGAGTCAAAGCCTATCCGTACCTGATGGGTTTATGGCCCGGTTTTCAACTGACCTAATGACAAAAAAATTTTGTAAGGTCAAGCCCCTTCAGGATAAAGCTCAAGATACTATTGGCAAGCTAAATCGCTGCTACGGTTGTTTTTATAATTACAGTTTTACCACATCTGGACGCTTGCCTTTTGAGCTTATGTGCATTTAAAATTGTGTAATATTGGAACATCTTATCCCCTTAATTTTTCAGATGCGATTTTCTCTGAAGATTCTAAGGAAGACAAATATTCACACTTTTGAAATTGCACAGCAAAGTTAATCCTCAGTTTCAAAAAAATAAACAGCGACATGTGAGAGACCTCTTTTGACCAAGTTTGACACAGCTTTGTTATTGTGTATAACTTTATGCTTTCTAAACTGGCTGGTACTAAATTTTGCAAACTTAAATAGGTCTTGTTCTTTGGCTTTGTTACAGTGCTGTGCGTAAAGGTCCATAAAATCTTGATAAAGAAGGTTATTGGATAAATACAAAGTATAGAACCAGCAGAATATCTCAGGTTCTATTCGACCGACTTTTCTGAAATTGTGCATGGGCCTGTGGGTAATTAAAATGCATTTTTTGGAATTTTTTCAACTCCGTGTCAGCTATTGTTTCCGAGATATGAGTGCAAGTTGTATTTTTTAATGTGATAGGGGGTCAAAACAACGAAAAGAATTTCTTTATCGCGAAAATGGACAGAGAAGTGTGATAATTTTCGTCTAGTTTGATCAATTTATTGCCAATCAGGTTTTCTAATGTTCCTTGTAGCATATTCGGAGGTAAGTTCTAAATTTCTGCCCTGATTCGTCCTTTTAAATCTTCTGCATTGTGTGGCCGATCAGCATAAATACGATTTTTCAGATACCCCCACAGGAAAAATCAAGCGGCATCAGATCAGGGGAACGTGCTGGGCATTCTATCGCTCCGTGCCTTCCAATCCATCTGTCTGGAAATATCGCATTCAAATATCCACGAACTATGACTAAAAATGGGGCGGTGCACCATCTTGCTGAAACCATATCTGTTCAGAAGAACGCGCAGTATTTTCACGATTGGGGAACAGGCAAATAGTTCTGGTATAATGTGTTCGCGCAAGAGCTGTAAATACTTGACCAGATTCAAATAATAATACCACACCAGACATTCACTTTCTGAGGGTATTGTGTGTTGCTCCATCCAATGTAGATTTGTGTCCGACCAATATCTGCAATTATGTCTATTCACATTACCATTGAGGCAAAAAGTCGCTTCATCAGAAAACATAATCCAACTTAAAATGTTTATATCTTCATCTATCATGTTCATAGTAGTTTCACAAAATTCTGTCCTACGATCGAAACCATCTTCGCTCAGTGGAGTGCAACTACTTCCGAATAACTTCGCCTTATATCTCCATAACCATCATCATCAAAATTTCGATGCGATCATGTTAGTTAACTGAGACATTGCGATTGCAAATAACAAATTTCAGAATATGCATTTTAATTAGCCATAGGCCCATGTACAATTTTAGATAAATCGGTCGAACAGAACCTGAAATATCCTGCTGATTGCATATTTTGTAGTGACCCTTTATATTAGTGTTGTTATTGTTTTTGTCTAGGGAACAAAGTGTGTGTCGCGTTTGCGTTCTTTAATTAAAATAAATTCAGTTTAAAGTAGTATTTTGTGGTTGCGTCTATTTTAATGTTAAGAAAATTTTGCGCAACGTTTTTCTGCAATGTTTTAAAAATGCCAAACTGTTTTTGAATATCGCTTTCTCTAATGAAGTAACCACATCATGTTGCGCTTCTTGAAGCCAGCGGTGATAATCTCTTCACAATCCCAATAGATCCTCACTATCACCTGCCTTGTAGATTGGCAGTCTTCGAAATTTCTAAAATGTGCTTTTCCTTCTTTTTAGACAAACCTAATTGCACGGTTAACAAGAGAATTTAGGCCTGAACTTAACAAGGGAATGGGAAAGAATTATTGGTTTGGATTTCCATCGTGAATTTTTAGATCAGGATGTTGGGAATTAAAGTGATCTAAGAAGGTTGTTAAGGTGTTTGAGTAGTGAGACCATATAATGAAAGGTCGTTGACATAACGAAGCCAGATTTTAGGTTTCAGGTTTGATGCTCTAAAACTATTTGTTCGAAAGCTTCCATGTTTGGTGACAATGGGGAACCCATAGGTGCACCTGAAGTTTGTGGGTAGAATTGACCATGAAATGTGAAATACGTTGAAATAAGACATTTTTCTACTAAGTCTGCGAATACATCAGGTTTGTTGTACCCTCTATGGAAAGATTGGATCGGGGAAATTTCGACTTTTCAAGAACCTGGGCTGATTCAAAAGGGATACGTTCCGCCGTGTTCTTAAATAGTTACTGAATGAATGATTCTATAGAACAGATTATTTATACGAAAGGAATTTTGCTGGGGGCAATAGCATAATTGAGGCCTTTGGCCATCTATGTGTTTTCTGGCTGAGAGGAGACACGAAAACAATTAACCATTCTATTTGGGGTGGCATACGGGACTGCCTTTTAGATGGAACTAGAGAGTGAAATTTGTGTATGTGCCTCTGATTACAAAAATTTAAAGGGTTCTTTGAATTTGTAGGAAGATAATTTGATCGAAGAATGACCAATCAATTTATGACAGGGTTACTGGACAATTCAAGATGAATGGTTTTTAACATTTCTTCACTGAAGCTAGACAGAGAAGCGTAGGACAAATCAGAAAAGCGTAACGATCATTTCATAACTTGAGCTTTCAATTTTGTCAATCGGAAGCCATACCAGGAAACACATTGGCAGGTGCACCACAGACAATGACATCCACAGTCGAGCAGGGTAGATATCTAGCAAGATGGAGCGATTATTTTCAAAGCCACGAAACGCCTTTAGCTGCACAATGAGACAGACAATTCCATTATCCTCCAATAGCCAAAATACAAGGAAGCAGATACTGCTCCGCTCATTTCGAAATTCACTCTTCGGCAGACACAATACCGCCAAGATTTTATCTGGTCGTGCCCATTCGTAAACGCTGATCAGAGATACGAAGCGCGCTCTTTGCAGGTTACGTAAAAAACGACAAAAACCAGAAGGTGGAATTGTTACGTGACACCCCGGAGATATTTAATGCCAATAAGGCGGCCATTAATACAACATTTCGAGATCTAATAGATTGCCAACTTCACGCATGATGTACCGTAACTGATAGATCACCGTTCGTGCTGTTGTAGTACTGTCATTTTGTCAATACTTGTTAGGAGCGAGTCGAAAGTAAAAGTGCCCGATTCTACGGTCACTGTGCGCTTAGAAAGGGGAAGGTTCGTGTTTACAAAACGAATTGAAGGATGATTTATTAGAGTATTCCCATAAAAACCGCAAACGACACTCTTATTTGTTTTGTTGATTGGTCAGTAACCGATTGCAAACTCAATATTTTTTTTTTGTTGGGGTGGTCACTGCCCTTCACAGGATTACTGTACAGTGCTAAATTAATGCTCAACAATAACATGTATAAGTATCGGAAAGTAATTTTTTCGAAGCTCTATAGTCTATATAGAAAAAATAAAAAACCTGAAATAAGAAAGCCATATTTCAGAATAATGGTCATCGAATTTTGTTTTAGAGCAAGATAATTAATTATAAAAAGGCGAAACTTGACAAAATCTTTTAACAACTAAATTAAAATATACACGTGGCCCCATGTATTTTCATCTAACTTTTATAATAAAATATATTGCGACAGTCAAAACTATTTGTTTAGTATCTGACCTCTGAATAACGTATTAATTCTAAAGTATATTAGATATAACTACACAAAAAAGTTTTGTATACAACACCCATGTCGCAAGGAGAAGGTGGCAAGGTTCTTTTTGCACTTTTTTTAATGATTTATGTAGAACCCATCTACTAAAGGAGAAGAGCGCTTAAACATCATTTAATAATTTACTGGTTGGATTGTTTGATTGAATAGCACCTGAGAAACCGATTACGTTTAAACAGAGGAACCCCCATGGTTAATTGGCGTAATTTAAAAAAATGTTTAAACTAAAAAATAAAGCCTTCAATAAATACAAAATGCAGAAAGTTTCTGAGTACCGTCAGTACTACAAAAGTATTAAAAATGAAAAGACTAACGCGATTAAAAGAGAGAAGGCATTGTATCTTAATCGTTGTACCGCTACGTACAAAAATCAAAGCAAATTATTATACAGAACTCTGGATGATACCATGTACTTCAAATAGAGTTACAGACATAAACGTTCACTGCATTTCTCCAGACTTTTTAAAACTACCACCTGATAATAATATGATAAATTATTAAACTCTAATAAGAAAAATTAAATATTCGTTTCCCGTTAGAAATATAGATTTTGCAAACAATGTAGGTAATTCATGAGGATTTGAGAAAGTTACTGCAAGTTTCGTCCGAACATCAGATGACCACAAACCCACTATAGAGCTCTGTGTTAGTATTTGGCAAAAATAGAGAACTGGCTGGAAAACTTTTGAAAATTAAGGTTGGTGACAGTGTGCTGCAGTGCTCAAGGGTGACAAAGAGTTTGTAAACTTTTTAACAAACATTCCGGGCCTGGGGCAAACTTTCAAGATTTGAAACCAGTTGGTTGAGTTACATGCCTATATTTATTAATTTCTTTTAATTTCAAGTAATCTATGTCGGTGCTCGGTGTGTGAGTATATGATGTTTATTTTTTTCAGTTGATTTTTACATCTCTCCTTCCTAATGCTTGAATTATCAATATATTCTGTTCTAAAATTATCACTCAATTAGTTGTCTGTATTTAAGGAGAACGGCTTTGTATTATTTTTTATTCTGATTGTGTAATTGCAGGGCGAAGATTAATCATCAGTTTACTTTGTTACTTTGTTTGTCTTGGTCCCTTTTTTATAATTATTTGATGAATGAAAATCTTATTGTTTACTTAACAATCTAAATGACATTTTTTGTTACAGGTAAGTTCAACTGCGATGAGGTCTATAAGATTACTTCTGAAAATGCAAATAATGGGTAGGTAGCATTTCTTTTGTTTACACTACTTGTGGGAGCTTAGATTCTTAAATAAATTCCGAATGAACATTAAAATAAAAAATAAAATATTAAAATAGTGTGGTAAACATCATACGTATTATGTAATATACTTGTTATATTATCAAATTTTGGCAAACCAATGTTTCAAACATGAACATGTTTCTCTAATTACTTACTAAAGGAGTAATATACAGTTTTTCAACATAATATTGTACATAAATAAAAAACTTGATGTTTGTGGTACATATACCATAAACATTCTCTACTGTCTTTTCGATATGTATAATTAAAGTAAACATTCCCTTTTTGTTATACCAGCTTTAGATAGGATATTTATTTGCAACAAAATATTTTGCATCCAAAGCATATTATCAACAATTCCATGTCAAGGTAATTAACAATCAGCACAATTAGACAAACAACAAGAAACCGTAGATTTTATAGGTTATACTTATTTCAGACGTCGCCCTAAATTTATGTGTTTCACCCCGTATGTACAGATGCCCATATTTACGTTTAGTCCGAAAAGAACTGTGAGCATAGCGCTCAAACATGACGTCCAGCATGCGAGGCGAAACTGCGTGTGCTGTACGGTCTTTAATGGACATTTTATTATAGTAATTACCGGTAACATGTACCGTGTATGAACGTGTGCGCCAGCAAAAAAGGAATCGCGCTCTTATGGGAGGGTAATGATTATGTAGCAGTGACGTAGGTGCAAAGAGGCCAACATCTGAATCAAAAAAAAGGTTTTGGAGAGAAGTGTTCCCAATTATTTAAATTGTGCAAATGCATATTTTCAGTTAGAAATTCAATTAGTAAATAATAAATAAGGTAAATAACAATTACGAGGTTAAAGCAATAGTACACCAACATTAATGATGTATATATTTAATCAGTTTCCTTTTTTTACCCGTAGGGTGTAAAGGTATGCAGTGTCTCTCACTCGTTTACTGTCTTTTGTACTATTTTCTTCCACTTAGTCCTGTCCTTTGCTATTCTTCTAGCTTCTTCCCAGGTGAGGTTTCTCTTCCTCAAGGCCTCAGCCCCTGTCATGTTCCATGCCTTCTGCGGTCTTCCTATTCTTTTCTTTCCTTGTACTTTTGCCTCCCACACTAGTTTTGCTGGCCTTTCCTCGTTCATTCTCACCAAGTTCTATAGTTTGTTTAATCGACTCTATTTCCAGTTCTTCTCAATTCTGTCGATTCTTATTCTGTCCATTATAGTCACCCCTTTAACACGTCTCAAGTATTTCATCTCTGTTGCCTGCAGTCTACTTACAAGTCTATCACTTAGTACCCAACTTTCACTACCATATGTCAATATTGGTCTATAAATGTTCTTGTATACCGTCATTTTTGTCTTCTCACTTATTTCCTTTTTACTTATTAACGCCCTGTTTAGTGAGTGGTACACCTTTATTGCACTAGTGATTCTTTCACTTATTTCTTCATCCATACTTCCATTGCTTTGTATTGTAACTCCTAGATACTTAAAACTTTTAACCTGTTCCATTTGTTTCCCATTTATTGTTATGTCTATCTTTTTGTCCTCCTTTCCTATGACCATTGTTTTAGTCTTGCTCGTATTTATTAACATTTTACGTTTTGTTAGMTCGMTCTCCCACAACTRTACATTTTGTTGTAATTTTTCTTCATTTTCTGCACAGATCATCAGGTCATCTGCAAATTCGCATTCTGCTAGCTTTATCACCTTTAATTTTCTATACCTTAATTTGACTTCGTTAGCCTTGTTTTGTAGTGTAATATATCGTCCATTACCATGATAAACAGTGTTGGGCTAACCCCCCCCCCCTTGCCTCAATCCTATCCACTACTTGAAAATCCTGTGATTCAATGTTGCTTGTTCTGACATAATTTATTTGTGTCGCTGTATAAACTCTCTATGCTTTTTTCTGAGCTTATTATTTATACCTCTTTTCCTCATACTTTCCCAGACCACTTTTCTAGGGATGTTGTCAAATGCTTTCTCTAAGCCCAGGAATGGTAAACAGATTCCTTTTTTCTTTGGCTATCTTTTCCGCCATTTGTTCGTATCGTAAATATATGGTCCTGGGTGCTTCGCCCTCTTCTAAACCCTCTTTGTGCTTCGTGTAATTGTGGTTCCAACTTTTCTCTTAATCTTGCTTCAATCAGTCTTTCATAAACCTTTACTGCTACACTTAACAATGTGATTCCTCTATAGTTCCCACATTCTTTTGTGTCTCCCTTTTTATGTATTGGTACAATTATCTCCATTTTCCAGTCATCTGGTACTGCTCCTTTATTCCATGCCATGCTAAATATTTTTGTCAGCACTTTCCCCCCTTTTGGTCCCATATTTTTCAACATTTCTGGTGTAATTTGATCATGCTCCGCCGCCTTTCCTCTTTTTATATTATCATATTGATCTTTTTTACTTCTTCCTCCTCTATAACATTAATGATGTAATTGTTCTAAAATCTATTTTCATGATGTTATCTTTTGAATTATAGTAACAACAGTTCTGGTTCAATTTTAATAGGTTATAGAGTAATTTACAATTTTTATTTATGATTCCACTTGTATTCAGTTTTTCGCCAAACCAAGTATGTCATGTTCGATAGTAAATGAACGTTTATTGTCAAGTGTATAGGATTAAAATATCAGTACTGAAAAATGTTAAACTTTTATTCAAATTTGGAATACGAAAATATAGTGCTTGTTTATCCTTTTTGTAAATACAGCTGAATWTTGTTCTGACAACGCTAAAACTTATCAGAGTTTTCAGTAAATTGTGCGAGACCGGTTATGTTTCCTAGTMCTAAGTAACATCGGAATGATGTATTAGACATTGTTTGTGTTCAACATTTCCGTTTATTTTGACTTGTTCTTTATCCAATAATTTTTTTAGCTTTTTGAGAAGGCAATTCAGTGATGCAGTGATGCACAGTTTACTGATTTTCTCAAATCATATTTAAATATATTAGAGTTTTACCCCAATTTAACTCAGGATTATTAGATTTATACCAATTTTCAGCAATATGCAATGTTTCTTTGTTAACTTTTAACTCCTACTACTACCGAACCAGCAGGTAGGCTATTAAAAAAGTCATGGACGTATGTACTAAATAAGAGGGGGCCTAGTATTGACCTTTGCAGCATCTTACGTTTAATTGATTTAAGACTTGAGTAAGTACCATTAAGAAAGATACTTTGTTGTCGACTTCCTACATAAGACTCAAACAACCGTAGCCATCTACCTCTTATTCCATAAAACTCTAGTTAATACTTTCCATCACACTAGCTACAGCCTCGACAGTGGAATGATTTGCTCTAAAACCAAACTGAAAGTTATCAAATATATTTTGTTTGTTAAAATAATGCCACACAATCACCGAGCAATATTATTAGAGTTTACAAGAAAGCTATTTACTATTTTTCCTTGTATTATTTATTTCATTTTTATATAGGATCATCAGTTGAATCGTTTTGTCCTCGATTTGTCATTGAACCAAAGTAAAGGTGTTATCTTTCGGTTAAAATAACGTTATTTTCTGTATCAAGGACGTTCGACCAAACTATTGTGGATACGGTATTTTTCAATCATGTCCACCCAGATGAAGTGTGTTTTTTATATTTATTTTAAACTTACGATGTCACAAATAATATAAATTTGTTATTGAAACTTTGCGCCCCTTGTCTGCTACGCCCCTGAACTTGAACGCCTTCACGTTAGCCGGCGACAATTTGAAAACGTTTTGCAATAAAGACAGATAAGATCTGGGAAATTGCATAATTCCAGATGGAATCCACTGTACGATGGGCGTACAGCGGCATTTATGGAAGGATTTCTCTTTTAATATAACGACCATTTTTATTAAAACATCTGGACGACAGTGGTCTTGCAAAAGCCGTCAAGGCAAAAATCACTAAAGAGGTTTCTTTATGGATTTCGATCAAAAACATTGCCAACGATAAAATAATCGGCTCATTTTCCGTAGGAGGTGCAATAATAAATATTTCCAGTTCGTCTAGAGTTTCGAATAAAATTTCATGTCAGTACCATAAAATGAATAATATTAGTGCATCAGAGGGCACTCCAGGTCATCTAACAGGAAAACCTAAACAACAATAGTGGCGTAATAAACCGATTTGTGCATACAACGAATCATTCCAAGCCGTAAAAGTTCCTAAAAAAGCGCTTGATGGCCGGTTCTATTACTTTATTACTGAAATCGTTAACCTTGGGGGGAAAGTAATTGTTTTGATGAAGACGGAATTTTATAGCAGACGCCACGGAACAAAACGGATGTTGTAATATTTGATTATGCGGAGAAACGTAAATCCTACTTACATCGGAATAGGATGTTATTTAGATAACAATATTCCAAATCCAAAAACTTAATTACACTATAATAAATAGTCAAAGTGTGCTAGCCACAAGTGCAAAGGTAGAAGTAGGTAGCTAAGTTTTCTATCATGGTATACAAAAAGTAGACTGCCCCATTTTTAATGACGTCAATTCTAGAAAGTCAAAATTATTACCAGAATCTTTTTAAATAAAAAAGATAAAGGATAATTTGTTTTAAGTAAGTAAAATGGAAAAAGAATAAAGACGACTTCGTAAAATTCTTATCGACACATACATTCAGTCAAACTTCTTAGTTAATATATTAGAAAATTATCATACAAGAACTCGAATATATTAAGAACGTTGCAGTTCATAATGGGTACAAGTAGAATACTTATATGATAGTTAATTTAATGAATTCAGATTTACAATCGATCAGCATTATTTAAATGATCAGATAAGGGATTCAGTCAAGAGACAAATGCACTGTGCGTCCTCAGGTTAAATTCAGCCAGATATTTCAAAAAATAGTTTACGTTAACTTCTTACTGAAGATGACAGCTTAGTTACCAAACTAAATATTAGGCTTTCTAAATTACTAACAAGCCATATCAGTACAAAGCTACTAACCAAAAGTAAATAATACGTTATTGTACGATATATAACATCATTACTCACTATTACTGTCAAATATCCAGCTTATATCATTAATAATGTTTGAACGGCTATTTCAAGGGAAGTATTCAAGCATAAATTCACTCATAGATTCACTGAAACGGAACCCTTTTTCCTTCAACATCTCTTTGATTGACGTTTATTGGTACTTCTGTTCGTGTACTGTCGAGATGAACGCGTAATATCCGGCCCATTTAGACGAGTTTCCGACAGAAAAACATTAAATCGCTTTATAAAACTGTTTTGATCCAACAAACAGGAATGCAAACTAATAACCAGTTAAAAATGCATAAATTATCATTAATTATTAATCTAATAAGGATAGACGCATATAATTTAATAGCCGCTCCTAATTTACATAAGGCCGTTTTATTAAAATACCCCCGTTTGGAGACCACATCTCGCTTTTACTGCCTGGGTGCAGTTTTTAATCGTCTTATAATGTATCAGTTACGGAGTAATTACACAGATATCACCGAGGAAATAACCACATTCACGTATCTCTGGAAACGCCTGGGCTTTTACTTGTGCGGTGCCACTAAAAATATTTAATTTTGAACTAGCAAAGACTCGGAAAAATTTTAGAACAAAGGATCTTCAAATTGAAAAGCACTGCAACTTTGTTAAAACAAGGTATCAAAAGCATGTGGAGCAGAATGGTCACCGTGTTAAATACATCTTTTTGCTCATATCCCTCGTATAAATAAATATTTATACGAATAGACGTAATAACAAAAACAAAAGATCGCGCTAGTAACTTGGAAACAAAAAAAAATCGGGGATGTCTGTTAATACCAAAAATGCCACTTTAAATAAAAGCTGTTATATTAAATGTTATCAAGTTATCGAAGAAAACAAACGTTGGCAAGTTTTATCTTATCTCAAAAGTTAAAAGAAGTCAGAAAGAAATTTGAGGTGCGATTTGCTGCGAACATTGAAAAATAATCTTCATTTAACCAATATTGTAATAATGAGCATCTAAATGTGGACACACAGTATAAAATTTCAACTCTATTTATGTAAGACTTCTAATAACTCACTATTTAAAATTGATGGCAAAAACCACATTTTTGAAGCTTAGATAAGTCAGCGTAAAAAAAGCCAGGTGTTCCAAACATTATTAAATAATAAAACACAACTATGAAATATGTTAGGAAAATGATGAAAAAATTATAGTAATTTCGGTAGTTCTTCTAATTTAAACTCTCCTACTTTCGAACAAAACAATCTATTCTTATTATAGCACCAGAGATGCGGTGTAAATCAGCAAAATCATCAGTCCAACATGAAATCGTAAATAAAATGCCCACAGGCGAGTGTTAAAAAACAAATCATCAAAATGATTAGCAACTTACAGTGGTAGGGAAATGCAGCCCGATTCTCCATTGCGTCACACTATGGCGCAGTCCACAAGTAATAAAACGCATCCTGAGAAAAGTACCAACCACAAAACACTTGTTAATTAACCGTTATAACAATCGACGTTAAAGTAAGACGTTCACTCACGTTTGCATCCCGATTAACACTGATAATCTAGCTGAATAAATTTTGTGGCCAACCTGTGTTGTTGCTACGGAAAAGAGTTGTTTTTTCGAACTTTGCGGCTGGCATTGGATACTGCAGCAAAAAACGCCGCGCTCTATAGCTGCCTAAAAAACGTATACAGATGACAAAAACACGCAAAAAAACTATTCATCGTTTAAATAAAGCAGAGTGGATGGTCTTATTATCACGTTTCATCTCATGTGCTGTTTAATTTCCATATATTCCAAAAAATTTAGTTTCTTACGTTTTCTATCGCAGTGATGTTTTTGTTTTAATGCAATGGCCAGCAATCTGCCTTTATTTGAGTAAATACTTGCAACGTGTTCTTTGATCCTACTTTTAATGGCTTACCTGGTATTGTTTTTATTCATCATTAGTTCTAGTTTATATAGATAGTATACGGTCCACAATTTTGGTTTCATATCCATAGTAAAAGGGTAACTGTTGTCAATTCTTTTTTAAGTGGTATATACCAGTCTGTTTATTAAACTATTCAATACGGATTGCTTAATTTGTAATGATTAATTCCAGAATGGCGGGATTATTAGATCTGACTGTCGGTTTTTTTTATAAATTTCAAAGTCGTTTTATTGTTTTTAGGGACATAGGTAAGTTTAGAAAACTAAGAACTTCATCCCTTTCTTTCTTTGGCGCAAATTAGACCTTTTTGTTAGGACATTTCAGGATTTTAACGATACACCCCACTGGTCTAGAACAGTATAATTTTCTCTTTTTATATTACTTTGATCTATGGATATATCAGCAATATGAAGCTGTTGTTTTATTTTTGAGAATTACGAAAAGTCATTTATAAGATTAGAAGTGAAAGGGACAAAGGACGCAAGAAGAGTATTATTTTACCAGTGGAATTTTTTCTAAGCTTATAGAATTTTAGTTCGTTGAAGCTTACCCATACATTCCTGTATTATTTGGTAAAATTTTTGCCTTTTCTTAAATTAAATTTAGATCCTACTCTACAATGCCAAGTGCATTTATAAATATGTAAATACAACCTCGAACGTAGATGGTATATGACAGTTTTTTTATTAATGAAATGTGAAACCGGTATGATAATTATTGGTACTGAATAAACTTAATGCACATAATGTTTACAAGAAACTGTGTAAAAACAGAATATCTTGGATTATTATATGCAGTGTCTAGCATTTCAAAGTTAATAAAGCCGATAATAATACAACTGATTATTGCAGTGAATTCCACGTCACTAAGTGAGATGAAAAAAGTAGATAGATCCATTCTTGGAAAAATGTGACAGTGCAGCAACTAGATGAAGAGTTTCGCATGAATAATTATTAATTGCATTGCTTCACAAAAAATTAATGCACAAGTAGGATTCTATTGTATGTAGAAAAAAGAAAAGCGTTTTGTAAAACAGTTTGGCAATAATAATCTTCGTTGATTGAGATCCATTGATCATGGACAAGTAGTATTTGAATTTAATTGGGCCGGTATAATAATATGGAACCCATATATCCATACAAAATAAAACAGAAAACTTTTTAGTTTACGTAGATATAAACAAAACTAATACTGACAATATATTTCTTGCTAAAATATTATATTATTACACTTTTGAAGAAATTGTCTCTTATTATGAACAAATATGTCAACGGTCGCACTCATGTCGTTATAATTACGACACATGTTAACAAGTGGCGAACAGACTATTAGAACATGGCAAAGAAAGTCCCATGCACTAGATTATACAAGAATAAATTACATGCTACTTTTCTTCTACTATGTAAGGTAGACAAACCAAAATCATTTAACAAAAATGCAGTGGAGCATATGTGATCAGGAAATGCGCAGTACTTTTTAATATACAAATAAAGACTAAATTTTTTCTGAACAKGTTCAACAAGTGTCAGTGTTGCGAAAATCAGATGTATTTCTCCTAATAAAACCTAAGGTTCCCATAGCACTTGTACATAAGTTTTCTATATGTGAAACATAAGTAAGGCCCTGGTCCGAAGTTATTCCTAAATCCTTAATAGTAGATACTCATTGAACTGTAATGCCAGTGACTGTATATCTAAATATAGTTGGGTGAAGTTTTCTTGTAAATGTAATAATTTTACATTTGTCAATACTCACTCCTAACTTATTTTTAGCACACCAATTTACAAAGATATGCACGCCTTTTTGAAATTTATTGCAGTCAGAATCAGACAATACCCTATTAGCTATTTTTGAGTCATCCGCATAAACATATACTTGACATTGAAGCAATCTAAAAATATCATTAAAGAAAGCTATAAAGAGGATAGGACCTAGATTTGAGCCTTGTGTAACCCCACTAGGAGTGTGGTAACTAATGGATCGTTACCCAGCCCATTCGACATATTGGTCTACCTTTTAAAAACGATTCAAAAAAGTTTTATCCTTATCTGTTGCATCTAATTCAAAATTGGTGACCAAAATATTCCTAATTTTTTACAGCAACAGTTTGCAACTCAACCTTTTTGTAATTGCACTAAATGATATTCAAATGTTTTTCTGGAGCAGGTGGGAGTAAAGTTTGAATTGATTACAAAATATTATGTATTATACTTACAAGCAACGATCTATGAGACTCATTATACGAACAGCCGATTACCGCTCACAGTGGTTTACAAATAATACCGGAGGCTGTCGTAAATAACAGACGGGTTCGGCAAAATTGGTTAAAAAACATTTTATTGGCCAAATTGCTAACAGCGTCATAGTAATGGACAACGCTAGTTTACTATTCGGAGCAACTGGATAAAATTCCAAATATAACAACTAATAAGGCAACCATTCAAAAGTTTTTAAGAAAATAAGATTTATATTTCGAAGAGGGCTACACAAAAAAAACAATTATCGGAAGTACTTGGCACCAAAAAAAATCGAAGAAATTTAACATTGACATTCTCGCTTCTGAATGTGGACACATCATTCTACGATTACCCCCATATCATTACATTTTCAACCGCATTGAAATGATGTGGGGGCAGTTGAAACAAAGAATTCGACGAGGAAACACGGGTGGAAAATTTAGCAATGAAATGCTGCTAAAAATTAGACACGAAGCTGAAATAACAAGTGTCGATGCATGGAGAAATTCAGTGCGGCATGTACTGGACATTGAAAATCGGTACGGAGCAAATCATGTACAAGAATTAATAATACAAGTTAATCGTGATTTTAGCAGTGGAAGTGATATTGAGTAATTTTTTAGTTTGGGACTTTCTTGTAATGTGCTTGTTAACAAGATGTAATGAAGATAATCGATACCGTGTATAAATTTTATTGTGCACTATTCTAAATTTTTTCTAACAAATGTAAATAATTTTCCACTTACTAATTTGTATTTTTTTATATTAAATTTGTATGAATTCGTTATGATGTGCAAAGGCTTTTATTTTATACATCGGAAAATTTAAACCAAATAAAGTATCACATAAAAATAGATCGTGGGTCACGCCAGTTAGCATCAGGTCTGCATTAAATAAAATTTGTTATAAAATCTTCTATGTCTTATTGATTGCTAAATTATCACAACAAATAAATTTCAAAAATTTATAGTGGAAAAGTTAAAATTTTAGCCCACAAGATTTTTTTTGAATACGGCCCATTTAGGAACTTCGAAGCGTGCCACTAATCCCAATAGCTTATTATTATTATTATTTACAATACAATAATTTACGACGGCAGACCATCAAGCTGTAAAACCCTCTGCATAAGTCAGTCTCATAGATCGTTGCTTGCAAGTTTAATTTCCAACTCTAGTCTTCTGGATCCACTTGATTGCCTAGCCACCCTTGAACGCAAATTTCTGGTGTAAGAACTTGCAGCTTATCTGGAAGCTCTAAGGGTATCTGTTTAGCTGTTAAGGTTAATTAAAAATTTGAAATTGGTGTAATACCAATCACAATTGCATGGCAACAAAATTGGCTTTTCTAAAATTATACGTCCTTTGCTTTCGGCAGCCGTTGTCGTTTAATTGTTTTAGTGAAGAATGGTTTAGAAAACATTAGAATCGTCCAGAAATTCAAGATAGTGAAACTGAACGGGGTTCTGGCTTTTTTCGTTAACACTAAAACCAAGCAATTGAAAAAGGAATTGGATTATTCAAAATTACTTCCACCTGGACCAATTCAGGATTTTATTACTATGAAACATCATCTCTGTCCCAAACTACGAGCAATTCAGGATTAGAGTTAACAGTTACCCACCAGACATTCAACCTAAGCGTTCATTTAAAGAACGATGTGTTTCAAAACTCGCTTTGCTTGTTTGCAACATTACCGGCTCTCAATTGTCCTAGCTACCGGTTCAGCTGCGTTTCTAATAATGAAGACAAGAGCCGGGGGTTGAGAGGTCAACCGCGCCGTTCTGCGATTCGAATGATAAATCTCGACTCGCCAAAGTAATGGCCGGCTCTCAAGCGCCGGACTCTCGATCATTATTAAACGCCGCGTCCTTTGTTCCGTCTTTCATTAGCGTCAGCGCGAAATATGAACCCGGAGCGAGCAGCCCATTCTATTATTGTGGTTAGCAAATTGCCTGCATTAATTTCGCGCGGGGAACCTGCGACGTCTCCAGCCGGAACCGATGGACGGACGGCCGTCTGAACACGCAGATATGAAAAATTGCCGGTAACATGGTGCACCGCTAATGGAGGAAGTGCTTACATGCCCACAAGTTTATATTTATTGCAGAAGCTTTCTAACTTCTCCGGTAAAGCTGCAAATCTATATAAGACTAGGAATTGGAGTATCACAGGGTTCTTACTTGGGCCTACAGCGTCCAAATCGAGGAAAGGCAGAGTCGAACCATCAGTTTCCTCTGTAACTTCGTTATGGATAAAGCTAGAAGCGTGAATTTTCAGTGACCAAGGAGATATATTATACAGGGCACATCTTTAAAAAGGATATTATTCCTAATTTTGGGATAAAAAACATATTATAAAAACCAGGACGTCCAAAGCTTGCTACGAGTGAGAAACGTAGCTTGAATGTCTTATTAGATGTGCAAGAGAATTCCAAGTGTTCCGTACAACAGCGTGCTCTCACTCACCACGTTAGCAGAAGATCTGTTCAGAAAATGTAGTATTAGCGGTGAGCACATTGCTGAGCCTTTTTTCATGGATGGAAATTTGAATACGGTCAAGCATTTACAGCTCTTCCGCGAACACATTATACTAGAACTTATTCGTCTGTTCGCTAATCGTGAAAATGCTGCTTCTACTTCTGAACAGATATGGTTTCAGCAAGATGGTGCACCGCCCCATTTTGCAGTCAACGTTCGTGGATATTTGAATGCGATATTTCCAGACAGACGGATTGGTAGGCGCGGAGCGATAGAATGCCCAGCACGTTCCCCTGATCTGACGCCGCTTAATTTTTTCCTGTGGGGGTATCTGAAAATCGTATTTATGCTGATCGGCCACAGAATGCAGAAGATTTAAAAGGACGAATCAGGGCAGAAATTCAAAGCTTATCTCCAAATATGCTGCAAAGAACATTAGAAAACTTACTCAAGGCTGCATAACTATACTAGGAAGAAAATGGGGAACATGCTGAGGATCGTTTGTAACGTAAATCTGAAAATATACTGCATTTTTCACGCATTCATGTTTTTCTTTTTTACTTTTTGGAAAAAAATTTAACCGAAAAGAAAATATAGCAAAACAAGTTAGATCCCATTAACAACAAAATGTACAAAGATACAAGCAATGCAATCCATCTACTTCAAAAAGTTCCTAATTAGTTCCCTACCTATATTTATAGTAACTGTATCAATAATAGACACTTTTATTTTTTATGATAAGAATAATGACTGCAATCACACGGCAACATAAGAATAATCTACTATTGACCGGTTGTTGTTACTTGAAATCGGGTTGATTTACCCATGACAACACCTTAAATTAAGACATATGGTTGGTTTACAGTAAATGATGCACCTGTCTAAGGTGCATATGAGAATACCATGTTTTCGTGAAGACAAACATGTTTTCTTTGGGTTACTTTTAGTGGTTGGGATTACAATATCTTACTCGCCAGATTTATCTATGTTGCTTTAGAATCGCGTCGGAAAATGTTAATTATTAGGTTCTTATTTGGTCTACTAAATAATCACATTGAGTGTAGTTTCTTATTATTTAGAGTTAACCTTGCAGTTCCTCGTTTAAATTTTTTAAGTCAACTTTTTATCCTATTAAAACTAGATATGTATTTTGATCATGTTAAATAAACATCTGGTTGCTAGCGTTGTACGACCTTATCACGTTTTCCTTTGTGAACTAAGTATTTCTTTATTATTTACAAATAAGGTAAACGACACGACATTAGTTCGTTTCTTTTTTCTTAGATGCCCTTTATGTATCGTAAATTATCTACGTAGGGCTAACACTAACAGCAACATCACCTGTAAGAAAGATGAACCGAAAAATATTCCACACGTTTACCCTAGAAATATCTTCCAAGGGGTACAAAACTTCACCTACGGCTACGGCTTTCGAATTCGCAACCGTGCAATTTGCACCAGTTAGTTTTCTGTGGACGCGTTCAATTTGCGGAATTAGTATCGATGCTACGTGCCAATGCTAATGGACCAGAGTGGAATGTAAAAGTTTAAACAACACCATGCAGTTTGAAGTTTGCAACTAGCGGAAAATTTTGACTGTATGCGAACTGGGCGCCTTAATCTGTTTGACGTAATTGGTATGAAGCGAATGAAGTGGAGAAAGGATTGCTTTGGCTCTTAAAATTAAGAAAAATGATGAATGAATCAATGAATGAAGCCAAGACCATGAATATGCTCATGTCCATGATATCTCTTTTAAGAAAGTATGAACTACGGAGTACCAGTCAATGCGGAACATTTTAATGTCAGTGAAAAGTATGCTTTTAACAGATGAGCATAACAAATAAGCATGTCCCTTACTCACTACAAACGTATCGGCAAAATTTAAAAATAATTAAAAAACAGTTCATCATCACCTAAAGTGATTTATTCATGCCCTTAGTTATAGGAGAGGAGTGACTTGCTTATTTTATATGCATATATCTTTTTAACAAATATTTATATCTAGGAAGTTTATACTTAAAAATACAGTCCACTATTTTGGTAGTGCATTGTATTTCCGCATTTAATTCAAGTTCATCTTGACTGCAATTATATACATTTTCAAGTTTATGTCATCAAAATATTGCTCACTATGCGTTTAGAGAAGCCAAGGTAATGTTACAAGTATCACCCTACCAAAGCTTTAGTCAAAACCGTATATTAACTTTAAATACCTACATCCACAGGGTTACTTTAATGACATAAATTTTTCGACTATAAAGTTTATTAGATTTAATAGTAATCGAAAGTATAGATATCACAATATAAATTACTCGAAAGCATCATGAAATGATTTTATTGGACGTACAATCATCGTGAAAACTTGTACACCCATTCCTAAATTTTGTAGGTTTGTTGCTGTCGAAATTTTTAGAAAATTATTATGTAATAATTATGATGTTTGATGATAATCTAATCAATCCATCAACCCGCAATTTTAACTTACTTTAGCAACAACTGGACCTTAACTGGCATTTATTAGTATACGAGGCGTGTTCGTAAAGTAAAGGCCGTTTGCCTATATTTAAATATTACTGGGTCAGAACAAAGTCAAAGTCACTATTGGTGGAGGCGCTGTCGTACGAGGAAACAAAATACACTTGTCTCACTAGTATATAAGATAAAGAAGAAACATCTAAGAGGCTAAAAGCTGTATACATAACAAGGATCACCAAAGAAATGATACAGACCCTTTTATGCAGAAATAAAAAGATATAG
This sequence comes from Rhyzopertha dominica, assembly GCA_025024175.1. NCBI lineage: Eukaryota > Metazoa > Arthropoda > Insecta > Coleoptera > Bostrichidae > Rhyzopertha > Rhyzopertha dominica. The sequence goes on along the minus strand of QCXZ01000137.1, from coordinate 80,143,361 downwards.
ACGTCAAACGCCAGAATAAGAAGCTTCAATAGAGAGAGGGATCAAGTAGGCGAACGAAATACCAGTTATCGCACACACCAAAGCCTTCAGTACCACTCATCCTTCACACCAAGCAGAAAAGATTCGAAGCAAAGGTTCAACCATAAACCTCCTCGCCAAAGAATCAACTACAGATGAAAGAGAAATTATATAAGGAATCTAAACAGTGACACAGCGAGCAGTATATCGGTAGCCGAAGAATGCTCACTCACTTCTGAAGATGCCTACTCCAGCGACAGGCGAAACTTTGAATATTTGAACGTCAGGTGCCAAATAAATTCAACAGACTAAGTTGCAAAAGTCAACTGTACTGAGGAACATATACGTCGCCGCTAAAATTTGGCTGTTTTACTTCTTGCTTCCAGTGAATAATATTCTGGCAACAAAAGCACCGCGAGTGAGCGCATCCACATGCTTCACAGCCAGTTGGTACGATCGCTCGCTTTACCCTTTTTTCTCCATTCTGGCCGTTCAACGAATAGTACGTCTGATTATGATTAAGCGATCGGCTAATGCGTGTGCGTTAGATTGAAACTGCTGCATGATTGAAAAGGTAGCCGTTTCGAAACGGACTTTTTCACATTCCCCGGCGTAATTACTCGTCAGATACATCCGATGCATGTGTACGCTTTTCATGGTGCACACAAAGAGATGCTTCGCGTTACGCAAGAGTTGTACAAGTGAAGCTTGCAATGGGGCAATACGTTGCGGCAGATTATGTGGAGGATGGATACAACAGTTTGTGAATGTTTTACCTATCGTTTGACGACATAGAAATACTTATTTGGCCCCTTTATTTTGCTACACCACCAGCKGGATATTTCACGTTCTGTTCGACCGATTTTTTTTCTCAAATTGTGCATGAGCCTATGTGTAATTAAAATGCATTTTCTGGAATTTTTTCAACTGCGCGTCTGCTCTCGTTTCACATCATTGAAAAGGATACTTTTTCCCGATTTCAAAAATGTATCACACTTGTACAGTTGATTGCTTCTCAGTTGACAAAAGTATAAATTTAATAATTAAGCTTGACAAAGAATGAAAATAATTTTCTTTAGCGCTAAAATAATAAATAATATAATAATAAAATAATTTTCGTCTAGTTTGATCAATTTATTACGAATAGTGTACTCAAAAAGTTAAAAATAAAAACATGATTCCGTCAAAAATGCAGTTTTTTTTCAGATTTACATTACAGAAGATGCTCAATGTTCCCCATTTACTTCCTCGCAGTAATGCAGCCTTGGTTTAAAGTTTTCTATAGTTCTGTGTAGCATATTTGGAGGTATGTTGTGAATTTCTGCCATGATTCGTCCTTTTAAATCTTCTGATTATGTGGCCAATCAGGATAAATAAACTTTTGTTTGCAGGGGGACAACTTTTGAGAGAAGTTTTTAATGGATAGCGCTTACTCTCTGAGCAGGGTAGACACCCCTTTAAAAATTTTAAATGGAACTATCCATCTTGTGATACATCATTTGAAAGCTTATTTCACAAAGAGTCTGGCCATGTAATTAGTTTTACCACGTTTAACTTATTGACGGGGTAATAGATTAATAGTGCCTACGAAACAGGTTGCTTATTAAATTGAATATTTTGGACTCTTTTCAACAAAATGTATTTCATTTTAGAGCGGAAATAAAATTTGTCCTTACGAGAACCCAAAATTTAAACAAACAACTTGTAAAAAATATTACACTTAAAAAAACTCCCAGAATACTGAAAATTTTCTTTTAACATTATTATTAACATTAAAGTATTTATCATGTATTTTTTTAGAAAGTCCATATCCACGAAAAAGAAAAATTATTTATTTGTAACTCCAAAAACAGTGTGAACAAAACCATAGAAATTCAAACCTTACAACAGATTCTCAAAATGTGCACCACCTCTTTCCATACAATAATACAGACGGTTCTCGAACTCCTGCTGCACTTTTCGGAAAGTTTCAGGTGGAATCCTCCTGCACTCGTTAATAATTCTTTCTCGCAGATCGTCCAGGCTAGTAGGTTGTGTTTTGTAAACCACAGATTTTAAATGACCCCATAGAAAGAAATCTAAAGCAGTCAAATCGGGTGATCGTGGCGGCCATTCAATTGTTCCACGCCTACCAATCCAGTGAAGAGGAAATCTATGATTTAACCAATTTCGCAATGGCGTAATGCGGTGGGGCTCCATCATGTTGGTAAAACAATTCGTATTCATCCAACATTGGATTTCCTTCAGGGTCAGGTTGGTTTTCTAATTGCTCTGTGATTAAAGGATCAATAACGTTATCAAGTAATTCTAAATACATTCCCCCATTTAGCGTCCCATCAATGAAAACTGGACCTACAATTGCGTTGCCAAGTATTCCAGCCCAGACGTTCAGCTTCTGAGGAACTTGTGTATGACCTTCTCGAAAAATATAAGGATTTTCGTCACTCCAGTACCTGACGTTATGTTTATTTACAGAGCCGTTCAAAAAAAAATTGCATTCATCACTGAAGCAGATATTTATTATTATATTTGGATTTACTATAATCTTTTCTGTCATAATTTCGCAAAATTGCAGTCTTCTATCGAAGTCATCTTCGCCGAGTACCTGGAGAGTTTTCATCTTAMAGGGATGGAATTMGTGCAGCTTTGTAATTTTCCTTACAGATGAATAAGAAAGTCCAGTGGCTGTAGAAATGTTACGCAAAGAGCTAGTTGGATCCATTGCAAAATGACCAAGTACTTCAAGTTGGGCCATTTCATCAACGACTCTATTCCCTGCCCTTTTTTTGTTTACTACAGATCCAGTGTCTTGAAATTTCTGCACGAGATCGAGAATGTACCTAGCGTCAACATTTTTATCGGGGTGCCGTTCGTTAAACACCCTTGCTGACGCACAAGCACAGCTATGCTCAGCACCGTAAATAAAAATTATTTCTACCCTTTCGGCAGTTGAATAAACCATTATCACTTGGACTCTCACTTTGAAATTTCACGCGATTTATAAAAAGGAATCTGAACAAAAAGATGGTCGTGCCAAAGAAGTAGCCAAAAAATTGAAACAAAAAATTGGAAACACAAAGTAGATAATTATTTAGCCAATTCAGTATAAACTGTCGAGTTGCAATATCAAGTACTGTCGAAAGAAAATTTTAAGTATTTTTGGCATTTTGCTTAGGTGTAACAATTATTTTTTAACAAGTTTTTTTAGGCTTAAGTAAGGACAACTTTTATTATAACTGCAAGACAATAAATTTTGTTAAAAAAAGTCCAAAATATTCCATTTTATAAGCCACTTGCTACAATGCACTTTTTGACCCACTACCCCGTCAATGGGTAAAAAATAGTAAAACTAATTACATGGCAAGACTCCTTGTGTAATAAGCTTTTAAATGATGTATCGTAAGATGGGTAGTTTCATTTAAAATTTTTGAAGGGGTATCTACCCCGCTAAGAGGGTAAGCGCTATCCATTAAAAACTTATCTCAAAAGTTGTCCCCCTGCAAACAAAAGTTTACCTGTTTTTGCAAAATTTTAAATTTTTCCTCTATTTAAAGTCAATTAAGGTGTGAAGTTTTCAAAAAATCACCCTGTATGTTTTCCGGTATTTAGCTTCAAGTTTAATGTATTTTATAGTCAGTGAATTGTTGTTTTTTTTTAGTCTGTTTTAAGCGCGCCGAGCATTCCACGTTACGCAACAGTAAACTAGCACCTCCACCATTTCTGTTCGCATCACCGTGGACGCTGTACTCTCCCGTGCGTAGGTCAGGTCCTTTATTAGCAAGACCTCCACCAACGCGATCCTATTCATCCTCCGCGGCTTCCGTGCGACCACCAAGACCAGGCGATCTGTTTCACCGGTCGCATCGATATCAATCATCGATCTCCGGGTCGACAATGCACCGATTGAACGTCGAACTAATAGCCGGCGCGGTGACTAATGGGCCGTTATTGTTTGGCGCACCGTGAGTAATGGCATCCGCGGTCCACACGGCTCTCTCAGGTGGTGATGGCCACGGAGATGAGCCGCGAGGTGAAAGTTGAGCGCCCGTCGTCCAGGTTTACGCGCGCACCGGGTTATTGTATTAGGGAGCGTGGGTGGCGTTGATTTAATGCCGACGTGGCAATTGCGATGCCCCGGGACGTGATTTGTTCATTTTTGTCGGCGCTGCTGCCGTGCGACGGGAACGCGGTGCATCGGTGCAACCCCCTCCTCAATGGAGCAGTATGAAACCAAAATAGGCCACCCTTAAAGTATCTCTCGAAACATGTTTACAGAGGTTCCGCAAAATAAAGATGTTTTAATTAAGAATTTTTTCTATTTTTTCACCATGCTCATGCCATGGCAGTCTTGAATCAAGAGTGACTCCCAGGAAGTTAGAGCAATTGGGTATTTGCATGTTAATAGGTAGCATCTAATCCACAAAACAGCTGTGACAGCTTATAAATTCGAAAAAATGGATCGTAAGGTGTATTTTAAATATTAAAAATGTGAATATTTAAAGGGACCGCCAAAACGCGAACATACTGGCCGTGACGTCAGGTGTCTTGTAAATGGCCGCTTGTTTGCATCCGGGGTCAGCGCGTCACGCGTCAGCCTCAGCCCGTCATTTTATCAGTTTGTTGTTTGCGTTCATTTTGTGACAAGCGAATTAAAAGATGCCAAGAAAAAGTGAAATACTTATGAGTTATGACTTGTGAAGGCATGTTCATTGTTATGGAATTTGTGTACAGCGACGAGCGGTTTAACGCGGCGGAGATGACGAACGCAAAAGCAACAGCATAAGTAAACTTTTTATCAAATTAACTTAGCATTGATAATTTGATTACAGTGGGTTGTTGGAAACATACTATTTGTAAACATAAAAATATAGGAATCAAAAATGTACCCTAAACTTGACATTTATTTTAAAGGTCAGGATAAATTTTCCTCTATCAAGGTAAAACGCATATAATTTTTCATATCCTCTTCAAGCTATAACAAAATGGAAACTGAATGGTAAACACTTATAACCCCAAAAAAGAATAATAAAACTTACAGTAAAGATTAAGATGATCTTCACAACAAAAAAACAAATTTTGCGTTTCGGCATATCACGTCTAGGGGTCTTAAACAACTTTTTCATACGTTGATAATCTCGAGAAACGGTTATAAAAAATTTGTTAGCTGTACTGACTGAAGTATTACTATAACCATGTACAAAACAAGACTTGTTTTGTTTTCCATACATAATAGATGCTTGTAAAACTGCACATATCACTTTTTGGTGCGACCTCTTACACCGTCCTTTCAATAAACACCACACAAAAGCTTTTCCAAGACCAGAATGATACTACACCATTAAACAGCACGCTCCACGGTAATGTTTACATGACACATGACGTCACGAATAGAATAACCTTGGATACAAGCGTTTTTGGCGGTGACTCCTAAGATTCGAATTTCAGACCTGAAATTCTCGACCTAAAAATTTTTTTTTGCTTTTTTTAACATGGCGTACGATATATATGCACTTCAAGATTCATTTTACGTAATTAAAAAAAATGATAATACCCAATTGGCGAAGTGCAAAGAAACATGTCTAAGTAAGAATAACATCTGAATAGACTTATCCTTGTTCATAACAAAACCATTACTAACACACCAGACAGAAATCATTGCTTGAGAAATATTGTTATAGTGTAGTACCACATCAATGTTGGTGCCGCTGAAACTGACAGTAGTATCATCGGCAAATAAAGTTACTGCGCCCCTATCAGTTCAGAGAGGCAGATCGTTAATGAAAGTAAGAATTAACAGAGGCCCCAACACTGAGCCCTGAGGCACACCAATATTTAGAGGAAGTTCATCAGAACGACTAGAAAGAAATTAGGTTATTATACCACAGCTATTTCGATGGAGATTGTAATAATGCAGTTTACGAATAAGTGTTACTGAGTCAACACGGCTTTTGACAAGTCCAGGAAGGATGATATAATATCCTCTCCTTCATCGAAAGCTCGAGTTACATTATTAATCAATGCCATAAGAGCATCAGCAGTTGAGTGGCCCTGTCTGAAACCATGCTGGTTATTAACAATGACTGCCCTGTTTTCCAAGTAAAGTGCTAGTTGTTTAGATAATATTTTTTCAATAATTTTAGAAAAAACAGGGAGCAGTGAAGTCTGTAGTTACTTACATCACTGGCATCACCTTTCTTAGGCACTCTGTGCATGTGGCAGATATTCGTGGAAAAACAATGATACATCACTCCATATCATCTTTTCAACGCAGTTTCACTTACAATAGTACGAGGCATGTTTTTTAAGTAAGTACCGTTTTGCGATTCCGCCGCCGCAGCGTTACGGTCGGCGTTCCGCGTATACGCGCTGGTTACCTACATCTCTTGTCTACGCACTGACGCCATTACAGTTTGATTCTTCATTGTATACGTTGTTTACTGAGTGTTTAAGATGCCTCCGACAATCGTGAGTCCCGCCGATTGTGAAGTACGAGCTGTTATACGATTTCTTAGTGGTAAAGGCGTAAAACCGATCGTTATTCATCGTGACATCTGTGAAGTTTACGGACAAAACATTATGAGTGATGGAATGGTAAGGAAATGGGTGAGAGCATTTAAAGATGGCCGCACAAATGTGCATGATGAAAAACGGAATGGGCGTCCTTCGGTCGTTAATGAAGATTTGGTGCAGAAAGTGAACGAAAAGGTGAGAGAAAACAGACGCTTTACAATTTCATCATTGTGCGACTGCTTTCCTCAATATTCTCGTAGTGTTTTGCATCGCATTGTGACCGAGAACTTGAATTACCGGAAATTGTGTTCACGTTGGGTTCCGAAAATGTTGACGGATTTGCACAAAACCCAACGTTTAGGCAGTGCATTGACTTTCCTTGAGCGATACCACAATGAAGGTTAAGATTTTTTAGACCAAATTGTTACTGGTGACGAAACATGGGTGGCCTACGTCACACCAGAATCGAAACAACAATATATGGAATGGCGACGTTCATTATCACCCAAAAAAATGAAGTTTAAGCAAACAATTTCTACCCGGAAAATCATGTGCACAGTTTTTTGGGACAGAAAAGGAGTATTGCTAGTGGAGTTTCTGCCTCGTAATGAGACAATCAATGCAGCGTCTTATAGTAAGACATTGAACAATCTGCGTCGTGCAATCCAGAACAAAAGACGTGGCAAGTTAAGTAAGGGTATCGTTTTGCTACATGACAATGCCCGTCCACATGTGACTAATCGGACCAAAGATCTCATCAAATCTTTTAAATGGGAAACTCTAGATCATCCTCCATACAGCCCTGATCTGGCGCCCAGCGACTACTATTTGTTCCTGCACTTGAAGAAACACCTGGGTGGTCAGCGTCTTCAAGACGATAACGAAGTCGAAACATTTGTGATACAATGGTTAACAAGTCAGGCGGCAGAATTCTATGAGGAGGGTATTTAAAAACTGGTGCCACGTTATGACAAGTGCCTCAATATTCACGGAAATTATGTAGAAAATTAGATTAAGGTACAGGCTTTCATGTAAGATAAAATTATTGCGATATCTTTGCACGTCTTTTTTTAATTCCAAAACTTAAAAAACATACCTCGTATAAAATTAAATAACTCTTTCTACCATGAAATCATTGTCGATAAAAACTTTTATTAATTTCAAAAAAATATCATGGAAAAGCTTTCTATTTCTTAATTTTACATTTTTATAACTGCTCAATTCCAATGCATTATGTGCGGTCTTTGTCTCATTCGAAATGTTTTCTTAGATGTCCATAATATTCCTTGATATTATATTCAATAAAGTTCAACTGCTCTTACAATCAGGACTTCAACGCAAGCAAAAGTGTTTTTCTTTCGATTTTACCACCAATCTCGTATTTGTCTTGTTCAAGATCATCAGCAAATAATCAATCAGCAATCAATAACGCTAAAGGTCGCCGTAGGCTCACGCTGGGACCATATTGAATCAGAATGCCGCACAGCGCTTGATTGATGACAGTAACCAACTGCACCATGCAAATGTCAACGAGAGAATTCTAAACGATCGGATATGCACCCAGCAGATGAAAGTTGACGAATGCACTGTTGCCTGAATCTAAAGTTCAGTGTGCAAGAGTCGGCTGGTTCTTGCTTCAGTTTTCGGGGACAAAGAATGAATAATTCTGTTAGATTTCTTGAAAGAATTTTGGAAAAACGACATGGAAAACTTGCATAGGAGATATGTTGAACATAAAATATTGTAGCGCTTTTTAGTAAGCCCGATGCATATCAAAATGCCCTAGCCAAGAATGTCTAAATTTGACGTCACAGAGTAGTGTTAATACGCGGAGGACTCCGGTTGAACGGCAGGTATACCGTCAATCGCGGTGCCCGCCTACACTTCAGGGGCTCACCGGAGTTCGGTTATTAATCTTGTTTAAATTACCATTGAATTTATTGTTGTGTACACAGCGTAGAGGTAATGAACGGACTCGTGCGTCTGGGGATCGTATTTCAAAGTCGTCTGCGATCATGCTCCTTGCTGAGACGCCAGGATGACACACTGAACCAAAAAGGATGATTTGCATTGTGAATGTGCACATCAGAGTGTAATGAAGACTTAAACGTGCCCTGAGAATGAATGAAATAGAAGAACCTCGTCTAGATTTACTCCTGTTTCTATATATAAATTCATCTATGTCAACTAAAAACTTGGTTGGATTGAGTGATAAAAATGCATGTAACAAAGCAGATAATGGAAATAAAATGTCACCCTTCATGTCACGTAAATAAACAATGCAATGCTTTGTATAATGTCTCAATCTTCTGCGAAATCCAGATTGATATGATGGTAGTACGTTATTGTTTTCTACATAAAAAATATGCCAGTTTATGTATGATTTTTCCATTAACTTGGATATCACTGGTATAGAAGACTAATTATAGGACGTATATCACATAGAGATATTGGGTCATTTACTTTTGCAAGTGGGATTATTATATTAATTTAGTTCAATAGGGCTTTTAATAATGTGCACTATATACTAATTGATTATATGAAAACAATTTTAATATCTGTAAAGAGATATGATCACATTCTGCAGCATTAATTCTGAGACTTTTTATTGCTAGTATTAAGTCGTCCTCTTGAAGTTAAAATGTGTAAGATTTTATAATAAAAATTTCACTGCAATAAAAATTGTCAATATTTTCGATAATAATTAAGAACACAATCTTAGACGCCATTTTGATGAAACAAACTTCCCTTAGTTCCTATCGTCGTTTAGAAATATTGCCTACATTTCCATGGTTTCTTAACAGTGCGTACCATAAAATATAATAAAAATAAAAACTTACCGAACAAACCGTACATTRCGCTTCAAATCTGGAAAAAGAAATGAAGTGTTAAAAATCTAATTCGTCATTTCAATACAGGATGTTTCACGAATGATAATGACCCCGKCGACATTAAAAATGCAARCCAAAATACATTTMCAGAGGTAACATTGATAATTGTTCATCGTCTTAAAAAATATAAAACGTAGAGAGCTGTATAAATTCGTAAATTTTGACATAAACTTCAATCGTTTGTTTTAAGTAAATTCGGTATTGTAAAACAAATTTTATTTTTGAAAACTGTTTATTCAATAACACTAATGTAATAAATGCTCAAATTGTCGCCCTCCGCTGTTTTCACAAGCTTGAATTCGTGCCCAAAACGATCTTTTAACATGCATTAACATTTCTGGAGTGATGGATCTACATGCATCACGTATTTTATTTTCTAAATGTTCTACACTTTCAATTGGTGTTTGGTTTACTTGCTCTATTACCATTCCTCACAGAAAAAATCCAAAGGAGAAAGGTCCGGGCTTCTCGGTGGGCAAGAATTAATTGAACCTCTTCCTATCCATCGGTTAGGCAACACCAAATCAAGATTCACACTATTCTATGATAATGCGCAGGTGCCTCATCTTGTTGGAACCATAGATCTCGTCTTACTTGTAAATTTACATTTTGGAGAAGTACCGGTAAAATGTTTCTTAAAAAATTTAGATAAGTATGCCGTTTAAACTATCGCGAAGAAAATAAGGCCCAACAATTTGATTCCCCAATATTCCGCACCAGACATTCGTCGAGTAGATAGTTTGAAAATGTCCTTCTCGAATTCAACGCGGATTTTCTCGCGCATAATAATCAATGTTATGTTTGTTAACTCCACCATTATTAGAAAATCTTGTTTCATCTGAGAAACAAATGTTGTCATAAAATCTCACATTCAAATTTTGGTGTTCCCGAAAAAAGTTACAAAAAGCCAGTCTTTTATTATAATCTGTCTCCTTTAAGGCCTGAACCAATTGCAAGTGATACGGATGAAATTGATTGCCTTTAATTATTCGGTGTACTGAAGACAGAGTAATACCGGTTGCTCTTGAGACTTTCCTTTGACTAATATGAGGATTTTCGTCAATCATTTCCAACACCCTATTTCATTTTCAGGGCCTGTTGCTGTTCTTTCTCTTGACTTTTTCAGTGGTGGCCAGTTTGTCCTTAAAGTTAATTCAAGTCTCTTGAAAATTATATCGGCAGGAGCTCTTCCATTTGGAAAACATTGCCTGTATAAACGGGCAGCAGCAGAAGCATTTTTCTTGCATTCACCATAAATCAAAATCGTATCTGTTTTTTCATCATTCGTCATGGATTCTCAATTTATTTTTAAAATAATACCATTATGTAAAATAACCACATTGGCATGAGAATGTATTTTGGGTTGCATTTTTTAATTCTTCAGGGTCCTTATCATTCGTGAAACATCCTGTATAAATAAACAAACGGCATTATTGCAAATAACGCTTGATCACAATTAATTATGCTCATGGCATACCCTAAACAGGTTTCGTGTATTTTTACTGAATACTGATTCAGTATTTTTCATACGCTTCCGAATAGCAAATGTATAATAACGATAAACAACAATATTGAAGAGAAATAATCATAAGATTAAATATAGCTACTCTGAACAATACAATCCTAGGAGTACCTGAAATAATTGTTATTATGTGACCGAATTGTTAACTTAGTAATTCAGTGTATGTTTTGAAGCGCTTATGATTTGGAATATAAATATATTCAATCAAAGACAGATTCGTTTCGCTACATCTCGCATTACTAGTCGGGCGATTTTTTCATGCTAAAGTATACAGACGTACATTAGCAATTACTATACATGCGAAGACTTTTTTGCGTAGCTTGAACCCAAAGATCAACACAGCGGCTTTGTTTAAACGAAAGATCACCGTTCTTTTTCAAACACATTGTACGTTGAGAATTTTAAAAAGGCTGTATTTGGTGAGCAAACTTGTTCATAGTACAAGAACGAAATCGAAGACTGTTGACTTTCAGCCGTAGTAAAAATGGAAGTGGTAGTTAGAGAATATTTATTTTGAGTCTGGCATTTCTTTGTTGGGCTGGCGAATTTTGCTGCAAGTATAAGTACTTATGACATGGCAAACATAATGTGTACAATAACGATTTGAGACGTGAAACTGATATATAATTCATTTTATTTTTAAATATTTTAAATTTATGCTTCACTAAGAAAGTGGACCTTTTATGTAGGGAAGCTTACAGGAGTCTTTGCAATCAGTAAAATGGGCAAAGAAAATCAAAGTCAAAACTACTTTACAATATCGACGCGTTAGGTAAAAGGTTTGCCATATTTTATAATCTATTATAATTTATAAATATGATATGAAACAATACAATTAGTAGAAAATAACACTTGGTATGTTTCAAAATTAAGTAAATATTCTTACACGTTACGTGTTTCGGCCTTCAAAATCTTTGTCAAAGAGTTTGTATACTGATACTTATCGTAAGAGTAACAATATATACATATATATATATATATATATATATATATATATATATATATATAATATATACATGTTAGGGGAATGTTGCATTTTATGAAGGTATTCGGAAATTACAACTGGGGATCGTTTAATGCTTTGGTTATACAGGATGTTTACGCTAACAGTCTACAATAGCTAACTTTTTTATTTGAAATCGTAGAATGAGATTCAATTGTTTTTTTTGTAGACACCATCAAATTCTGACAGGTCAGGACAGATGGGACAAATAACTGTGTTCTGCAAGCACCACCTTCGAAAGGAAAAAGAATTATAATTTTTCATGCGGGAGGAAGTGATGGATAGGTGGAAAATGGCCTATTACTGTCAGCGAAACAGATCCAAAATTGTTCTGCTGACTACCATTGCGACATGTACTCTGCACTTTTTGAAACTTGGTTTCAGCAGCAGTTACTGCCAGGGCCACCACCAGGATCTGTTATAGTCATGGATAACGCGAGTTATCATTCAAAATTAATATACACGGCGCCAACATCAGCTACAAAAAAAATAGAAATAATTGATTACATGAAAAAGAATAAAATTACAATTCCGGATGGAAAAGTTATCAAAAAAGATCTGTTGACAATAACAAAAAATCTCAACATACCTAAACAATATCGAGTTGATGAACTAGCGAAAGGACATGGACATATAGTTATGCGTTTGCCACAGTATTATTGCGTCCTAAACCCAATTGAATTAGTGTGGAGTACGCTTAAAGAAGGAATACGAAGAAACAATACATGTCCGCGTTTAAGTTCGGGAGTTGTAGATTTAGTGCGTAGAGAGGTAAATAGTATAATGAAAAAACTGTGGAAAAGCTGTATTAAGCATGTTATTGAAATTGAAAATAGCTATGTATCCCCAAATGTTCAAAATTTTATAATATATGTTAATGATGATGCTAGCAGTGATTCAGAATTTGACAGTAGTGATGATGATGATAATAATTAATATATTTAAGTTATGTGGGTGTAAACTTGTTAGACTTTTTTGTAAAAATATAATAGATGTATGGAATATTTTTTTTTGTATTTATAGCTTTAGATAAAAAATATATTTTCTTTTAAAATACTTGTCTTTATTTACATATTGAGTTATGCTAACCGTTAACTGCATGTTTCCAATAGTTAAAAGATTGTAAAATTGTTTATAATTTTCGGCTAGCACAGCATTCAACATATTCACAGGATATAAATATTACAGGAATCAAAGAAATTATCAGAAATTATCAAGAAATCAAAATAGAAACATTTAGGAATGTGAGATTTTTCTTTGCATATTAAAAAATGCTCAGATGTGCATGTTGTCTAGTTAGATTACAAATTTCATTATAACTAGATATACTTTGCTTGTGCAAAATAATGTTGCTATTCATCTAAAACTACATACAATTCATTTTGAGACGTAAATAAAAACGATCGATGTAAAACCACTTATTAACCAAATGATTAAAAACTGCTTAGAATAATATACACCACACAAACAAAAAAATAGCTTTAAAACTGCTTAAAGCCGGCACTGGAAATTCGCAAAATCACAAAGAGAGGGTTTGATTTATGAGGGGTCGCGTGCCGTTCCAACTGTGCCTGTAAATGAAGGGTAAATAGTATTGCAGGGTTGTAAAAACGGTAAGATATATCTGCTTATTAATTTTCTGTATGTAATTTAGAAATGCATCTAAGGATCTATCTATACCTGTACCTGTACAAAAAATGTCGTCTACGTATATTGCCCAAAAGCGGATGTTTTCAACCAATTAATTTTTTTAATTTAGCATGTTTGTCTCAAAATTGTCCATATATAATTCAAGCAAAAAAGGAGATAGTGGTTAACCCATAAGCACACCATCATTTTGTGTATAATATTCGTTATTAAAAAGAAAATAATTTTAATTTAAGCAATCGTTTAATAATTTAGTTAACTCATTCTCTGTTAGGACACTTAAGTTTGTTGAAATGACGCGTTTTTCAATCAAAATTATATTCGCAGAATATTTCTGGTCGGTCTTTACTGGAGAATGTCCAGGCAACTAAATACTAGATATTAATAAGAGCGACGGGATGACAAGGGTATTTTATTTGAACTTTAGTTTCATGAAACTCTGCGTCTAATAGAAAACATCAGTTGATAACTGTAATTTATGCACAGCGATTAGCGTCCGGCGTTTGTTGACAGTTACGCGCGACTAAAATTCCCAGTGGAATGTCATCAAACTCGAGGATGTGTAATTACACACCGAGAATAACCCATCAATGCGACTCGCTTCGCGCGGAGATTAGCGCAAACAGAGACGCGCAATGAAAACAGTACGGGAACCGACATAAAAATATCTCAAAAATCCGTCCGCAAACAGCGAAAAAACGTCGGCAAATAATCGCCACGGCATTCTTTGCCAAATGCAAATCAACTTGTTTTTTCCTTCTTGTCGACGTTTAAAACAAGGTTGTTCTGTTCGCCCGTGTTTGCACAACGTGTTTGAACTTTCATATCTGTTAAACACTTTCAGAGGCGTTTTATAGACCATCAATTGATGCACTTTGGAATGGCGACTGGGGTTTTTTGCAACGGTATTTGATGGCGGGATATTAAAGGTTATTCGCAAAAACAAGGCGTGGGGAGTACATACTTCCGTGATTCCAGGTTACCAGGACAAAATGTGGTGGTTCCTATGATCTCTCTAAAACCATAATGAACCTCTCTGTTTTAAGCAAACTGGAAAGTCATTAAATTTAACAAACTTCTGGCAAACTGATCGACTTTCCCGTTTTATGAGTCTTAAATTTGTTAGGAACTGTAACCAAACTGAAAAACCCTAAGCTCAATGATTTATAGAGCCTAAATACGTGTTTCGCCAGCTTGGAGAAAGAATTTTTTTTATATGCCATATTAAATGCGCTGTCCAGCCTTAACTGATTTTTTGAAGACTTCACACCTTAAATAACTTTAAATAGAGGAAAAATTTAAAATTTTGCAAAAACAGGTAAACTTTTGTTTGCAGGGGGACAACTTTTGAGATAAGTTTTTAATGGCTAGCACTTACTCTCTTAGCGGGGTAGATACCCCTTCAAAAATTTTAAATAGAACTACCCATCTTACGATACATCATTTAAAAGCTTATTACACAAGGAGTCTTGCCATGTAATTAGTTTTACTATTTTTTACCCATTGACGGGGTAGTGGGTCAAAAAGTGCATTGTAGCAAGTGGCTTATAAAATGGAATATTTCGGACCTTTTTTAACAAAATTTATTGTCTTGCAGTTACAATAAAAATTGTCCTTACTTAAGCCTAAAAAACTTGTTAAAAAATAATTGTTACACCTAAGCAAAATGCCAAAAATACTTAAAATTTTCTTTCGACATTACTTGATATTGCAACTCGACAGTTTATACTGAATTGGCTAAATAATTATCTACTTTGTGTTTCCAATTTTTTGTTTCAACTTTTTGGCTACTTCTTTGGCACGACCATCTTTTTGTTCACATTCCTTTTTATAAATCGCGTGAAATTTTAAAGTGAGAGTCCAAGTGATAATGGTTTATTCAACTGCCGAAAGGGTAGAAATAATTTTTATTTACGGTGCTGAGCCTAGCTGTGCTCGTGCGTCAACAAGGGCGTTTAACGAACGGCACCCCGATAAAAATGTTGACGCTAGATAAATTCTCGATCTCGTGCAGAAATTTCAAGACACTGGATCTGTAGTAAACAAAAAAGGGCAGGGAATAGAGTCGTTGATGAAATGGCCCAACTTGAAGTACTTGGTCATTTTGCAATGGATCCAACTAGCTCTTTGCGTAACATTTCTACAGCCACTGGACTTTCTTATTCATCTGTAAGTAAAGTTACAAAACTGCACAAATTCCATCCCTATAAGATGAAAACTCTCCAGGAACTCGACGAAGATGACTTCGATAGAAGACTTCAAGATCGCGAAATTATGACAGAAAAGATTATAGTAAATCCAAATCTAATAAAAAATATCTGTTTCAGTGATGAATGCACATTTTTTTGAACGGCTCTGTAAATAAACATAACGTCAGGTACTGGAGTGACGAAAATCCTTATATTTTTCGAGAAGGTCATACACAAGTTCCTCAGAAGCTGAACGTCTGGGCTGGAATACTTGGCAACGCAATTGTAGGTCCAATTTTCATTGATGGGACGCTAAATGGGGAAATGTATTTAGAATTACTTGATAACGTTATTGATCCTTTCATCACAGAGCAATTAGAAAACCAACGTGACCCTGAAGGAAATCCAATGTTGGATGAATACGAATTGTTTTACCAACATGATGGATTGATGTGCGAAATTGGTTAAAACATAGATTTCCTCTTCACGATCACCCGATTTGACTGCTTTAGATTTCTTTCTATGGGGTCATTTAAAATCTGTGGTTTACAAAACACAACCTACTAGCCTGGACGATCTGCGAGAAGGAATTATTAACGAGTGCAGGAGGATTCCACCTGAAACTTTCCGAAAAGTGCAGCAGGAGTTCGAGAACCGTCTGTATTATTGTATGGAAAGAGGTGGTGCACATTTTGAGAATCTGTTGTAAGGTTTGAATTTCTATGGTTTTGTTCACACTGTTTTTGGAGTTACAAATAAATAATTTTTCTTTTTCGTGGACCTGGACTTTCTAAAAAATTACATGATAAATACTTTAATGTTAATAATAATGTTAAAAGAAAATTTTCAGTATTCTGGGAGTCTTTTTTAAGTGTCATATTTTTTACAAGTTGTTTGTTTAAATTTTGGGTTCTCGTAAGGACAAATTTTATTTCCGCTCTAAAATAAGAGCCCAAAATATTCAATTTAATAAGCAACCTGTTTCGTAGGCACTATTAATCTATTACCCCGTCAATAAGTTAAACGTGGTAAAACTAATTACATGGCCAGACTCTTTGTGAAATAAGCTTTCAAATGATGTTTCACAAGATGGATAGTTCCATTTAAAATTTTTAAAGGGGTGTCTACCCTGCTCAGAGAGTAAGCGCTATCCATTAAAAACTTATCTCAAAAGTTGTCCCCCTGCAAACAAAAGTTTACCTGTTTTTGCAAATTTTTAAATTTTTGCTATATTTAAAGTTATTTAAGGTGTGAAGTTTTCAATAAATCACCCTGTATGTATATCGTCTTCAATCTTACAAAGTTACGTATGTAAAGAAATCAGTTTTTGAAATATGACTACTAATAACCACATTTTTCATGGGCTTATCTAAAGGAATTTTTAATGTGTACTTGTTCAAATATCCTTATTCAAAAATGCATAATATCTACAACACACCATCTGTTGCCGCTTTTCCAACATTTCCTGTGCGCGAATAAATAAATTAGATGCGCTCTAACTTGACGTACTCATTTAAAAACAAAAAATTGGTATTGTTAGAGAGCATCATCCCTGTCATTAGTGTTCCACGCTTTATCAAGACTTGAATAACGTCCAGTAAGTAGCCAGGCATTATGAATTTAATAACATCGAAATGACGAGGCATGTGAATGCCTATTATACTATCTTTTGATGTAATAATCTGGAGTGGTCATAATTGGATTCCCTATTAATATTCAAATTATAAAGTATGTATGCAGATCTGAGATTATCCGGGGTGCCTCTACTAATTACATCTATATTACGTTATAATAAGTGTCTGTTTTCTCTGTTTGTTATTGAGTCCTGTTAAAGATAATGAGGTCTGTTGGCAGAAACTGAACTTCTCATTTCGGAACATAGTTCCACTCTCAGCGGTGACAATCATAATTGGTTTTGTGATAACTTGAAACTCTTATCGGGGATAAAATTGTACTCTTTAGAATTTAACATATGTTTCGTTCACCAAGTATGAATATTAAATCATTCATTTGATCTAAAATTGTTTTAGGTTCTAGATAATCCAGATTAAGATTTGTGTATTTTACATATTCCCAGGTTAAACAGATATATTCACGAATGGATTCAATGTCAATTTAATAGTAGCTGCATGTATTTTAAACTTCCTTTGACAAATAATCTTACAGTCAGCGTTTTTAAATTTTACCAACTGATCTAACTACTAAACTAAAGTAGCTGTTTTTGTTTAGCGATAATTAAATTAAAAATTTGATATAGTGGTATAGCTAAACGGTCTATGCAGTCTATTACAATAAAGGCAGGTAGGTACGTTATCAGGACCGCTAACATTGTTGGCTCTGAGCTTTTTCTAAGCGTCTTTAATGCCACAAACACTAATTGAAAATATGTTCAGTACATTATTTACATGCACATCACGGACAGACCCAACCGCTTTCGAGGAACAGCAGCTTCTTCCACAAAGATCACAGAACTTAGCATTATCACAGCATTTCTCAAAGCAGCTCGCGAAATCATGTCTCATGTGGTTCTTTGCTTTTGACTGATGAACTTTCAGAATTTTTTAGGGTGGCTGCTTACCGAGTTCTACTGATAAACATTCGATACTCATTACGTCATCCTTTCGTTAGTGTATTAAGTATTGAACCAAAACAGGTTAAGGTAAATTTTAATTCGATCTAAAATTTATACGGTTGCATTAGCTCCCATCACTTTTTCGCTATTTTGAATAAGATTAAGAGGGCTTCCAGTTTAGTAAAAGAACCTCTAACAAACGAATACATAAATGTGATGGCAATGATCTGTTAAAATTGCACTGGATGAAACTAGTTTTCAACTTGCATCAAAAAAGTAAGCAACCACTATCACCAAATGGCCAAGCTACCAAAAATCAATTAAACCAGAATCTTAATGCAAGCTCCTGATATTGGCTACATAAATCAAGCGCATGGTATAWCGATAAATTAATATTTCCACACTTTMTTAATCATAATAACACCTTTCCCGAATACGTCACGCATAAAAAGCAACGCCACCTCTCCAGCTAATTACAAGTCTAAAATCGTCCCAAAAAATTAAATGTTTGATCTACAAACGGGAGCAGAGGATTTATGACTTATAATAGTTATAATAAGGGATCGTTCATCGCAATTAATGTTATTTATTAACACTAAGCGGACCATTGCAAGGCCCCAGGCATTGAATAATTACAGATAAAAAAGTGGAAGTGAAAAAGAAGTTTTAATAGTTTCTCTATGCATGAGCGAATCATGACATGACTGGATGAAACATTGCAGGCTCTACGTTTTTTTATCATCTCGCTATTAAAAAAAACAAATTGTCATTATCTATTGTTATAAAGCCTACGTCCGTTTTTTGATAATTTAAACCAAAAATAATTTAGGATAGGTCAAGTAACATCAAATTAACATTACCGTTAAAAAAAAAGAAAGAGAGAAGGAAAAACGCTTAGTGGAAACTGTAGCTACAGAGCAGTGAAAATAGCCAAAAAATTAAAAATAATTCTAAATGTCTTCAAACATTTTTATAAGTAGATTAATTTTGTAAGCAGAATAATAACTATCCAAACTGCAGACAATTAGCGCCTTAAAAAAAGTATTTTTTGGACCAGATTAACTTGGCAAACAGTTCCGAAATGGCAGTAACAAAAATTAATAAAAACTATTAAAAATAATATCCATTTAAGCAGCAGTTATTGTAAAAATTAGGTATAATTTAGGGGTGAACATCAACATGACTACATTTTAAAAAAAAAGATAGGGTAATATTGGTATAGCAACGTGAAGAAAATTGTATGATTCATTAATGTGAAAAAGTTTTTGATTCATTTTGTTTGTAGTTGAAAACCACAAATATATTATTTTCAACTTTGTACAAGTTTTTTTGATAAGATAAATAACGGCAAATAACCGGTTTGCATTCTTTAGCTAAACAGGGATATTCTATTCATTTTTCATACTTGTTACACTATTTTTTCAAAAAACTATGTCATAAAATGCAACTTTGTAATAGTGTTTTTATACGATACAATTACCAGCCTTAATTAACATTCTTTAAAATTTTTAATAATTTTTGATGTTGCTGCTTACAAGGGATTTAGCACATTTAATATTTTGTTGAAAACAATTGATTGAATATATCCCCGAATTTGCTAAATGTTTGCACTTTTTTATGCGAAATGGCAATAAAGTTTGCAAATACCTTTATTTAAGCAATTTCCGGATCTCAAAGGGCTTATCAAAATGAGTTTTAATTATATTGAAAACAAAATTAAGCTATAAAAATGTTGGAAGGCATTTGCAATTGCTGTTAATTTATCGAATTATTAAAGTATCAGGCAACGATCTATGAAACGAACAGCCCATTACCGCTCACAATGGTTTACAAGTATTACCTGAAGCTGTCGTAAATAACAGACGGGTTTGGCACGCTCCACTGTTTTGCAGCGGAGTGGACCGTATCCAAAAATTGTGTTTAGGCTTTTTTAGAATTTTTTTCCGTACACATAAATCAATGAGCATTATTTGGTATTATTATTTGAACTACAAATGTTTCTCATCTAATAGCTTTTAATGTATGACTATATCGTATTCTTTCCTAATTTAATGAGTAGTATCTATTTTTATAACCATTCCAATTTCAATGCGGCATCAGCCCATACTAATTTTTGATCGCGGTGTGCAATCGTTCTGTGCCCTGTTTCTTCACAGGTTAAAATTTTCTTTTAATCCGGAGGGTCATAAACGTAGTTTCTACCTGTATATTTTTTTGTAAATAAGAAGAAATCGGATCTATTCAACTCCTACTATAAACGGTATTGAAAGCATATGTATTTACTTATACTTTAAAGTTTTTTGTAGCAATGAAATACTGCTAAAAATTAGACACGAAGCTGAGATAAGTGTCGATGCATGGAGATATTCAGTGCGGCATGTACTGGACACTGAAAATTGGTACAGAGCGAATCATGTACAAGAATTAATAATAGAAGTTAATCGTGATTATAGTAGTGAAAGTGATAGTGAGTAATTTTTTTAGTTTGTGACTCTTGTAATGTGCTTATTAACAAGCTGTAATGAACATAATCGATACCGTGTATAAATTTTATTGTGCACTATTGTAATTTTTCTAACAAATGTAAATAATTTTCTACTTACTATATTAGTATGTTTTTATATTAAATTTGTATAAATTCGTTATGACATGCAAAGGCTTTTATTTTATACATCGGAAAATTTAAACCCAATAAAGTATCACATAAAAATAGGTCGCGAGTCGCGCCAGTTAGCATCAGGTCTGCATTAAATCAAATTTGTTATAAAAGCTTCTATGTTTTATTGATTGCTAAATTATCGCAACTAACGAATTTCAAAAATTTATGGTGGAAAAGTTAGAATTTTAGCCAACAAGATTTTTTTTGAATACGGCCCATTTAGGAACTTTGAAGCGTGCCACTAATCACAATAGTTTACGACGGCCGACCATCAAGCTGTAAAACCCTCTGCATAAGTCAGTCTCCTAGATCGTTGCTTGATACTATGTCTATTTCCATTGGTCTTTTGCTGCTGAGCAAAGCCTTTAAATTTAGATGCTTCTTCAGCCAGTAAGTTTTCGCTCTGCCAGTGATTTGTAGAGTTTCTTGCTTTGCGTCCCAAACTTAGTTTTTTAGATATGGCTCAGAAATAAGAAGTAGAGGAAGTGATAGAACGAGAATTGTATTATTAGACCATTTTAAACCAATAAAGAGAGTCCTATTATGTTTTTTAAAAATGAGTAACGAGATGGTGTTAAATCCTGCAACTTTACTGCAGGCTTCTGCACAGTTGTTCAACATCCATCGTTAAATTTGCATCATATTTGAACTGCATGGCAGACCCATCAATTCATCTATTTACTTCTAATCTAAACGCCTCTTACTCAATATAACTAGACTTAATCACGCGGAATAGAGAGCTTATGCAAAAGGACATAATGCTCCATGCCCGGCTAGGTTTACGGCCACAGACTTGTTAATATTGATGATAGGCTGGCCAATAAATGCGAAATTTATTGACGACATTAAGTTAAGGCTACTTAAACGAGAATAAACTTTTCTTTCTAGCCGTGAAAGCGCCTCCCGTTAAAATATGCGAGTCGTAAACTCGCCCAGAGTATCTATTTGCGAGCCACGTTCTCTCTGGCACGAAGCTTGCAAACAATTGCATTTGGATATTCAATGTTTATTTATTTATTTACTTGGATACATCACCAAACAGCCGAAGCCAATTACAGGTGAGGGAAATAACAATAATAATAAGATATTACACATAAGGAGGGCATACACAATTCTCGATTTCACGAACACTACGGGAGAAAATGTCAAGTAAATCACAGACATAATTATAGTTACTGCACATAACGTACACAGGAGAAAACTTAAGTAAATTTGTATGAGCGTAAGGTAAATAAAAACAATCGATATTACGACTAGCTGGTCGCGGAACTCTGAAGTACAATTGCACAAGTAAGGATGTACAATTCACCTGCCCCGATATTATTTTATATAGAAATATAATTGAATGAAGCTTTCTACGAGCAAATAAACTGTGCATTTCAAATTTTTTTAACAATAGATCGTTAGGGTAACCTACAGCTGGATGGACACCATTAGAAGTAAAAAACAAGAATTTAAGAAAACGTCTTTGTACACTTCCTAAATTATCGATGTAGGTGCCATATCCTGGAGCCCATACGACGGAGTAATACTCTAATTTTGAGCGTACACACGCAAAATACAAAAGCTTCCGCGCAGCAACATCCGTAAATTTTTTTACATGTCTAATAATGAAGCCTAACATTCTATATGAGCGCGCAATACAGTCAGTTACATGGGAGACAAAACTCAAGTTCCTGTCAAAGATAACTCCAAGGTCTTTTATGGTATCGCGTCGGGATAGCTTGTTCTCGCCTATAATGAAGTCGAAAATAATTGTATTATGGACCCTGTAATATGAACATGCAAAATATTTTTGTATATTCAGCGGTAACTTATTGACCAGATACCAATTTTCAATACTTTCGAGTTCGTTTTGAAGATTATGTGCATCATTAAGGGACTGAAGAGAGGCAAACAGCTTTAAATCGTCGGCATACAGTAAACTATGACATTTAAGACCTATCGAAATATCATTGACATATATGATGAAAAGCAAAGGTCCCAAAACGGAGCCCTGAGGGACACCTGAGGTAACATAGAAAGCAGGAGACACATGTCCGCGGTACCCGACGTACTGCCGCCGACCCACTAAGTAGGACGAGAAAAACTGCAAAAGTGACGGAGACAATCCAGTTGTAGACAATTTACGTATGAGTATAGTATGATCGAGACGGTCAAAAGCACTCGAAAAATCCGTATAGATTGCATCGACCTGCATCCCACAATCAAGACGCTCAGATATGAAATTTGAAATACAGGCTAAATTTGTAGCAGTCGATCTACCAGAAGTAAAACCATGTTGACAGTCTGACAGCGGTCGTACGTGATATTCCAAGTGTCTATGCAACGCAATTTCGAAGACCTTAGCAAAATTTGACATAATTGCTATTGGGCGATAGTTTTCAACTAATGTCTTATCCCCTTTTTTAAAAACCGGACAAAGTCTTGTTACTTTCCATGTGTTAGGAAAAGTAATAGTGTTCAAGCACAAATTAAATAAGATGCATAAAGGCACGACAAATGCAGTCGCACAATCACGAACGATAAACGAAGGAATACCATCTGGGCCTTTGGTAAACTTACACTTGAGTTTTTTTTATTGCCAAAAGAACTTCATCTTGGGTAAGTGATGTCAAACTCAAAACGTTTGAGAAACGAGCATTGTCCGCAACATTATAACTTGTAGTATTTGAAAGGTCAGGGGTTGTAAACTTAGATTGAAAGTATGAGGCAAAGGAGTTAACAATTTGCTCTGGAGATGATAGATGTGACTCATTATAGAACAACTGATCGGGCATTGAAGATGTGCTGTGAAAGTTACTCATATAGGACCAGAATTTTTTAGGATCGGCCTTAATCTGATTTTGCATAAGCAAAATATAATTCTCATGTGAAGATGAAATATTTTTCTTTATCTGAGCTCTTAAGGCCTTAAAATCATTATGAGTGTCAACACTACCAGACTGTTGATACTGTTTCCATAACAGCCGTTTATGTCTAAGATCACGTATAATATCTTTGCTAAACCAAGGAGGAAATTTGCTCTTTTGAGTGGCACGTGTTTTTGGAATACATTCATCAAATATATCATTAAGGACAATATAAAACTCTTGACAAGCTTGATCGGCATCAATATGTTGAAAAAGAAAGTCCCAGTTCCTATGTGCTATCCTATCATATAACAAATAATAGTTAGCTTTTTTAAAATTATAGCTATAAGTATTGTTTACTGGAAACACTCGCCCCAAATCATTATTTTTAAGATCAATACATATATCTAGTGGGGGATGATGATCATCTAATGGCAACAAAACATCTGAAGAAAGCACAAAACTACACAAACCGTTTGATAGCACCAGATCAAGAAGGCAATCATTACAATTGAGGTTTGTGTTAAATTGCTTAAAATTAAAATATTCACAAGTGTTATTTAACAGTGATACTTTACTGGTAATTGAATTAGCACTATACTCGGGAATATTAAAATCACCAGCAATATGGGTGTTATTACCATGCAAGTAGTCAAGTGTTTCCAAGTAATCAAACAGAAGAGTATAAACAGCTAAACTGAGAGCCGGAGGTATGTAAATGACTAGAAGATATACATAAACACTTCCAAACGTCAGTCTGACACCCGCTATATCAACTTGCGGCACAGTACCCCTCATTGCGGAGAAGTCAAGTTCCACAGACCGAAAACTGTCGCTCACAGCCACAAGCACCCCGCCACCAGTTTTCTTGTTAACATCATGAAGATTGCGATCACATCTTATAACGTTATATGAGGGAGGAAATAGCTCAGAGTTGAGAACATTATCATTTATCCAAGTTTCACTCAGCAGTATAGCATCATACAAAGACGAGACGACGGCATCGTATAACTGTACTACCTTGGTGTTAATGTTAATGTTAATGTTTAAGGGATGTCATCAATGTGGAGTCAAAATAGTTGTGCACAAGGTAATTCATGTGTATCAAATTTCAGAGACATCGTCGTATCCCTATTCTTGTTTTGTTTTTCCAATTCTCGACCTGGATTGAAGCTCATTTATTTGGTTTCTTAATAATTTTGTTTACATTCATCGACTAGAGAAACCAAAGTAAAACTGAATCCAGTCTAATTAATTTTTTTAATTCCGCTCATTGTCAATGTTTTGATTTTGTGTCCTTAAAAAAACAAGAACGCAAATGGGTTTAACAGTTTATTAGTTCATTCGTCAATTGGTCTTACTCACTTTTGTTTTTGCTATTGATCTTTTTTATAATTTATTGGCACATTTTATACAATATAAACAGTATTGTTACTACTTATTTTTCACAAAAGTTTACACGTTGAAAAAATAATTCCATGTCATTATTTCCCTCCTTGTACCAGAAGTAACGACACAAAATTGAACGTAAATTCTAGGCACTAAAACGATCATTTACTGATGAACTAAAGAAACAGCGGAACTCATGACTACGGGGTCCTATTTGCCAACCAGGATAGATGGCGGTTTTTATTTGGCATTTTATTGCCAATTTTGTTCATATAAAAGAAGCTTAACAAAAACAATAAATAAAGTTACATTAGAGTCCTGCCGTGCCATTCATAATGTGACAACATGTCCGATTTAGATTCCAAATTGATTTAATAATAATGTAGATGTTCAATATGCTGAACGAAACTAGTCGATGATTTGAAACAGTTTTATTTTATTTACCGTCCCTGTAATTGGATTAAGTTTATTTTCAAAACGTAAAATGTTAATAAAAATAAATACGAACGAAACAAGATGGTCATTGAAAAAAGAAGTCAAAAAGATAAGCATAACAATAAATAGGCAACAGTTAAAACAAGTTAGAAGTAGATCCTTAACCTACGATTTACGATACAAAGATAGTAAAAAACAAAGGTATACAAGACTACCTAGGATCCAATATTAACATGCCTAAGTGAAATTGGATGTTAAGCAATATGGCAGAATAAGAAAACTTTAAATGAGAGAAGGCCAGCAGAACGAGTATGAGAGGCAAAAGTACAAAGAAGAGGGATGAAGCAAGGCGGGGGGGGGGGGGGGGTAAAACACAGGGCTAAGTGGAAGAAAACTAAAGATGGTAAATAAGAGACGCTCATTACATCTAATGCTCACTGATGTTGAGTTAGGCCTCATTTTTTTTGGGTGGCTAGAAGTAAAACGATAAATATTCGTGAATATAACGGATAAGATCGAGATAATAGAAAAAGTAGTATTTGCTTGTAACAAGAAAGTATTTTATACATTTAGTTGAAGATGGAGATTAAAAACATATTTCATAAAAAATATAGTGAAGCGTGGGAAAAAAACAGTAAGCGATAGCCATGAATATTTCATGTTTTCCCATTGGAATAAGGTTATATGGCCTAAGAAACAAGCATTAACAGATCTAACTGAGGGTAAGGCATAGTTTTCGCCTGCAAGAGGTCCACGTCCACCTGCGTTCTAAAGACGGAATATATTTTCACGCGATTCCATGTGAATCCAAGCGTTTATTTAGAAGAAGAAAAGTTAATCAAAACATCACAGTGTAGTGGACTTGCCAGTCATTTAATTTCTGCAACCTCGACATTCAAAATGAAACCCATTCATTCCTGCTGACGGTCACAGGCGATTCCACACATAGACATGTTCCGCTCGAACTCCCAACTTAACCGTATTTAAATATAACTATTATCCTAGCTGCTCCGTCGTTGCATGTCAACCAGCATTGCATTTAATTCCCAGCTAATTTGCGCTACGTCTTATCAACCGAACACCAATATAATCGAAGTCACGAAAATCACATTTCAGTGTACTTTCTAAGTGCACTACCCCCCCTCGCTGTATAACGGCCACACGATCTTAATATGCCAAACGGCCGTGTTGAGTACTTTCACGTGCCGATCCGAAGGATTCGCAATTAATGGCTTATGAAGAAACGTGTTTGCTTGACGTGGTCTTGCGGAAAAACTCTTTTGGTTATTAATACCTGGGAACTAATTTGCAGTGCATTGCTTACCTAAAAGAAATAGAAATCAAAGTTGTAAATAAATATACCGCTGCGTTTGGGGAAATATCGTATGATTTTAAAATCGTTGTTAGTGTGATAACAAAAAATACTTTCGTCTTTAGCAATACGTAAGATGTAAGAAGCAGGCGTTCAATAAAAAAAAACATAATATTTCAGGCTAACAATATCCTATGAAATTCAAGCACCAGAAACTTGGCGCCTAAACAGCTTCCTTGCATATCATATCTGACGTCATATCGCATATAAACAGTGTCTAGCAACCCAGCTTCTACGAGTTTCTCGTCATTAATTGGTTTTATTTAAGCTTTATGACCGCATTATTCATGTGAGTACCACCAAAACTTAACATCTATATGTTGTAATGCAAGCATTAATGAGTCTGTGAATGGATAAACTGTGTACGGAGCCTTGTTGCATGTAAACGTCTGCAATTGACAAAAAAAACAAATTTTTCTGCTAAGACCACTTTAAATATATGTAGAAAATAAGAATGCACAATGCAGGAACACGCTATACTTTAAGTCGACAATACAGTTACATCTTCAAAAAGGACACAAATTAAAAATACACCAAAATAACACGACAAACAAAATTACGAGGAAAGGCAGAAAGGTACCATGAAAGGAAAGAAGCAAACTGTAAAAAGATAAAAGAAGGAAGCGACGGTAATAATCTTCGCGTAAAACAAACATAGCTAATCCCGTGGCAGAGATCACTATTAAGCTCGTACTTAAGGGGGTTACGACCTAACGAATTTTGCAGGTTGCCATTTTTAATGTGAACTTGACCTTGATGGAGGTCATTCGCTCAACCTACCGCAACACCCAGCACCTTGCTCTTCCTGATCGACGTTTCGTAACATACCAACACACGTCCGCATTACTATTTGTTCTTATTCGCAGCGGGAGGCACTGATATCCAACCGGAAGCCCGACAGCATCAATCATTTTAATGCTCATTCCAAAACAAAATTATAAAAACGACGACCCTTGATTTATTAATAATAAGATACTTATGAGATTTTAGAGAAGAATGGGAAAAATAGCTGGCAGAAGATTACTTATTTGAGTTGAAGTAGCCACCAATGGAGGAAAAGACACTTTCTTTCACTGTAATACGTATAATTTTCCTTACGATTAAGCAAGAAAGACACTTTAAAATTAATAATCCCGGAAGATGTATTGGACGAAGCCAATGAAGCATCTCTGACTTTGTTACCAAAAAAATCCAATACTGGTTTTTGTTTTTGAAATCTGTTTCGAATCAACCCATAAATAAGTTTTCCAGAAATGTTAATTTGGAAACAGTTCTGATATCTCTTTAGTCAGTTACATATATTAACAATAAAGAAATAGAATCGAAATTATTGTTTGTAGACGGAGAAGTGTTCTTTTCTGTCGCGTCAAATTTAAATACAATTTTTTAATAAAGACGAAAAACGTTGAATGGATTCATTGTGAAACATCCTAAATCAATTAGGTAGCTTGCAAACAAAGTGTTTGAACAAAAAATTTACAGAAAATTCACTAACTATTTGTAAGGCGGATAAAGGCAATACCATCGTCACTTTAAAAACAGATGAGTATCAGACTAAACTAAATGATTTATTAAACACAAACAACTTTTCTAAACTTAATTCAGATCCCACAGGCCAGTTCCAGCAAGACGCCACTAGCATTTTTAAATCTTCAGAACACTTGATATCAAACGAAGAAAAGTACAAATTAAGAATAATCAACCCCTAGCTCCAATTCTATATGGCCTCCCAAAAATTCACAAAAATGGAATACCTTTGATACCGATTGTTTCCCACGTTAATGCACCATCGTATAAATTATGCAAATTCGGTAACAACATTTTAACACAATCAATTGAATGCCAGTATAAATACAGCATGAAGAATTCCGTAGGTTTCGCGAACAAGGTAAAAGAATTATCAATACCAAATAACGCTATTCTTGTGTCCTTTGATGTGTCTAATATTTTCACTTCTATCCCCCTAAATAAACATTTAACAATCCTGAAAAATAAAATAGAGAACTGCCATCTATCAAAACACAGAAAAAACTGAACTATTGAATATTGTGGAAATTTGCATAGATCAAAGTTATTTTACGTTCAATGACACATTCTACAAGCAAGACGATGGACTTCCAATGGGTTCACCTTTGTCTCCAGTCTTGGCCGAAATTTTCATGTTAAATTTCGAAGAGAAGCATTTTGCAAAGAAAAATGAAATTATTAAAAATGTATTATTCTAGACTAGATATATTGATGATATTTTTTTCTATTTGGACGGTCACTGACAGACAGTTGGATGTATTCTTAAAATTCTTAAATACAATAAATAAAAAAATTCAATTTACCCTAGAAAAACATAAGGATGGAGTTCTTCATTTTCTGGACTTACCAATGTCGGTGAAAAATAATAAAATTGACTTTGAAATTTATAGAAAACCAACACTGTCAGATGTACCTTTTAGAACTTTTGGAAATTAAAAAAGCTCAGCATCACAAAAAAAAATTGACAAATAGACAAATAGAAATTCCCACGCCTTTGATATTGCCGAAATTATAAAGTCGGCCTTCAAAACCCAGTACTTTACAACCCTTGTAAAAAAGTGGACGTAAACAAAATTCTGCACATGAGTTTAGTATAACGCTGTTATCTCTTTGACAATGACCGTATTTGGTCGAAACGATCGTCAAGGTTATCTGATAAATCAAGTGAGACAAAGCGCATACGTTCAATCAGCTTGTTTCCAAGCTACCTAATATTCATATTTATAAGTAACATTATTAGTGTTACGACGAATAAAATTTGATTGAACGTTCAGTAATTTTCAATGAAATGATTGAACAAAATGCATGTCTATGCTGTGCTGTCTGCATCGCAACATTAGATTCGGCATATGCCGGAGCCTCACAGGACTTGTCAACTACKGCACTAAACAAAACAAAATTCAACTCACGTTCTGAATCCAATGGCGTAGGCGAATTTTCCTTATTTTTGCTAACTAAATATGCCACTGCCGATCGGTGCCATCTGGTAACACTAGCTTATTACAGGCGGTGTCCAGCTTCTTTCCTTGTGTAACACCGCAGCCAAGTGCACACAGATCTGTTTCGCTATTATTACAGCTCATCGGTGCAGTTTTGGTTAGCGCATACAGCATGGCATAGAAATGGCTGTGCCTTGACACCAAAGGAATTGTGTGATGTTAGTGGAAATGTAGATGACAATGCCATTCTATCAGTCACAAGCTGACATGATGACAAAGCTGGTTGCAACTTGGTGACTGTCAACACATCAGTTTGTTGCTGCATTTAAAGACGGTGTCTTTACAATGCCACTGTACATTAAAACTAACTTTAGGGCATAATGTTCATGAACCATTTTTTACTTGAAATTGCCTTGGCGACAAATTCTTCAATTATGGCCTTCGTATCAAGAAACACCCTGTATAGCAAATGAATACCACCATGACATTAGAGTAATATTTTGTACATTTACTACGATTAGTCATTCCTCGCTTACTTATTGACTAACAACTAGACACGGTTATAATAATAATGTGCATATGCCTGCCACACGAAGAGGCGTCTTCCTTGTAGGTACATCATCCATAAATATTATTACATCAATTGCGATTTCATTGTATTGTATGAATCTCTTTAATAGTATTTATTACGACTCAATCCGATATAATGCGTGATCTCGTCTGCGCTTGCCAATAAACTGTGTTCCCCCAATAAAATACGGCCAATAAACGGCGAGTTATTAAGACGCYGCCGMGCATCAGGTGATCGTAATTGCCAATAACTTACGTGCGCATTACCCGTCCGTATTTATATTGTACGAGCATTAATAGGCAAATTGGTCGCTAAATGTACAAATTACTGTCAGACGGAGCGCGGTTTATTCGAACCCCGGGCGTCGAAATAATTGTCAGACGACTAACGAATGACGGCGCGCATCTCTAATCTATGACGGTGTTGCCATTTGGTCCTAGCTTCAAGGAATCGAATAGACAACGTTTTAGAGACAGTGGCGTAGTGCCTTTTAAACATGAACGTATACTCGTCCAACCGAAATAGTGAATTTGATGCAATAACACAATGAATTTTTACGACGACGTTTCGAAACTATTTTGTTCCTTCTTCAGGCATTAAAAATAAAATAAAGAATTTAAGGCTAGAAGAAGGAACAATATAATTTCGCTACTATCGCCGTGCATATTTTAGCTTGGCAGCAGATACAAGAATTCAGAAATCAATTTATAGAAACCCTGTATAAAATCTTGCTTTACTGGTGCTTTGTTTATCTACTTTTTAAAGTTTGCTTGAATTTTGTATCATAAGTTTTTAGAGGAGATATTTATGATGTGACAACATTTTTCCTGAATAAATAATTTGTGATGAAAATGACCTGAAAATTGGCTAATGAAGCTTGCACACTACATTATGCAAGTATAGTAAACAGTATACATATTACCTGTCAATAATTTATTCAAATGCTTTCAAATCGATATAGCATCGTATAATCACAAAGCTCTATTTTTCCACGTGCCCTGTACGCATAATTGCTCTGTAAACGCATGCACTTATTTTCTATCTGTGGCGCCACTCGCCTCGGGCTACAAAAGTGACAGGTGACAAAAGAAGAAAAACCGCCAAGGCCGCAGTGTTTTTTTTTCAACCACAACATAGATAGACGTGGCGTGAGATAACTCGTTTATAATCGCAAAAATTGCGGTAACGCCGTATTGAATATCATGCTCTTACATAATCAAGGTGTACATGGACGGGTTCATAGCCCTATACAAGGAATTAGGTGTAGTATCCGCAGAGAGATTTGACCGACGATAGTATTAACGCTATTCTTTAACTTATGCTTGTTACTTCAGTCAGTCAACGCCTACGACAGTAATAAGGTAGTAATTAAAAATTATTGCTTTATATACCATGATTTCATTTGAATAATAAGAACACCTTGAAATGCAAAATGAGATAGCTGCAGTTACATCAATGTATATACATCGAAGTATGTATATGTATAAAGAGCAGTACAAATTCGTAAAAAAACTGATCCATTGACTCGAAGTGGATATCTAACTTTTCTAAAGATTCTTAAAAAATTTCACAATTCCCCAAGACTCTTACGAATATGAATAATTAGAACAAGATATTTTCAAGAATGTTTTTGTAATTGTAGTTGTCCTATTCTAAATTATTTATTTGTTCATTAAAATCAAGTTTGTGTTGTTGACATGAGGTTACTTTCTTTTGATGTCGTCGCATTTAATTTAATTCAATTTCTTACAGTGATTCTTTTACTTTGTGTCAGGCACTGATGATGGGTATTATTAGCTGAAAATGTTTTGCTTATTACAAGTTTGTAAATAAAGTTTATACAGTTGATGTTGTGGAGTTGAATCTTTAGTAAAGTTAATCCGTAAAAAATCTCTCGGTTTCCATTTAGTAAAACCAAGAAAAAAAACGCTGGCACGAAATTACGTAGATATACAAATACAAAAAAGTTGTTTAAGAAATGAAATATAGTTGAAAAATAAACTATTGTTAACGACATTTTGCTGTAAAATTCATATTTACACGAGCCAACCTCTTATCCCATACTTTTGACCAACTACCCTGTATACATATACACAGTTTTTTAAAGTACTTCATACTATCAGTGATAAATTGTTTTAGACGTTGTGCAAGAAAACAATGTTCCATAAATCAGGAGCATGGTTTGATATTAAAGTCTCCCATTGATGGTCCTTCTTAAAGAACAAAAATATGTTTGATTTTGCAAGTTTTCCTCATTAATAAAACTCCTCACAAAACCATATACATGAGTTCTGCTATCACAAATCTTGCATTGTAGAAAGTTTGGGTTTTATTGTTAAGTATTGCAAACGTGTCCTGAATAGAACTGCACTCTTTTTTGTATTTATTGTCACAGAGTAACAGATAATATACAAATACATAATACTTTTACTCAAGATAAAGAGAGTTTACTAAAAATCCATCCCAGCAATGTTACCTAAGTAAATGAAAATCTACCATTCTATATAATTATTTTTTACATTTAAAAGCTCAAACAAATGGGGGACATGTCACTAATAAAAAAAAATTAAATTGAGATAGCGCATTTTAATAATAATAATGCATTTATTACCCAACAGAAATGTCCATTTACAGGATAAAATATCAAACTGCAGTAATCCAACTTGGAACGAACAAAAGTAAAATATAAAGATTTTAGTACACTAATATTATTAAACGATGCCGAGTTGCGAATAATAAAACCTAGAGCTTTATAGGCAGCTTTTACCGTCGAGTCTATGTGACCAGTAAAAAATAATTTACAATCATAACTCACACCAAGATCTTTAACGCTGTAGCAGCGCACCAACTCGACTGCTTCAATTGTATAATTAAATACTAAAGCTTGCCTTCTAAGGGTAAAAGTGCAAACCTTACACTTGTCAATATTAATCTATTCACAGCACACCATCTAGCTACACGGTTAACCTGCCCTTGCAATACTAAACACTCATCCTCGCCGGATACCTCAGAAAATAATTTCAGGTCATCCGCAAAAAACAGATGATTAGATTCTAACGAAAGTGATCGATCATTTATAAACAAAATAAACAGCAATGGCCCCAAGTTAGACCCCTGAGGAACTCCGGAGGTCGCTAAAAAGTTGCATGATTTAAAACCGTTATATGTAAGATATAATTTACTTTGAGTGAGATATGATTTTACTAGTTGAACAAGATAATCACTCAATCCAAGCTGCTCTAGTTTATTAAGTAGAACACAATGGTCCACCCTGTCGAAGGCCTTCGAGAAGTCAGTATACACTGCATCAACCTGACCTTTATTATCTATAATATTTGCAGTATACTGCATAAAGTGCGCTAAGTTAGTTACAGTAGAACGTTTTGGATAGAATCCATGTTGGTTAGGTGAAATGCTATGCTAAATTTCATTAAAAATTATATTCTGCAATAAAACATCTCGAAAACCTTCCCAAAATTTGATAAAATTACAATGGGGTGATAATTTTTAGGTCAGAGGAATTGCCGCTCTTTAAAACAGGACACTCTTGTAACTTTCCAAATATCGGGAAAGGAAGCTGTAGACAATATAAGATTAAACAAATACTTTAAAGGTGAGATAAGAACCCTCGAACAATCTTTAATTAGAAAGCATTTTCAGACTTATTATTGTTATTAACATAATAACAACCCTTTTCAATATTATTTTAGATCTCATCGTAAAATAAAGAAAAAGCTTGTCAGTTGTAGAGCTTTCTGTGCAGTATTTACGAGCTCTTCTTTTTTGCAGACTAGCCGTACTTAAAAAACACAAACGTTTCAAATTATGAAAAGATCCAAGGCATTCAAAATTAACCACGTGACACCAAAATGAAATATCTCGTTCTCTTTGCGAATACTATACGTGAACCGCCCGTCATTTTGCATTCATGAGGTCATACTTAGCACTAAAATAGCGAAAGAGTTGCGAAATGCGGTTTTGTAGGTGTCGCGTTGCATTTGTTTACCGACAAGCTGACATTCGCGTCAATCAGAACTAAATACATAACGCCCAGACCCCGACATTAATATTAATAATCCGCGAATTGGGTTTCAGCTGATTTAACAGACTCGGAAACGCACGGCCGTTTCTTCAGGTCAATCATGCGACCACAAAGCCCATTAAGAGGAACAAGTTTTTGTTAGAAGCCTAACAATCGATAAATATGGATGTTTGCTAAACGGGTATTACAAATAGCCGACGGTCAATAATGACAATTCAATTACAGCCAACACTCGTCATGCTATGTTTAACACCATCAACAGTTAGATAGCTGGAAAGTTAGTCATTCATTTCTTTTTCACCTAGGGCCGTGCACGAATTGCTCCGCTACAGATAACAGCATTCAGCTTGCGTTATTGCATTTTCAGCTGCTTTACGATCAAGACTTCTCCGAGGTTATTATAAATGAAAACGTTTCATCAAATTTAACACCGGTTTTCGTTAATAAACAAATGATAATTCACATTAGTTTTTCATTTTGTTGCTAACACCATTGTCATAAAAATTCTTTAAGAATAATCGGATAATTATAATGATTACCTAGTAAACAAGCTGATTTTTGTTTGTGCTTCCAATTCCCAATATTTATCGAATAATTCGACGATCTTTTCGACCAGATAGTCATTTTCAGAAAACTGGACTGAAGCTCGATGTGTAAATAATTTCCTGACCTTTGCAATGTAGTTGTAAAACCTTTGAATGCTTTTTTTTGGTCTGGAACTGGACTTGGAAACTTAAATCATATGCTACACAACAGTTCCAAAAAGATGTTACTAATTTACTAAATTCCTCAAAGTGTTTTACATCGAATGCAGAAAAATACAGACTAAAAGTAATGAATCCATGGACCAATTGATTTATAATTTGCCAAAAATTTATAAAAATTAATGTTAAGATCAGAATGTTTATTTGTTATTAGAAACTTATTTATACATATTTATAACATAATTTTTAAAAATACAATTGACCATACTTAAGCCGGAAGATTTTTATCCATAATTACTTTATAACTGAAGTTTTATCCACAATTAAGAACCGTATAAAGTACCTAACACTTTAGCCATCAGTGGAAAATGAAATTACTTTATTCCACTAGTGAGATAAAGAAAAATACAATCTTAAATCAATCCCATTTATATTTATAAACATTTCGTTACTTCTATAGAAAGCAGGCCATGGTAGTAAAATTTGCTCTTGACGTTTCGCCAATCATACTGTCGGCTTCTTCAGAAGAACTCTGACTCACACTTTTCTGAAGAAGCCAGCAAACGTGAGCAAATTTTACAGATATATGCTTCTTTTGTAGCCGATAGTCCAATGATGAGGCGGCATTAATAGGCTCGAAACCGGTTACCCTTTTAAAAATAAAAGAATTTGGAGAAACAAAGGCATTATTATACTCATATAAATAATTATAAAAATATTATTTCGAAAGCTACAAAATTTGTAATTGCAAATAAGATAAAATTATAATTMTTTTCGGTTTCTCAACATTATMTTTAATCTTACTTTTAAAGATCCTGTATCCATAATTATCAAAATATTATAAAAAAAATCTATTAAAGTAGGTCTTTMTTTCAACAGGAATCCCACCCAAATTAAATAATGACTTAGAATATTGCGTAAAATCGAAAAATGTAATAATGTATAGGATGTTCCATTTAAAAAAAAGAAAGTTGCTACCTACTTTCGATATAACCTGATGTACCATCATATTGCATATTTTCACAAATAAATTGGTTATTCCATTCTGCATATTGTAAACACACTATTTTTTGCGAGTGTATCAAATGGTGTAGGTACCCTACACAAGTAACTATGTGAGAAAGATGATCCATTGTGCTTAAAGTGCAGTTACTTGGTTAGTAAATCAAAACAAGTGATAAAAACAATAAAATACAAGCCCAGTTATTGTTATAATTTCCTTTTATTTGTAACCTTTGTGTTTATTTCGTGTTGGATGTTTTTGACTCAAAATGTTTATACTTTACTAACTGAAGATGAGGGTGGATTCCCTTGAAACATATACTAATTAATATAATTAAAGGATATGCAGTAAGTCATTGACTCATTTGTTTTGATTTATGAACAAGTAATTATGTCAAATTTTACATTTTTACTGCCTTGGGAAGTTACCTGTTTCTGATTACACCGGTTGCATCCCCATTTTCCACGAAATCTCAAATCTAATTTTTAATTAAAAAGAATCTTTCAACGACGAATCTCATAAACCTTAAAGGGCAACCGCCTTATCCAAATAAAAATAACTTTTAATTAAACAAACCCTTATTTTCCGTAAAGCACCAATTAAAACGCGCCGTCGTAAAGCGCAGTCACGATCCTTTTTGGGATTGTACATCCCCGGTTAGTTGGTCGGTTAATTGCCGCTAGGTGTCCCACGAAAAATTTCAGCGCCTCTCCAATTACCTGTGTTATCTTCAGTCCGACAATGCAGGCAACTAATGGGGATAGTGGAAAAATCTGTGGTCGGCGCCAGCGCAATTTTTCCTTGTAAACAGATATAATCGTGAAAGTGCAGCTTGTTAACAACGTAAATGTTCAATTAACAAACATTAACATTATATTAATCTGAGGAATTTGCGGGTGCTAAAATTGCTTGCAAAGACTATACTTCAGGTTACAGGCGCACAATATTAGAAAATGACAATGATTTTTTTACGTATTTCATGAGCTGCCATCTTCAATAGATACAAATTTTGCGCCATTTTGCGTCTCGAATTTTGGCTACACATTAAAGATAGATTTATAAATCCACAAGGGGATATAAAAATAATATTTTTGCAGCAATAGGTTACAAATAATTGGTTAAAAAGCTTAGTGCATTACGAAAAGGTTCCATCCACATTGCGTATACACCACTTCACAACAGTACAAGACTATTGTATAAAACAAAAGCTTTCTTCGCTCTTTACAAGTAAAATTTCCAATGTTTTACAAAACCATTTTTAAACTATACACGCCCAATTTCATCCTGCTATTATTGACATCGCAATTTGCACTTTCAATAATTTATATTTTTATATAGATTTAATAGGTAAATGCTTGCTTATATTATACTTGGCAATTAATATTAATAGATAGAGTTATTTGCATTTTAATGCATTTAATGAATTTAGTTTGTTGTAAAATGAACTTATTCTTTTAAATTACTACAATGCGGGTAACAGCAGTAAAGGCAACAAATAACAATCAGTAACAGTAATAAAAGAAAACTTCAAAGTAKATACTCAAAAGGACTCCACTTCAGTACACTTTGGAAGGCGTATCCTTAAAGATCTTTGAAGATTATTGTTAATAATATTAGCAACTTCTTCAATTTTCTATCGTAATTCTTCGATGGAATTAATTGTTTCTTTGTAAACTATGTCCTTCATTTGTGACCACATTGATAAGTCTAGAGGGTTGAAATCTGGACTTCTAGGTGGGCAAACTAATTCACTGCCACGCCCAATCCACCGGTGAGGAAAATGTTCATTCAGATATTGGCGTACTGGCAGAAAAAAAGTGACGGTGCCCCGTCTTGCATAAATCACATGTTCCGCCTTATAGCTAGTGGTACATCTAGTAGTGTGTTTAAATTCTGTTCAAGGAAGTTTAAATTGAGGGGCCCGTTCAGATTAGGAGGAAGTTCAAAAACCAGATATCACACCACACCAAATATTTACCTTGAACTCATACTGAAAATGTCGTTCCTTTAGAGCATGTGGACTTTCGGAGTCCCACAAATGATTGTTTTTCCAATTAAAAACACCTCGCCTAGTAAACGTCGCCTCATCGGTGAAAAGGAGGTTATTAAGAAAATCCTGGTTTTCGGTTTGTTTACTTAGGATAAATTGAGCAAAGTGTAGGCGAACTGGTAAATCTTGAGGTAACAAATTTTGGACAGGAGTATAGTGATATTGATGGAGATTATCCTTCTTTAAAATTCTCCAGATAGACGATTGGCTTATTCCTGTTGCCGCACTTAACCGACGAGTACTGATATCTGGATTTTCCGAAATACGAACTAAAACCTCGTCTTCATCATCGACGTTGATAGTTTCTCTAGCACCATTTAAACTTTTAGGACGAAAACACCCGGTTTCGCCTACGCGGATGTAAATACGTCTGAACAGTTTGTGTTGGGCTGTCTTCGATTTTGGTATGATTCTATAATTTGACTGAGCACAAACAAAATCATATCACGCATTTCACTGTTAGAAAATCCATTATGTCGTGGCATTTTCTTATTTTAGAATTTTTACTACAAATAATACTAAGTAATTCTTCTAAAGAAAATATTCTTAAAGTGAACTTCCACTTTATTTTTACAATTGTAAAGCGCTTTCGGCTACATGTTAGCCATCGTCAGTACAAAAATTAAAAGGAAACTAACAGTTTGACAAAGTCAAAAATCAGAAACAAGCAAACTTGACTACAAACTGAAATGCAACCCACATGCCAGTAACTCAAACGAAACATTAATTTAGATCAAACAAAGAATTTAGAATAGGACAATTGAAATTACAAAAATCATTTAGAATAGTAAAATTTTGTTCGTTAATAATTTTATAAATCTCTAAAATTTCCAAATAATTTAATTTTAGATGATTTACTACTTAAATGTAATGAATTTAGATTGTCTAGCGTGGCAGTGTGTTTATTTACTAATAAATGGTTGGCTAACGAAGAATTTGTTGTAACAATATCTGTATTTTTATACTTTTCAAATTGTTTCAAATGTTCTTTACCTCTAGTTAAAAAGGATCTTCCGGTTTGTCCAATATAAACTGAATTGCAATCATTACATGAAAAACTATAAACGCCTGAATTATTTAAAACTGAAATTTGGTCTTTATTACGGAGAAAACGGGAAAACACACTTCCTACGGTAGAAAAAGCAATATTTATTCCATTAAAAGAAAATAATTTAGATAGGCTAACTAAGACTTGACCAGCAAACTTAAGAGGAAACCGAACCTTAACTTTTTCATCCAAATAAGTGGTACAGAAAGAAAATTTAAATTTTGTCAAATACTTAAAATAAAGTTTTTCTATTAAATAATTAGGAAAATTGTTATTGAAAGCAATTTGTAGTATTACACCGAATTCTTTTTCGAAAGCATTTAATGGCAGAGGTAATTTAAAAAGTCGATTAAAAAGTGAATGAAAAACAGCCATTTTGTGTGCATAAGGGTGTAAAGAAAAATAAGAAATAACATTTTTGTAATTTCAATTGTCCTATTCTAAATTCTTTGTTTGATCTAAATTAATTTTTCGTTTGAGTTACTGGCATGTGGGTTGCATTTCAGTTTGTAGTCAAGTTTGCTTGTTTCTGATTTTTGACTTTGTCAAACTGTTAGTTTCCTTTTAATTTTTGTACTGACGATTGCTAACATTAGCCGACAGCGCTTTACAATTGTAAAAACAAAGTGGAAGTTCACTTTAAGAATATCTTCTTTAGAAGAATTAATTAATAACTCCACTTAGAGAAGATAGATCAGTTTTCAATTTTTAATGAATACCAGGTAAATTAAAAAAATACAATAAACATTCTTAGTGACAGTAAAATTGTCACATATTTCTTTACACGAAAAATTGATAAGTGCTGACACAAACTTGAAAAAAGTTAAAGTAACTCAAAAACTGAATGCACACCTGAAACGTAGGTTCAGCACTGTATTTACAAACAACATTCAGATAAAATTTTACCAGTTCGATTTTACACCAATGTAAGTGCGTGCATTTTATGAAGCTATACCTGTCAGTAAGAGCATTTCAGCGTATCAAACTAATTATCACTTGATAGTAACTGTCGTCATCACGTAAAACAGGCAGTCGAGAACATTTTACTACCGAGAGATAAATTATACCCGTCTTAATGGACCTGAAAGAGTGCATCCAGGGAGGTAATTAGGAATAACAATGCACACACTCTATCGGTGGTCCCTTAATTGGCCCTAAACATTTATTGTACCACGCCGCTGTCGTCTGCCGCATGCCTTGCTAAGGAACGAGCTTTTGTTCCCTTGTAATTGGGTGCAGCTTATCGTATCGAATGTAAAAGGCGCTTGTAACTGGCGCGTAAAAAAGCGGTTGTACGAACTTTATGAGCGGGCATTTCGTAACTGTTGAGACAATACGGTATTTCGAAATCATCATGGTTGGACTTAAGTTAGATTAATATAAATATAATTTTAATTCAAGTGCTATCACAAAGTATGGAACCAGCAGGAGTTTCAGGTTCTGTTCGACCGATTTTTCTGAAATTGTGCCTATTGCTAATTAAATGCATTTTCTGGAATTTCTTCAATTCCGGGTCACCTCCCTTTTCCGACATATGAGGGTCAAAAGGCACATCATTAAGAGGGATATTTTAGTTCGGCAAGTATATACGGATAACCGACAGTATGCCACCATAAATGAACTCAGAAATTCTTTAAAAGAGGTTCGGGCTAATTTGGAACCAAGAGCCAACTCAAAAACAAAAAGAAATAGTTACTTTAGGCCACTACAATACCGAATAGCGCACAGACATCCTAAAAAGGGAAAAATTCTAAAAATATTATGTATTAAGTAGCTCAAAACAAATTTATTTTCTAGAATACATACAGGGCAGTGGCGGCTCCTGAATTTTCAAGAGGGGGGGCGCATAAGTAACAGTAGCAATAACAATAGTAATAAAATCTTTTCTTTTTAAACATAAAATAACAATACTTAATAATGTCAATATTAAACAAAACTTTATTATTTCTTACAAAAATTCGGCATAAGCAACAAAAAATAACGTCTTTTTTAAACCTACTTAATAATGGCAACATCAAACAAAACTTTTTTATTTCTTGAAAAAAAAATGCACCAAATTGTTAAATTTAAAAAAATATATTACCTACGGTTTTTTAAAATTACAGTCCATCCTTCTGTCCTTCATGGTTCTATTTTCTGCATTGCGTTTGTTTACTTGAGCTAGAACCAAGTCAGGTAACGGCTTGCCTAATTTCTTGATTTTAATTTTATCTTCTAAAGTCAACGTATGAAAATTACTTTTAATAAGTTCGCTAATTAAATTCATTTTTGGCCACAAAGCACAAACAACGTTTTCCCTTGCACGAAGCAACGACAACTTTACAAATCACCGTCACAACACGAGCACGAAGACATTTACGACGATTAACGAACTGCTCCATGCCTATTCCGAATCGAGTCCGCGGCGCAAAATGCTGGCGCCCAGCGCGGGACAAATCTTGTGGGTATTATTACATACGAAAAATTTTGTTGTCATGGTTGTCATGGCAACGTCCCGTAAGAAATGTATTAGTACTGGGCGCATTTAAGACGCGGGGCCCCGGTAAAGTATCTACCGTACGTGCATACTGGTGCGGCGAGTGTACGTACGTGCAACCTGGCGTGGCGAGTCATTTTAATATTGTGTTATTAGTTATTGTGCGTGCTTTCGCTAAGGATATGGCGGTAAATGATACGACAAAATTTGATAGACATATTAATAGTTATATTTAAAATATTTTATGGTTGTCAGGGAGGGCGCGCGCCCTTGCGCCCTTAAGAGAAACCGCCACTGATACAGGGTGTGTCACGACAAGTTCCTATTAGACGATGGGGAAGCGGCCAGGGTAGAATTACGAAATTCTGCAGTATCAAGTTTTAGAATGTGATCTTTTTAATGAAAATAATTCAAGTGCGTCTTTATGTAATACATTATATACTTAAATATTTTTATCTGATAACTGATGGTAACAATTAATTAGAATATCTAAGTGTGAGATACCGGCAGCATGTTTTAGACTAGATATACACTGCAG
This sequence comes from Rhyzopertha dominica, assembly GCA_025024175.1. Lineage (NCBI taxonomy): Eukaryota > Metazoa > Arthropoda > Insecta > Coleoptera > Bostrichidae > Rhyzopertha > Rhyzopertha dominica. The sequence continues at coordinate 80,100,904 of QCXZ01000137.1, read as the reverse complement.
TTGCATAAAATGCAATTTCAACAATTTTTCACATAAAATGTTAAATATCAACAAATCTGTCATAGTGTTTTACACAAGCCCAACTAAAATTTCCCTAGAATCCAAAAATGGCATAAAAAAAGAGAAAGTTCCGTATATTTTTTTTTAATTTTGCCTATTTTTTAATACTTAACTATGACGTCTTCCTGTAACTGCTGCATACACCATTTTCAAAATTTGATTGGACCAAGGTGTATTTTGCACCTTTGTCATACTATCGACATTCGGGTCACATTTGTTTGTGTGGTAGACGTCGAACGGCATGTTGTAGCTTTCATTTTTTTTAAACTTCTATATCTCGAAAATTATAACATTTAAGTATACCATATGTTACACAAAGCCTCACTAGAATTTTACGTAGAATCCAAAACTGCGAAAAATTATATGGTTCTATTAAAAATAACTAAGTTGGCGTATACTTCCGGTATAACCGGAAGTAATTTTAAGTTGCCTTTATTTTCATTAAAAAGATAATCGAAAACCTAATACTGCAGAATTTCATAATTCCCTTCTGGCCGCTTCCGCATAAACGTCTAACAGGAACTCATCGTGACACACCCTGTACATGTATTAACAACACCTACTTAAAAATAAAACTAAAATACTTTATACTTCTACTTTGGTAATTGCTAATTGCCACAGGGTGTGGCTAAGCTTGTGAGTGTCAAAATATATGAATAAACATTAATATAAAATTAACAAATACAGTTAAAAAAACTCTAAATCTAACAAAATAAATCAATTATTAATTATTACAACCAGTCTTCTGTATTTTAACTTTAGCCCAAGAGCTAATTAAATGGAAAAAATCTATTTGATCTGTTATATCCTGTACACTTTTAATACTTACATATGAGAGAATCAAATGAATTATTACCCGTAGTGGTTCGCAACATATTTTTTACAGTTTTTTCATATCTTTCTCGATGTACAGGGTAGTTGTAAAAAATGTACTAGATATCTGTGATATATGTAGTAGATTGTGGACTCCTATCTGACGCTAATATCGTAAAAAACATGCATTTTTAAAGCTTGCTTTTTATATGAAATCAAAGACAATAAATACAAACAAATAAAAAACAACTTTATTATGCTCCTCGAGTAAAATGCAACTTTCTGTAAGGTGCAACCACAAACGGTGCAACGTAGACTAGACCGTATAGTGGGCTACCAACAGATGTTTTGCATGTCGTAATGTTATTAACATTGGCAAAATTCATATTCATAATTCATATTCGTGGTTGAAAATAGTTGCTAATTTTTTTAGATACCCATAAAAAATTATTTTAAGAAATGTGCTAGATTTTATAATAATGCATTCGTGTACTGACTGGCAACACTGGTGCCTGCCGAATCACTGTCGATCATCGTCATCTGATGACAAGACGCGAGGTTCTGAAAGCTGCGACTAACGTGTAACGACTGCTACTACTCGAGGAATTATTGCATATTCGTGGATGCCGTGGGGAAACTAACATTATTTTTATACCACCTTCTTGATCTAACTTTAATTATTTATTGTTTTTTTAACAAATTTGACCAACCCATTTTGGAGCGAACTGCGGAAGTTTTTAACCGTCAGGGCATTGGGGGGGAGTAGGCTACCCCCCCCCCCCCCTATGGGCCCGGCCCTGACTGTTAATGACTGAATAGTATATTTCTTATAATTTTCGTTTCTTTTATCCCTCTTGTTAATTGCCTTAATTTGGATTTGCATTTGACGAAGAAAAACTTAAGTTTCGAGATGGGGCTATTAATTATGAAATTATCTAATGAAGTCCGCAAGAAATACACGTAACTTGATGTTGTTATTTATTTGTGTTAAAATCAGGGCAAACATTCAGTTTCATTTCAGACCGTATATTTCCGCATGCCCGATTTCATCTTGGCGAACTTTTTAAAACCACCGACGTCTTGTCGTATCCACATTTCAAAATTTAGGTCGTGGCTGTCGCGCATATCTAATACCCCACACCGCAAAAAATTCATCCTGGCGCCAAATCATACTTTCATTACCTAATTGTTAACCGCTTGCGTCTCATTCAACCGAATATGTAATCGTATATGCACATACACTACAGACCACGAGTACGCAGTAATTACTAGTATTACGATCGACGGGAAGAATATGCGTGGCGCTCCATAAATCTACTGGATTGCAGGCTGCATACGGTCCTGTTATAAAGCGATAAATATTAATTGTGATCGATAAACAGCGCTAATTTCAATCCGCCGTGGAAGACTGCGACGCACCGAATGCGCTTATACTTGGTTGGCATACGGAGAGCGGAAAACTGAGGAAGTCAATAACGCAATACTTAGTAGAGTATTGACAAGGTATAAAAAGAGATGTCAGCAGATATGCACGATAATAATAGCTATTTATGCTGTAAGTGTGAAAAATCCAAATCTTGGATCAATCAAATTTTGGAGCATTTTATTAAAATAACATATAAACAGCGTGTTACTGCGATCTTTCATTCGAAGAATATCGGGAGCATGTTTCTTGAAAATTTACAGGTTATAGGCTGCGTTCATTTTTTAATATCTCATCAATAAAACTACAAGAAAAAATAGAATACGAACAGAAATAATTAAAACAAATTTATAGTAATAAAAAATAGCATTAGGACTAAATTGAATGTCCAAACACGTCACTGTTTTGAATTATACGCTTATTCATTATTTTTTAATGAGTAGTAGCCATAGTAAAATACCCTAAATAACTGATTGTCGTGGTATGTCCGAAATCAGTACACAGCTATACTGCACCATTGATCTGCCCATCTCAGAGCGTTATCAAAAGAGAAGTAGGTACATGTGAAAGCAGTGCCTAGGTAAAGCTGTAGAAACCAAAGTTAATGTAGGTTAGTTAAACCGGGCACGCGAGCGCCAAATGTAAAGGTAAACTTTTATAACAAATAGAACATAATAGCTCTAAAAACATCATTGGGTCAACAAATTGACGATAAACAGAATACACAACATTTATCACATCTATTGTTATCAAACCCCATTTTGTGATTTTACTTTCTTTTCCTCTTAAGGTGTTTGAGACATAACCTTCTTCAATTAATTAGAAATGAACTACATCTGAAAACAACTTGCTATGGAGATACCACTGTGCTGGCCATGCGCCGGAACAAAATTTAAAAGAATCGAATGCAGTTTCCACTTCTTATCTATGAATTGGGTGTTTGCCATGAATTTATATTTTATTAAATTGCATATTAATAGGTAGCATCTAATCCACAAAACAGCTGTGACAGCTTATAAATTCGAAAAAATGGATCGTAAGGTGTATTTTTAATATTAAAAATGTTAATATTTAAAGGGACCGCCAAAACGCGAACATATGAGCCGTGACGTCAGGTATCTTGTAAATGGCCGCTTGTTTACATCTGGGGTCAGCGCGTAACGCGTCTGCCTCAGCCCGTCAATTTATCAGATTGTTGTTTGCGTTTATTTTGTGACAAGCGAATTAAAATACGCCAAGAAAAAATGAAATACTTATGAGTTATGACTTCTGAAGGCATTTTCATTGTTATGGAATTTGTGTACAGCGACGAGCGGTTCAACGCGGTGGACATGAGGAACGTAAAAGCAACAGCATAAGTGAACTTTTTTATCAAATTAACGTAGCATTGATAATTTGATCACAGTGGGCTGTTGGAAACATACTATTTGTAAACATTTAAATGTAAAAATCAAAAATGTACCCTAAATTTACTAAACGTACTATAAATATATATTGCCATTTATTTTCGGGGCTCGTGCGGCTCGTTTCCGGTCTGGCTAACAGTCGAATATATGGGGAACAATGTCCTTTTTTATTATAACATTTCCCCCTATTAACTTAAAACGTATATAATTTTTCATATCCTCTTCAAGCTATAACAAAATGGAAACTGAATGGCAAACACTTCTAACCCCAAAAAGAATAATAAAACTTACAGTAAGAATTAAGATGATCTTCATAATAGAAAAACAAACTTTGCGATTTCGGCATATCACGCCTACGAGCCTGAAACAACTTTTTCATACGATGATAATCTCAAGAAACGGTAACAGAAATTTTGTTAGCTGTACTGACTGAAGTACTTTTATAACCATGTACAAAGCAACACTTGTTTTGTTTTCCATATATAATAGATGCTTCTAAAACTACACAAATCGCTTTTTGGTGCCACCTCTTACACCGTCTTTTCAATAAACACTACACAAAAGCTTTTCCAATACAAGACTGATACTACACCATTAAACAGCACGCTCCTCGGTAATGTTTACATGACACTTGACGTCGCTAGTTGAATAACCTTGGATAGAAGCGTTTTGGTGGTGACTCCTAAGATTCAAATTTCAGACCCGAAATTCTCTACCTACAAATATTTTTCTTGTTTTTTTAACATGGCGTACGATATATATGCACTTCAAGATTCATTTTACGTAATTTTCAAAAAAAAGTGATAATACCCAATTGTGCAGTTTTCCGTAAAACCCTTTCCTCAAATTTATTCAGGCACAAGGAATTTAATTATTCTTACGTTAGGGTTTAAAAACCTAAAAAGTCAATCACTTATCGTGTCTTCAAAAAAATTAAACGGGAGATATTTCTTCACTATAAAGTCTTTACGTGGGCTGCCATCAAGCAAGATACCAAGTCAAGCAGCGTTAGTGGCAAAATCAAACTCTAATTTTTCAAGTCAAGCAGTTCAGAGAAATATCAAGCTGCTTGACTTGATGAATCCCTATTTGAGAGTCATCCAGCATAAAAAATGTCCCATCTTGACGATTTAATTATTTTTAACGTATCTTTACAAAGGCATATTAATAATTTGCCAACGTTTTTAAAAGACAATGGAAACGAACGAAAAAAGTTGGAATTAAGCCAACTCGGACAAGACAAATGCACTTAAATGATTTCCGAATTTAAAAAGTACAAAACAAAAAGCTTTCCTCCAAGACACTCATGTCGGTGTCTTCCTCAGAAGTAGCTCTGAAACTTCTGAGGAAGACACCGACATGAGTGTGGAAACGTCAAGGTCTAATAACCAACGTGGGAACCAGCCCGGAAAACAACATGTCATCGACAACAACCACGGAAGCCTTCAAACCAAAGCTTTCCTCCAATTTTTAGGCTTTGTTAAAAATCAGTATAATATTGTAGAAAAGTATACTCAAATTCTTTTCAGATCGCAATAATAATAATAAGGCTGTATCACTCTTCGTAACTGAAGGGATATTTAATTTTAGTCGTAGTCTAAGCACTGGGAATGAAGCTTCCCTGGTCTGAATATAATCACGATTCTTTTCAGGATCGATCCGATTGCGCATGGTCCACTTACGATACCTACACCGTTGCCATTTCAATCCCTCGGGCAACTACGCCTTCCTCTACGCGAACAATCGTTTCCTATACCCAGCATTTATTGAATTCGCTTTATTTATTGGTTTACCTCGGCCTGTCTCAATACAAAGGCCTTTTTACGTCGCCTTTTTTCCCGGAGCGCTCGTGAAAGTTTACGATAGGTGTCGCTTCGCCCACACATCAATTAAACATGTTTCGAGGTTATAAGTAATTAAACACATGTGTACGAAACGTTAAGCGGTGTAGATCGCGCGATTAGATCTAGATAGTTCTGATTTACGGCCGACATGCTTTCGGATCGACAATGGACGCGGTAGTGTTTTGTTTGCGTTTGTCAAACGCCCGGACTAATTCGCTAAACGTTTGGACAGCTGATAAATTGACGTTTGGCCGGAAAAGCCGCGCCGTAATTAATTCGTCGGAGTGGTGTGGACAAAAAAAATGAATTTTAACGCATAGATCATTTTAAATAGAGATATCTGCGAGCACGTATTAATAATTGTCGCAGATGAAAGGCTTAATTGAATATAAATCTTAATTTGAGGTAATAATTGGTTTATTCGATCGAACTAGCGGAAAGTCTGAAAGCTTACGTAAAATGTATTTCAATTAATAATTTATATCGGGCAATTTGTTGCGGGCACTTTTAGTTGCACCTCCGGGGAATACAGACTTAATTAATTTTGGCGCCTTGTGGCCATTAGACTGTACACTGGTGCTTCCTTCAGCGCGTTTATTACACTATATGCGAATACGTTTTAGAAATTAATGATATTTTCTTTAAAGCTGCGTAATATTTAGTCAACACTTGTATATTTCTTGAATTTACTACTTGGACATATTAAGAAACGAAGAAATGGGAAATCACATCACTACGCCCAAATGTGACGACACAATGCACGATTTTGATGTCACTAACGTTTGTATACGAGCAAAACTTGTATTGCAAGTACTTTTATTTTACCAAATATTTTCAAGCTATGTTCCTAATGAAGTGGTCAGGTCAGGTCAGAAAACCAGAAAAACTCACGAAAATAATTTGGAGTTCCTAAGATTTCCCCTTATTTGACGTCGCGTTACAAATAAATGCAAATAATAGATGCAAAATTTGTCGATAAAAAGTAGTTGGGAAATAGAGTTTTTACATTCTCCGTCTAATTACCTAAATGTTTCGTTATTTTTTTTCTGGTTGCCATAGTAACAACACTACAGAGCAAAATAACCTTGCAGAAGCTGTATCTTCTAAACAGCTTACCAAATTTAATGACTACGACTCATTTTACACGGATTTTCAACAAGGTTAGGGTATATCGTAAGCTGTTTCAAACATGATTTCTTTAAAAAGCAGTAAATGGCGCCATTTAAGAAAGTGTCATATTTTCTCAAAAAATTTAAATAGGACGGTATATTTTTCACTTTGTTTTATAGTCATCATGTAAGAAAGAAATAGAGTGCTGAAAACATGAGAGAAGTGTCGTTTTCCGTTTTAAAGGTATTTCCAAAATGGTACACGAGACAAAAAAGGTAATGTTCTGCTTGAATTCTAAAGACAAAGTAAACAGGAAAACTATCATTTTTACTTTGATTTGTAAGCTGTTACTTAAGCAAAGCTATGGTAAAAATCCAAGGTTAATAATAACTTTTCTCGTTTTGAAGTCATTACTAAAATAGTGTAGACAAGACACAAAAAAATTGTCTCCTTTAATTCTGAAGAAACACTGAACTAGAGGGCGTACTTTTTCCGTTTTTTGTAGGCTATTATTTAAGATAAATTGTGTTAAAAATTAATCTCCTTGAAACTCCTCTAAAATAAGTCTTAGTTCGTTTTTTAGTCGAGGTGTTTAAAGGATATAGCATCAAGAAGTTTGTGTCGTTACCATGGCAGCTAGAGAAAAATGTTCTTAAGAGACCTTTACATAATTAAACAGAAATTCTAAAAATTATTTACCCCACCTATCTATATATTGTAGAAAAATTTTGGATTTATTTGCGTGATGTCAAAGTTCCAAATATCTTTAGTTATTTTATATGGTAAATTGTTATTTGAAAAATTTGTTTCAAGACGATAGCATGAGTGATTTTCAAGATATAGCCGCTGCATATCTTCTATACATCTGGGCCAACTATKTAAATTTATTCAAATCGKACGCAATTATATCCACCTGTAGGAACCTGCAATTAAACGAATTTTAGACGTCAAACAAACATGAAAAGGCTACTATTTGAAAGCGACGCGTTGACAAGATAATTATAAGAACGTGGGCATATAATAATTTCACGAGCAGATGTGATTTAATGCCTACTAACGAGAGGCCAATAAACACTTCAATTTACGGATTCCTAAAATATAAATGCAAAATAATTTTCGTCGTTTCTTTTTTATTAGCGATTGATTTTTTAAAACGCCCCGTTATTCCGTATTTTTGTCCATGTTTTACTGACGTCGAATTATAATTATCGTATCGTAGACATAATTAGGTAATAGCAGCCTTAAAAACTGATTTTGGACCACACGTGGGCGCGAATGATTTAATACTCCCATCATGGGAAGATGAATTTCCAAGCCTACCCCAATCATTATCGAAGTAACAACAGGATAATCCATTGCAGCCTACAACCTAACGAAACCTTTTCAAAGCATTGATGATCAACCAGCGATTTAATAAAATACTTAAGGCAGATTTTGTTCTATGGTTGAACTTTTTAGTTCTGTTTATTTTACCGTTACGGGACGCTCGCTTCCCCATAAAAATACTTGGTATTTGTACGGAGCCCACCGTATGAGACCACCTACAATCTAAATGGACTGTCCCCGTGTCTCCCACGTATAAATAGTAGACCACTATTGTATTCCAGTGGTTTATGGCGTACCTATGCCGTTACAATTCAATTATTTACCGGCTAACAGATTCAATTCAAAAATTCACTGAAAATGGTGATATCCTTGACTCTTTGGTGGAAAAATGTAAGGAAACTATTGAGTAAAGAAATACTGGTGAGTTTTGAACACTTATCGTTCAGTAGGTATCAGAAAAAAAATCATCAAAGACTAACGTTAATGATATTTCTGGTATAACACTCTGTATTTGTGTTGGTAAAAAATAGTTTTGAAAGTGCCTCATATTAAAGTTATATGAAATCAACTATAGCGTGGTATATAATAAATTTCATGTTTAACTATAGTTTTTTAACGCTATTTGCTATTGCTATTTTATTGAATTGTTTCCATACTTTTGATGTAAATATCTTATATACTGGCAACAAATGTTTAATAGAAGTTGGAGTTGGAGTTAATTGACCTGGTGGTTCTTTATGATACCTAAAGAGTACTCTTTAATATTTCAGAATTTTCGACTATTTATTACCTGAAAATAACACTTGGTATTTTTTTAAATGTATGTTCAGTAAAATAAAGGGTGACAATTGATACTTGTGGTTAGGAGTATTTTGCATATTATGGACGTATTTATAAAGTTATTCGGAAATTCCAACTGGTTATTGGAAGATTCGTTTGGTGTTTTAGTTATATGTTCTAAAAGTTCCAAACGTAGTATACCTTTTTGAATGCTGTGTAAAATCCTAAAATTATTTTTGTTATGTCTGTGCTTAAATTCTATGCATTGTTTTGAAAATCCCATTAAATTGCAATCTTTTGTTATAGAATTTTCGTGTTCAATTAGTTTGTGTTTAAAATTGTGGCCAGTAGAGCCTATATAGCAAACATTACAAACTTAACATTTAATTTCGTACACACCACTTTTGTTAGTTCCCTCTCTTTTCTGTATTGTTTACTACAATGCATTTAGGTTACTTTTGTTGACGTGGATGACACTTTTATTTTCATTTGTACAATATTGTAAATATTGCAATTCTGTCACTAATGTTCCCTATATAATTTAGAGACTGCCAACATTTTTTTTGTTTCTAAAAAGGATTTAGTATAAAATTGAGATAAATATTTTATTTTATCTACCATAGCAGGATCAAAGCCATTTCTGAACGCTAATTGTTTTATAATATTTAATTCGTTGTCAAAATCTGCTTTGTTCAATGGTAGATTTAAAAGAGTACGAAGTAAACTATGGAAAGGTGTCGATCAATATTTGTAGATTGTTATGTTTGGTTATGGTGATATCCAAAAAGTTTAATACGTTGTCTGTTTCTTTCTCCCTTGTGAATTGCATCTGCTTATTAATTTTATTTATGTAATTTAGAAATTGATCTAAAAGATTCTAACGATACCTGTCCAAATACAAAAAAATATCGCCTACGTATCTTSCCCAAAAGTAGATGTTTTCAACCAATTTATTTTTGAATTTAATATGTTTGTTTAAAAACTGTTCATATATAATTAAGCCAAAAAGGAGACAGTGGGAAACCGATAGAAACACCATCATTTCGTGTGTAATGTTTGTTACTGAAACGAAAATAATTTTGATTTAAACATTCGTTTAATGACACAGTCAACTTATTCTTTGTTAGCTAACTTAAGTTTGTTGAAATGATATGTTTTTGCATTATTTTACTAGGATATCAGTGAAATGCAAAAACGCTACCAAGGAAGATGAGATAGCGATGACGAACGATTTTTTGCTGATTTTTAGCAAGAAAGAAGATACCAGTCCTGACAAAAGAAGACAGTAATTTTTCGTCAGTTTTTGTTTACATTCTACCTTTTCGATGTTCGCAAATTCACATTYTCGTACTCAAACATTTGCTAAATCCGTTAATTGATTAAAATAATACTTTCAAGGGTAACTCAGGACTAAGTGAGCTTGTTTAACTCAATAAAATAAGTATCAAACAGGTAAACGTGTCGCCTAGTGTTATTATTCGGCCGATCCCGCTCTGGATATGCCCTTTTATCCAATAATACAGGATACCTGATCGAAAAGCAGTGTCGTATAACTAACATAACTACGGAGTGCCTATAAGAAGGTCAAGGGCGGGTACACACGGTTCCTTAAACACCGGGTACACGGTGGTAATAAGCAAAGTGTGTTGACAGGCCATACTTTATCAATTAGATATCGCCGTCATCGACGTTACGCTCCTGCTGCCCCAGTAAATTCTATTTGGTCATTTTTCTTCGATGCATCGAGAAGTGATCGGTACAAAAAAATAAACTACGCCGACACGACCGTGAAAACAATGGACGCTTCAAAGCCTAGAGGTGCTTAAAAAAGTAATAAGCTTGGAAGATAGGATAATACAATCAGAATTTTTATTAAACAATATTTCTCAACAAATACTGAACATTGTTTTATTGGATAGCTTGAAAGCTGATTGTCTGAATATGCTTTGTTGTAAGAGTTTTGAAAATAGCTTCAACCATTTTGAAAGGGGTTCACAGGGGCTGTAAAATTTATTAATTTAATTCAATAATCATAATTTCGGTAATATCAAAAACGTACAGGACGTGGAAATTTCTTTTTTCTTAGATATTCCAAGAGTTCAGCTTTATTACATTTCATTTCGCAATGTAAGACTTTAACTTATAGAAAACTATTATTTTTGAAACAGTGGTTAGCAACCCAAAATACATTTGCAGGGGTAACTTAGATTCCATCGTCTTAAAAAATATAAAACGTAGAGAGCTGTATAAATTCGTAAATTTTGACATAAACTTCAATCGTTTGCTTTAAGTAAATTCGGTATTGTAAAACAAATTTTATTTTTGAAAAATGTTTATTCAATAAGATTAATGTAATAAATGCTCAAAATGTCGCCTTCTGCTGTTTTCACAAGCTTGAATTCATTCCCAAAACGATCTTTTAACATGCATTAACATTTCTGGAGTAATGGATCTACGTGCATCACGTATTTTATTTTCTAAATGTTCTACACTTTCAATTAGTGTTTGGTATACTCGCTCTTTTACCATTCCCCACAGAAAAAAATCCAAAGGAGTAAAATCCGGGCTTCTCGGTGGCCAAGGATTAATTGAACCTCTTCCTATCCATCGGTTAGGCGAAACCAAATCAAGATGATTTTGCACTATTCTATGATAATGCCCCATCTTGTTGGAACCATAGATTTTGTCTTACTTGTAAATTTACATTTCGGAGAAGTACCGGTAAAATGTTTCTTAAAAAATTTAGATAAGTATTGCCGTTTAAACTATCGCAAAAAAATAAGGCCTAATAATTTGGTTCCCCAATATTCCGKACCAGACATTCGTCGAGTAGATAGTTTGAAAATGTCCTTCTCGAATCCAACGTGGATTTTCTTGCGCATAATAATGCATATTATGTTTGTTAACTCCACCATTATTAGAAAATCTTGCTTCATCTGAGAAGCAAATGTTGTCATAAAATCTCACATTCAAACTTTGGTGTTCCCGAAAAAAGTTACAAAAAGTTGATTGCCTTTAATTATTCGGTGTACTGAAGACATACTAATACTGGTTGCTCTTGTAGATTACCCTTTGACTAATATTAGGATTTTCGTCAATCATTTCCAATACTCTAATTTCATTGTCAGGGCCTGTTGCTGTTGTTTCTCTTGACTTTTTCAGTGGTGGCCAGTTTGTCATTAAAGTTAATTCATGTCTCTCGAAAATTGTGTCGGCAGGAGCTCTTCTATTTGGAAAACGTTGTCTGTGTAAACGGGCAGCAGCGGAAGCATTTTTCTTGCATTCACCATAAATCAAAATCATATTTGTATTTTCATCATTTGAATACAGTGACAGGAACCATAGCGCATATCCGTCATGGATTCCCGATTTATCTTTAAAATAATACCTTTATGTAAAATAACCACATTGGCTATGAGAATGTATTTTAGGTTGCATTTTTAATTTCGTCAGGGTCATTATCATTCTTGAAACATCCTGTATGGAAATTTATACTTGCAACGCATTATTTTAGTGGCTCTACCTGATTGTTCTATATATATGCTATCACACTGCATGCATTTAATTMACAAACAATAGAAAATTCACAAACTTTTAATTAGTACTTAGCATATTTTTATAATGTGGTGTTGTGTCATAATTATAAAAAGAAACAGACTAAGTTTTCATGACAGGGTGTGGTATTATAAGGGGGCGAAAGAACAAACACACTCATCTGAACCAAGAAAAAAAGGAATGAAACGTTGAGAAAATTCATGAATACTAAAATCAGCCAAACTGGGACTAACCAAAAGCCACAACCAAAACGGGGGCCGGGAACAACGAAGCAGGATATTCCACATGCCAAAGACAAAAGATAGGGGCGAATTAGGGGGCACACACGGATGATACGGTGAGAGAAGGAAAACAGTTATTAATGGAAATGTAGTAACTGTTGGTACATCACTGGAAAATTTTGTGTATCTGTCTGAAAATGTATAGTGTTTTGGGTGCTTTTTATGCAAATAGTTTCCAATATTTCTCTTTACACCCATAACCGAAACATTGTCGAAATCAAAGTCATGATTGTATCATTACGATATTGTGTTATTCTAGTTTGTAAATAATTTTTAGATTGTCCCACGTAGAGTGAATCGCAATTTTTGCACGGAATTTTGTACATAACATTGGTTAGGTTTTAGACTAATTGAGAATAAAAAAGATTATAATTGTTTTTGATGTATAGAAACATAACTGAATGTTGTGCTGCTTAAAATTGATTTTAATTTTTCTGGATATTGGTCCTAAATATGGAAACTTGTAGAATTTAAAGTTTTCTACTAAAGTTTTACTGTTGATATGGTTCATATTATTTTCTTCTTTTGTTGAGGTGAAGAAAATTTTGTTTATTAGACTTTTGGGAAAATTATTAGCTAAAAGGATGTCCCTGGCGATATCAGAGTGGCATAGACATAGGATTCTGTGTTTTATGTTTTTCATGATAGCAATCTTATAGGTCATTGGGCAATAGCTATTATAATTTAACACTCTATTACTTGAAGTCGGTTTGCTATACGTTCGGGTTGTAATATTATGTTCACTTATTATCATTAGCAGATCTAGGAAACTGCTCCTAACAAACAGACAGCTTAGTTACTAACTTATTCTACAGTTAAAATCAGAAAAACTCAAGATAAGAACGTTGTCATTTTTAATCTAATTATTCTAACTGGACTTTAATTAATAAGTATTTTAACATCGAGTCACTGACAGCCGAACAAAACAGGGCAACTTGCAATTAAAAAAAAAGCAAGTAACGTGAGTCATCACGTTACAAAACCCACTGTCCATATTTGAAAACTTCCTTATCCGTTATATGGTGAGTATCATCTCAATGCAGTCATCCGAATGACTCCTTGCATAACCTTTGTGATACGAGATAGTGAGATAAAATTGTATAACCGGGAATTTCCTGCACGTCTAAATAATTCATTATCAAAATACATCATTGAGCCGTTCTGGCCCTAGCCAATACAAAATGACAGCACCGTTATTATTGTAAAAATCTGGTTGGCGCGCTCGGACATTTAAATAGATGCTAATCGAGACGGAGTCAGGCCAGTGGCATGCCAAGACACTGGTCTGAGGGAGCAAGCACGAAATAATTTTAGTAATATGCAGGATGAGTTTTTTTTTTCGAGCTAGAAGGAACGCTATATGAAGAAAGATTCGCCGTTTTGGCGACCTAAGTCAATGCACGTTTTGGATTTTAAAAAATGTGCATGGCTTACTAGATATTTCGAAAAAACTAAATTTCGACTGTGCCTTGAAATCCTATTATCTCGTTTATTTTTGATGTTACAAAAATGCAAAATACAAAATTGTAGATAATTTTACCCTCAAAAAAGTAGTGTACTCCAGTCTGTTGTGTCATATTTAACATATGACATAAACTTCTGTTTTTTTTTCTAATAGAAATTATAGTTGGTTATGGATTCATACAGTCGACAGTTTTGTTACCTATCCAACCAATAACAACACTCGGCATAATTATTTTGAAAAATACCAAAGTTATGGCCAATTTTTTGTATTAATTTTGTATTGTTTTTAAATAGTTAGCCATGAAACAAATTGTTCTCGTATCTAACAGTTAGTTAGAATTGAGCACTAAAAATTCACGTATTTGTAAGTTGAAAATGGAGTTTTCAAATCCAGAAAAGCTTAATATGGTTGAATGCTACCATCATATGTCACAAAAATTTGGTTCAAGCGTCTGAAGATTCATCGCTACCAAAATCGCAGTCAGCCTTCTTTAAAGCAATATAAAAAGCTTTACGATAACTCAGGACAATATGGCGCTTTTTGTAAACCAAGAAATAGGTCCAGGGATATAAATGAAGTTATACAAATAAACATTTTAGCAAGTGTAAACATAAATCGGTCATGCTCAACCCGTGAATTCGCTTTAAATACTGGCACACGAAGCAATGTTGGTAAAACATTGAAATTACATAGATTTCACCCCTACAAGCTTGCAATTAGTCAAACAAAACTGGGGATGAATATCGACGTCTTGAGTTTTGTAACTGGTATAATAGAACATGTGAAGACCTACACATTTTTTAAAGATTATGTGGTCGGATGAAACAAAGTTTACAAACTGCGGTATGTTTACCCGACATAATAAACATCTGTTAGCACAAGAAAACCCTCAACCTTCGCAATGTGGAGCAAAGAAGACCTCAAATCAGATTTGGGTTTAATGTTTGGTGCGGTATTTATTATTTTTTTACCATTCTTTCGTGAACTTTACCCTCATTTTTTACCATTTGAATTTGAAGAGATCCTTCAAGATCTAAACTTGGAGGTGTGTAGGACAATGGAGTGGTTCCAACACGATTGAGCACTACCTCATAATATAGTGCACCTAAGGAATTATCTTGACCAAATGTATGCTAACACGTGGAGAGGAACAGACGGACCTGTTGCCTGGCCACCCTGTTCTCCAGATTTATCTATTTTAGATTCGTTTTTATGGTGTACAACAAAAAACAAGGTGTACCTGAGGAACTATGAAACAGTTGATGACTTAAGAGCTGCCGTTTTACAAGCTTTTGTTACAATTGACATAAAATCTATTGGGAAGGCAACTTACTCCATTTCAAAAAGATGCAATTTATGCGTAGAAAATAATGGAGAAAAAACACCTTTTGTAGTAATTCATATTTTAGTTTTTTTGTTTTTATTTAGTTTTTTATCAGGATTATTTTGCCTATTCAAATGATTTAGAAACCTTCCTAACTGTTCTATACTGTGGGGCCAAATAGCAAAAGTTTCATCTACATACCTCTACCCATTACGCAACCTGATTTTTAAGCAAATTTTGAACAGTGCTCAGACAATCTGGCTATCGTTGTCACCTAATTTTGCCAATCTATAACAAATCCTATTGACTATAGGCCTTAAGGGGACGTCTGAAACTTTTCAGACGAACCTAGAGTAGAAGGGTCCACTTGCGAAAAATTAATTTCTGGACGTCCTAGCTCATTTCTGACTGCATTTTTTGAATCTGGAGCTCAAAATACATCACTGTGCCGATTTTGAGCGAAAAATAATTTCCACAGAAAATTGAAAAAGAGCAAAGGCTCCTTTTGTTGTTTTTTCACCTTGAAAATGATGGCCTCCGATTACGCTAATTTTATGTTCATTTACTAATGTGGACCTACTGCATTTTGGACCGGTGTCAGTTGGTCTCTAGCTGCAACGGTTCCTCTGAAAAGTGGCCTAGAGTAGAAGGGTCTATTTGCGAAAAATTAATTTCTGGACGTCCTAGCTCATTCTGACTGCATTTTTGGAATCTGGAGCTCAAAATACATCGCTATGCCGATTTCGAGCGAAAAATAATTTCCACAGAAAATTGAAAAAGAGCAAAGGCTAACCCACCCTTTTGTTGTTTTTTCACCTTGAAACTTGATGGTCTCCAATTACGCTAATTTTATGTTCATTTACTAATGTGGACCTGCTGCATTTGGGACTGGTGTCAGTTCGTCTCTAGCTGCAACGGTTCGTCTTGAACTTTTCAGACGAACCTAGAGTAGAAGGGTCCACTTGCGAAAAATTAATTTCTGGACGTCCTAGCTCATTTCTGACTGCATTTTTGGAATCTGGAGCTCAACATACATCGCTATGCCGATTTTGAGCGAAAAATAATTTCCACAGAAAATTGAAAAAGAGCAAAGGCTATTTTATCGATTTTGGGACAACCATACAATTTAGATACTTTGCAATAGGAAATAGATAAAAATTACTTTTCCTCGTTCGAAGATTTCATGTCTTAATAAAACCATTCTGTAAATTTTAAGGTAGGATCTCTGGATAATTTTTGGTACGTTTTCTCATTTAACAATTCTCTAACTTTAGTCTCATAATCAATCAAAACAATTGCAATATTGCTGTTACGTCTTCATCTAAGAAACCAAGTTGTCTATATGTCTCATGTAAGGGTTCCCTAATTAAAGCAAATTTTGTTTGTGTCTTTATATTCGTCTTTCGTTTGCTGCATTATCCACCATTATATATAATTACCCCTTAGCCCTACAGCTTGTTACACCGCTGTTCCGTTATCTCRCGATCTCATTGGATGGGTATAATCCGAGCTGCCCAAATCGCCCCATTGTTGAGCAATTCAAGTACACGAACCCAATGCGATTTTGATGTCAGGACATGTTTGGCCATACAAGGTTCGGGCCTTAGTTTGCAAATTGCCATTGTTCACACAGCAATAATGAAAACATGAGTTTAGGCATGGGAAAACGGCGGAGGCGGGGTTGACACATGTAAATTTTGGGCGGCTTTGAGAGCTTTTATTATTAGCTCCTTGGGAACCTAAAATTGTTCTTATCGTTGACGTCTGCTATTAATTTCTTGTATAGTGTTTCCACTTACATGTGTCTGCTGGTTGATGGAATGCATACCACAAAAAAAACGTCAGATTACTAAAAATGTTAGCTGACATCCTTGTAAATTCAGTTGTATACAAGATGACTTATTTGAGTAACTAAAAAATTAAAATCTGCAGATCTCATTCTCCTATTAAAGGACAATATTGATGCACTACGTCTAGTTTAAATGTTAATGTATACAAAATTAAGGATATTTCATACTCATCGCAACAAAAGCCAGAATTAAAGTTCTAAACATAATAAAATTTGAATGGTTTGAATCGTTGTGAAACATTCTGAATGAATTAGGTAGCTTGGAAACAAGCTGACTATTTGAATATGCTTTATATGTTCTCATCATATTTGGTTTAACAAGTCGTGTAGTTTTATACAGTGATACATGTCAGCAAAATGAACATTTAAAATTACATAATTCATACGGAGTTACAGAAGAAGCTACATAATTTTTAAAGAGATAACTAACAATATCTACAGTGAGGTTCAAATTCTAGTTGATGAAACAATACGTAATTCAACTTAATTTGGTAACCACCTTACAAATACAAATTTCACACCGAAAAAACAAAAATTATTAAGGGAAAGTTTTAAATGTAACTACGTTAATAAAAGCATAAAATGAAATGTGCAGATGATCCAATTTCTAAAGCTTCTAAAAACGATACCACTATCACTTTAAAAACGGATGAGTACTAGGTTGAACGAAATATTTATTAAAAAGAAACACTTCTAACTTTAATGCAAATCCCAGAGAACAGTTACAGAAAGACGTCACTGACATTTTAATATTTTCGAAATAAGGTAAAAGGATTATCAGTATCAAATAAGAGTGTGTCCTTTGACGTGTCTAATCTTTTCATTTTTATTCCCCTTCAAGGATTCTCAAAAATAATAATTCTTCAAAACATTTAAATAGAACAGTGATAGTGGGATCCCATCAACAATGTACTATAATGATAACAGAGCAAGTTATTGTCAATTTGTTTGCTAATTATTTTCAATCGGTATATTCAACCGACCAAGCCTGCAATACTTCATTTTTAGTTGTTGCGATATAATAGATATAAAGCAAATTGTAATTTCTGACAATACTCTTTTAAATAAGTTAAAATCATTGAAGCCCTCTAAAAGTCTGTGCCCTAATGGTATTCTTGCAATCTTTTTACGAGAATGTGCTGTTAATTTGTGCTACCCCCTAAGGGTAAATCACTAAATGAAGGGTTTTTGCCTGAACTATGGAAAACGTCCTTCATAAAAAACATTTTATAAAAAGGCTACAATCACCAAAAGTATGAACTTGATATAGAACTGATTCAAGATTTTGCAGAATCAAACATCCCATTAACATATTGATTTGCTTATGCTCGTAATTGAGAAATACAGATCGTGAAAATAATGTTTTTTACTGTAACAATCAAACCAAAAATTAAAGGCAGGACATCAGTGTATTTTGTATAATCCATACAAAAAAAAAGCCTTGTCAACACATACAATTAACCGAACATTTCACTGGGTGTATTGCATTTTAAAGCCCATACCAAAGTTACATGTAGTAGATTGTCCATTGTGCTAGTTTAGTCGTGTTACTTGCATCAATTTGAAAAAATCTGTTTAATTCCAATCATGAATACAACAGGCGCACGTGTATAAAACGATTATTTAATTTGTTCTGCATACGATAAATCATTTGTAAATGAGACTGCACTTTATTGTTAGGAATAATGAACTGTAATTACTAAGCGCCATGCCACCCAGCAAGGTAATTTTAAAAATCCGCTTAGTCATCGATATCCACAACGGTGGGTTAATTTCGCTTTTTATATGCTTTTTTTATTGAAATACATACTTTCTCGCCGGTTGTCAAAGTAGGTGCTTCACAATTTAGGATACAAACTTTAGGTCATGGTCGTGTAATACTAGGAAATAAAGAGAAGTTCAAGCACCTTCAAAACTTTCTTACCTGAGCTTCGAATCATTTTTATAATACTCTAACCCATCAAAACAGGGTGCGGAACGACTAAAAATGTAAATAAATCTGTTACTTTGAAATATTATTGTTGCATAAAAACATAAGTCGTTTCAATAATTTAATTTTTCTCTAATTCTTGAAAACTAATACTATGTCACAAAAATTCGAATATACAGTATTAAGCCCATTTTAATATTAAAAAAATCACATAAGTAAATTTTAAAATCCAAAGCGTCACGAAACGGTCTTACACAATTGATATCTGAGGTACTGAGGTCCCATTAATTGAAGATCGAAGGCAGGGTTTTTACGTACCCACACATAGTGATGGTGTATAGTTGCAAGCAACAATCTATGAGACTCATTATACGAACAGCCGATTACCGCTCACAATGCTTTACAAAACTGACAGACGGGTTCGGCACGTTCCACTGCTTTGCAGCTGAGTGGACCGTATCAAAAATTGTGTTTAAGCTTTTTTAGAATTTTTTTCCGTACACATAAATCAATGAGCATTATTTGGTATTATTATTTGAACTACAAGTATTTCTCATCTAATAGCTTTTAATGTGTAACTAAATCGTATTCTTTTTTAATTTAATGAGTAGTATCTATTTTTATAGCCATGAATAGTAAACATTCCAATTTCAATGCGGCAGCCCATATATACTGTGTAATTTTTTATCGCGGTGTGCAGTCATTCTTTGCCCTGTTTCTTCAAGGGTTAAAACTGATAAAATTCCAAATACAACAACTAATAAGGCAACCATTCAAGAGTTTTTAGGAAAAGAAGATTTATATTTCGAAGAGGACTACACAAAAAACAATTGTTGAAAGTGCTTGGCACAAAAAATTTTTCGAAGAAATTTGAAATTGACATTCTCGCTTTTGAATGTGGACACACCATTCTACGATTACCCCCATATCATTGCTATTTCAACCCCATTGAAATGATATGGGGGCAATTGAAACAAAGAATTCGACGAGTGAATACCGGTGGAAAATTTAGCAATGGAATGATGCTAAAAATTAGACACGAAGCTGAATTAACAAGTGTCGATGCATGGAGAAATTCATTGCGGCATGTACTGGACACTGAAAATCGGTACAGAGCGAATCATATACAAGAATTAATAATAGAAGATAATTGTGATTTTAGCAGTGAAAGTGATAGTGAGTAATTTTTTTTAATTTGTGACTCTTGTAATGTACTTACTAATAAGCTGTAATGAACATAATCGATGCCGTGGATAAATTTTATTGTGCACTATTGTAAATTTTTTCTAACAAATGTAAATAATTTTCTACTTACTAATTTGTATGTTTTTATATTCAATTTGTATAAATTCGTTATGACATGCAAAGGCTTTTATTTTATACTTCGGAAAATTTACACCCAATAAAGTATCACATAAAAATATATCGCGGGTCGCGCCAGTTAGCATCAGGTCTGCATTAAATATAATTTGTTATAAGATCTTCTATGTTTTATTGATTGCTGAATTATCAAACAAATTTCAAAAATGTATAGTGGAAAAGTTAAAGTTTTAGCCAACAAGATTTTTTTGAATATGGCCCATTTAGGAACTTTTAAGCGTGCTATTCATCCCAATAGTTTAGGACGGCCGACCATCAAGGTGTAAAACCCTCTGCATAGATGATACTTTATCTGCATAAAATATGAATACCATGAACTTCATTGCAATGTACTTAATAATCAGAGCACTGTGCCCAAACAATTATTACAAGATGTCCTTCATCAGCATCGGAAGGGAAAGCTATCTCCATCAGCATAAATGCTAAACCCACTTTCTATAAAATGTAGAGTAACACCAACAAGAGATATTTAAAATCAGTTCGCGAACATCACGTAATTTTTCGCATTGCACGTCCATCCGGTCGCATTTTTCCTTTTTTTCCCCAACTCAGCCGATAAATCATCGTGACGTCGCGACGTTTTTATTATTTACAAGAGAGAGTGCGATCGGTTCTCAATCGTAAAAATACCTACGCTATACGCGAACTTTACGTATCGGACAAGAGAGCAGAAAATTGACCGGCCATTGTCGAAATAAAATAAATTTACCCTGTCATTGCGGGCCGATTGGCCATTGGACGACCGCGTCAGACGAAAGTGCAATGAGACTTTTACTCCCGGAAATGACGGCCATTGCAACTGGGTCGAACAACAACTTCGATTAAAATTGCTGAAATTTGCGAGCACAACGTGCGAAGTCACTAAATTTCTCGTTACAAGTTCCTCAAAACCGGTATGTTTTCGATTTTTGTTAAAGTATTCTTTTGTTCACGTAAATCTGCTGCAAAATCTGATTAAATAAAATCCAGGTTACTTATACCGAGTGACAATTATTGAACCGAAAAAGATAATCAAACAATCCCAGACAAGAAATTTACGATTTAAGTCGTCTTGCCGATCCACTGAGTTGATCGAGTCTGGAAGAATTCGTTCTTCATTTATTTATTTATTCTACACTGTTCTACAGGTGAATACCCAATTACAGAAAAGAAAAATTACAAGAAATATATTTTTTTGACATCCAGAGAGTCAGAATTGCCTTTAATCAGCTGAATCCTCAACATATAAGAAGTGTGCATTCGCAAATTGTCGGTGTATTGAGTGAAATGGAGACTACATAGAACATATGCTGCGTTAACTCTTTGTTGTTGTTAACTCTTGTTATGTTATTATTATTTCTATTTCTTCTTGTGCGATTTAAATTATTCTTAGTATTTAACATTTTTGATTCCAGTCTTCTAAATTTTGTTTTATTCATCGCTGGCAGGTCTGGATATTCCATACTCGGCAAGTTATTTCAACAACTTTGTTGCATTTTCTATGTAACAGAAACAAATTATAAACGTTTTCTTTCGAATATTGTTGTTCTGTATCTTTTTAACACTAGCATAAATCAAAAACAAGTAAAACTTACGCACTACACGGCAGATTTTCGATAAAATTTAGTCTTGACGTTTGCAACATTCATTTGTTTTAAAATTGTTTCCAAAAGCTACTACCACAGATAGGTAATCACGCGACTTTTTATTAAGTATGGTGTAGCTAATTATTAATCAAGAAGGTTTACAGAATTTCCAAAACGCATAAACGCAATATTGTAATCTCTATGCAAGTATATATAGATTATTCTGCTATTTTTAATTATTTTCCGTAAGTGAATTTACGCTGACGTTACCAAGTAAGACGAAAACGTAAAAAATCGCTTATAACTTTAAAACTATAACAGATAGGTATAAGGAATGTTGATACCAATCAATATACAATTAAAATCTGCTCCTGACAGACCCAAAATGTACAGGGTGTTCTATTTAAGAGAAATGACTTTTACTCCGTTAAAGTGTATTCGAAATAACGGCAGATTTTGAACACTCTGTGGTCCAAAAGAATCTGCGAACTACGAAAATTTCTGCAGAGCACTGCAAAAATGAAGACTTTCAGAAAAAAAATTAATTGCACTGAAACGGCTGAAACTAGATATAGGTTGTCTTACATGAAAAGATCCGTAATGATTAGGCGAATCCAAAAATGCCCAAAAAATGATATGATTCTATTTAAAATAACGAAGTGACTTCTGGTATAACATGAGCGGGTTCTAGAAGCAAGTTTCATCATTAATATGCTGTGATGATGCCTATCAAATTGTGAATTTTAACATTTTGTTCCAGAAAAACGGCTGTCTCTATGAACACCTCAGGTGGGGTGAAGCCTTCGTCATCGTCTACTCAGTGAGTGACAGGCATAGCTTTCATGAAGCTCAAGAACTTCTTGGACAGCTAGCGAAGTTGAAATTACCGTCTTACTACACCAGTTTGTTGTTAGGGAACAAAAGGGATTTGGACCATTCAAGGTGAGTATATGTAAATGTAAAGAAAATTCTGATAACAACTAAAATTTAAAATTTTAAGTAATCTATCTTCCTAACACTAAAATTTTCAACTACAAAATATTTATCTACATTGTAAAGCAGAAAGTATGTATATCCGTTAAATGTTATTCAATTATACAGCTTTAGAGACGAATTTGAACAATTATTTGTTACCTACGTCGTTAAAAGAACAATAACTAATTACGTAGATATACGGAGTTTATTTTATAGATATGAACTTTCAAGCAAAATGTCCTTATAAAAGTTTTCTTGCTAATTATTTTTCATTCTTAGGCTACTTTTTGTTTTTATATGTCAATACATTTCCATGGCAGCTTTTTTGTTTCTTTTCTTTTTAGGGGAGTATAGCTCCGTTAAGAATCAATTTAAAGAAAAATTATGTAGGACTTTTCGTACTATTTTTAGACCTTCGATACATAGTAACAATAACAATATTGTATAGCTTGTATCTTGTACCCTAAAATGCCAAAGAAAGTGGGTCGCCCTGTGTTAAAAATCTTTATTTCGGTTGTCTTAAGAAATAAATTAAAGCTGTGTTACAGTTACACAATTAATGAATTAATTTTTATTTGTAGATCAAAGTATGTAATAAATGAAGTACTTTTCATTTAATAATTAATATTTGAATTACTAAATAGTATATTAAAAATGCTTGTTTCAAAAGTACTTACACGAGCGCACTAAATGTAGACAAAGTTATTCATGTCATTTTCCTATAATATCAAAATGGATATTTTTTTAATAAACTTGCGAAGCAAGCTTTTCTGAAATCTATTTGATGTTTGATGATGTTCAGTCACGATTTTCTTGATAATTGTCTGAATTGACAATTCTGGAAACGGCAGCCGTGTTTTTGTTTATTAATAATTGGTAGTTCTCCACTTTTGCGACGCAATGTTGCCTTTTCGAGAAATTAAAACAGCAGAATTTTCTAAATGAGCGATGCGGAGCTAGAAGAAGCCTAAAGTGTTGGGTGTTCTTGAGGTTTAAATAATTATTTTGAACGGGCAATAAGTAGAACCACCTGAGTTTGAAATACGTCACAGACCTATTTAAGTTTTGGATTATCTTCAAGTTTAAATTCTCGAAATCTCGATGAAAGCAATCAATTTCACTATTCATATTCGTGAAAACTGGTTAGATTAATAAGTATTTCCTAAGTATCAATCGAACATGAAATCGCAAACAAAATTATCCACAAACTAGTGTTAAAAACAAACCATCAAAATGGTTAGCAACTTACAATGGTAGGGGAATCCAACTCGATCTTCATGGCGATGCCATCACAAACACCGAGACAATTTTTTGGCGTAGTCCATTATTAAAACGCGTCCCAAGAAGATTGCCGTACATAATCATTATAATGTACTTGTTAATGTACCTCAACAACAATCAACTTTAACCAATGATCACCCGCGTTGGCATCCCGAGTAGCACTGATAAATGAAACGATTCAAATTTGTAAGCAACCTGTGTTGTTGCTACAGGAATCAGTTTTTTGCTAACTACCCGCAAAAAGTGTACGGCTGCAAAGCGCGCCGTATTGCCGAGAAAAAAAGGACGCGGTATAGTTAATTGCATGGAGAAAAACGTGTGGAGCTGAGGCAAACAACTATCTTTAGTTTGAATAGAGCAGAGGCGATACCGTTGATTACTACGTATTAATCTTTTTTAATAATTTTGGTTTATTAACAATAATAATAATACACGTTTGCAGATTTGCGTTACAAAATTGTTGTAGCTGCGAGTAAATAATTTCAAATTGACCTCCGTTTTCATGCATACAAAGATTGATTCACGGAGAAAATCGAACTACTCTCTACCCATCATCTCTGGATTTAATCGTAAAATTTTGTATTCGCGCCCGCAGTTCAGTGTTTATTGGTTTAGAATCCACAGAGGTCAAATCCGGTGTACGAGGTGGGCCACTGTTTCAGGAAATTCTCATTTAAACTATTTCTGATGTTTAGGGTGAAATGTGGTGGTGCACCGCAGTGCATGAACCCATGTCTTGTCTAGTATCTAGTAGTTTATCCAACAAATTTACCAAATCTATTTAAACCATTTAGACGGGGTAGTAAAATGATAGGGACCTATCTATCAATAATTCCTGCCCACACATTAATTTTAAAATTCCCTAGGTTGATAATGTATAAAACCTTTGTTGAATGTGGGTTTTCGTCAGCATAAATGTGTTCACTATGTAAATTTGTTGTACCCCTCCTTGTAAAACACCACTCACCGATAAATAAAAATTTTGATTAAATACTCGTATTTATATCAGTCACATGAGTGTTAGCTTAGACTACGACTATAGCGAAAAAAGGAGAAGAAATAAACGGTAAAGTTCAAAATTACAATCGAATTGTTTGACAAATGGATGCTCGAAGCGACATGGACCTTTTTTAAAGAAAACGTATCAGGTAATAAGAACTTTAACTAGAAATTTGATATACCGAGGCACAAAAAGTTATGATCTATAGGGATCGTTTAATGCTTCTTCTGTCACTAATGTTTCCTGCGTAATTTATAGACTCTTCTAGCATACCAGACAAGCTCTCAAACTACACAGAAGACTACTAGAGACTCAAAATGCCACAGAATTCGATATGCTGGACCGTCAATTTAGAGAAGATACCAATGCATTATACATTATACAGTACCTCCAATAGCTCAAGAAATTAAAGAATTTAAAAGCATGTAAGTCTAACTTTGTTGTTTCTGATAATGCATCAAGATAGTTTTACACCTGTATTTTATTCTAGAATTAAAAACCTGACCGACATTAATTTCAATGAAGGTAAAATAGATCTTTTGAACAAAGGTTTGAAATTCTGTCCTAATGTAACTCGGGGAAAAAGACAAATTTATTCATTGTGGACGTAAAATTTGCATAAAAATTAACATTAATACTAACAAGTCAGATTTGCAAACGATTAAAAGTAAATAAATCAATACTCTTTTACTATTAAGTTACTATTATTATTAAAAACAAGCAGCACTATATTGATATTGATTGATGATATAAAAATTTATAGTTTAAAAATTACTAACCCACAAGCACGAATATTATATGTTCTTCCATAATTACGTAAAGAAAATATACTAATGAAACCAGTAGTGGCTAATATTATTACACCAATTTACAAAGTTTGCAAGAATCTCAGTGATTTGGTATCAGAACTCATTAATTTTAGGCCTCAATTTCCAGTTAAAAAAAACTCATTACACTTCACTCCAAATATAAAAAAACATTTCCCTGGCTTAGTAACGCAAAACTACTTTCATTTGCAGTCAAAAGTTTATACACTTCCATACCAATTAGTAAAATTAAAGATCTTTCACAAAAACATATTTAAGTTACCTAAAAAAGAAAGAATTATTTTCGTTTTAATAACAAATATTACACACGAAAGGGTGGCGTGGTTCCCCACTATCTCCTTATTGGCTCAATTCTGTATGAACAATTTTTAGACAAAAATATTACATTCAAAAAATTAATTGGTTGAAAAATCCACTTTTGGGCAAGATATGTTGACGACATTTTCTGTATTTGGACAGGTACATGTTAAGACTTTAAATCAATTTGTAAATTACATAGACAGAATTAATAAACAGACACAATTCACTATTCAAAAAGAAACAAATAACAGATTAAGTTTTTTAAGTCTCACCCTAAACAAAAATTCAGGAAAGCTGAATTTCAGCATATATATAAAACTGACAACGGCAGTTTAATTAATGCACGATCTAAACAATCCACACAAACACTAAATTGTCACCCTTTCATAGTTTACTTCATAGACCTTTAAATCTTCCATTGAACAAAGCAGATTTTGACAATGAATTAAACATTACAAAACAATTAGCGTTCAGACAGTGGCTTTGATCCCACTATGATAGATAAATGCTAAATAAAAAACAATTCAAATTAAGTTTGTCTGAATTTTATCCTAAATCCTATTCAAAAACAGAAAAATGTCTATAAATCATACACGGAACATTAGGGACAGAATTGCAAAATATCTTACAAATGAAAAAAGTTTTATCCCTGTCAAAATAAAATAACCTCAATGCATTGTCATTATACAATAAGGAAAATACAGAGAGGTTTAAAAATAATAACTTTGACATACAGTATTTTGTGCAGACTTCTTATAGACACCGTGTAAAATTAAATTATTAATTGAATCAGGTATCCATAAATTTAGAACCAGAAAGAATAGTTGAAGTTAATTCTTCCACATTAGGGATGTAGATCACAAGGGCATGATTATAATCACCCTTATCTTTAGAAATGTGGCGGAGGGCAACCAACGTCATTAACCTCTAGTGCTGGCTCCGTCAAATTTGCATGGGGGCATTTTTAAAACTGTCCAAAGCTAACGAATTGTTAATTTATGTTGGCACGGACTTGCGAACGCGCTGTCTGCAATTTTTTTCTTCGAACAGCTAATTATGCTCTACGTTAACGAGGCGGTTACGATTTGCTTGTCGTTCGTGTTAGAACCATCGTAGAATATTAACTAAATATTGTTTGACGGGAAGTATATTTCGGTTTGCTTTTCAACGACCGCGCAACAGGTGGTCTCATGAAGAAAAATTATATAACACACAAAATGTGATAAGACATTCTGAAAACGAGGTATAAAGAGAAATTGCTCTACTCGATAAAAAATCATTCATGTGGGTTTGACGCTGGTGTAATGGTGAAAGATTCAGCTAGCTCCGGGTTGTTTACAAACGATTTTTCGCCACAATTACTATTACTGGTGTTTTGTGATAAATTATGTCGATTTGCTCGCAGACATGGGCGCTTTCCTATTTCACTATCGCATATAAGTAAATGACATAAATTTGTCAAAGACACTATCTCTCGCATGTCATTGCTCATTCAGCTGCACTGGTACCGCATGATGCATGATGTATTTATTCTAATTGTACAAACCTACATTAAACAAAACAAGACACGAGCACAATAAATTACGAGCGTGCAGTTTGTTGGCGAGGTTTAATTTGAGCTGTGGTTCGAGCTAAAACGGAAAATAACGCGCAAGTGGTTGTTTCGATTTACGAGGAGGGGCCATAGAGGCAAAGAAACCGTTCTTATAATAATAATACGAGGCATGTTTTTTAAGTAAGTACCGTTTTGGAATTAAAAAAAGACGTGCAAAGATATCGCAATAATTTTATCTTACATGAAAGCCTGTACCTTAATCTACTTTTCTACATAATTTCCGTGAATATTGAGGCACTTGTCATAACGTGGCACCAGTTTTTGAATACCCTCCTCATAAAATTCTGCCGCCTGAGTTGTTAACCACTGTATCACAAATGTTTCGACTTCGTTATCGTCTTGAAGACGCTGACCACCCAGGTGTTTCTTCAAGTGCAGGAACAAATGGTAGTCGCTGGGCGCCAGATCAGGGCTGTATGGAGGATGATCTAGAGTTTCCCATTTAAAAGATTTGATGAAATCTTTGGTCCGATTAGCCACATGTGGACGGGCATTGTCATGCAGCAAAACGATACCCTTACTCAACTTGCCACGTCTTTTGTTCTGGATTGCACGACGCAGATTGTTCAATGTCTTACAATAAGACGCTGCATTGATTGTCTCATCACGAGGCAATGCTCCTTTTCTGTCCCAAAAAACTGTGCACATGATTTTCCGGGCAGAAATTGTTTGCTTAAACTTCACTTTTTTGGGTGATGATGAATGTCGCCATTCCATGGATTGCTGTTTCGATTCTGGTGTGACGTAGGCCACCCATGTTTCGTCAAGAGTAACAATTTGGTCTAAAAAATCTTCACCTTCATTGTGGTACCGCTCAAGGAAAGTCAATGCACTGCCTAAACGTTGGGTTTTGTGCAAATCCGTCAACAATTTCGGAACCCAACGTGAACACAATTTCCGGTAATTCAAGTTCTCGGTCACAATGCGATACAAAACACTACGAGAATATTGAGGAAATCAGTCGCACAATGATGAAATTGTAAAGCGTTTGTTTTCTCTCACCTTCTCGTTCACTTTCTGCACCAAATCTTCATTAACGACCGAAGGACGCCCACTCCGTTCTTCATCATGCACATTTGTGCGGCCATCTTTAAATGATCTCACCCATTTCCTTACCTTTCCATCACTCATACTGTTTTGTCCGTAAACTTCACAGATCTCACGATGAATATCCATCGATTTTACGCCTTTAGCACTAAGAAATCGTATAACAGCCCCTACTTCACAATCGGCGGGACTCACGATTGTCGGAGGCATCTTAAACACTCAGTAAACAACGTATACAATGAAGAATCAAACTGTAATGGCGTCAGTGCGTAGACAAGAGATGTAGGTAACCAGCGCGCATGCGTGGAATGCCGACCGTAGCGCTGCGGCGGCGGAATCGCAAAACGGTACTTACTTAAAAAACATGCCTCGTAATAAAGTTATTTATTGTGCAAAATAATGTACACAAAAGGTAGGAGATTTGACGTCGGTCATTCTACTACTCCCCCGTTTACAAATAAATGTACATGAAACGCGTTATATAAAAAACTAACATACAAATCAATCCAATTGCAAATTACTGAAAAAACGATGCCTAAGACGACGACTGGACGCCGCCAGTGGCAGCTCTACGATATCAAGAATTTTATTCAATAATGTAGAAGCTATGTAACCATAACTACCCTCAAATTTTGATGTGCGATGTTGAGCCACGGTAAAAGAATTATATCTAACATTGACATCGTGAATTTGAGCGCGTCTGACAAGAATATCTGTTAGACAAGAAGGTACCCTATTAGTATAAATCTTATGCAGTAGTACGCTATATAGGTATTCCATCCTGAGATTCATTTTTGGTTCATTTAAACGAATTAAATATGGAGTGATGTGCTCTCTGAATGGAACCCTACACACGTATCTTATACAAGTATTCTGGACTCGTTGAATTTTTAATTGGTTGTATTCGGGCATAAAACGATAGTGAACTTCAGAACAATAATCTACATGAGGATAAATTAATGCCTTTACTAATTTTAACTTTACATTATCATCCAAGATGTCCCTTAAGCCATACATGGTTTTTAATTTAAAAAGACATATTTAGTACACTTCTTGGCAATGTTTGTTAAAACACAAACTTCTATCAAAGACGACACCCAAATTTTTAGCAGAGTCTACCCAATCAAGCACAGTTCCATCAATAGTAACACTATAATTTGAACACACGAGGTCACTGCAATGCTGATTACCAATGCACATAGCAATACATTTTTTAGGATTAAGCTTTAGACCATGGTTTCCGGCACCACTTGGAAAACAAATTTAAATCATGATTAATAGCAGCTTTTGCATTATCAACATCTCCTGTGATACAAGGAAGATACAGCTGAGCGTCATCAGCATAAAGCTGAATCTGTGAACTAAACAAAGCTGCAGGCAAATCAAAAGTATACAGTAAGAATAATATAGGCCCCAAGATACTACCCTGAGGGACGCCACTTCTATTAATTTTTTTTAGATCTGAGTGTAAAAAATCGTTTGGTATTATTCTTTGCATCCTGCCGTAGAGATAGCTTGAAAACCATCTCTGTGCGACCTGGTCAAAACCTATGTAACCAATTTACCAATCAACAATTCAAAATTTACGAGGTCAAAGGCTTTACTTTGATCCAACAGTATAAGGATAGTACTGTTGGATCGGTCCATATTAATGAAAAAAAAATACAATAATACTTAATTCCGTTAACAAAATCAGCTATTTGAATTAAAGCTAACTAAGAATTTTGAAAAAGTAGATCACGCAAAATTTCAATCCAATCTTTATGAGAAATAGCTGCTTAATCAGTTTTTTCCATCCCGTCATCCTACAGATATTATAGACAACAAAATGTAACAAATTTTTACGAAAGTGGTCCTTTGCCCTTCTAAATCGTAAATGTACCGGCTCTTTATCCATCCTACAAGAACGCCCCCTTTACTTCTCATTCTATTCCGTAATTCAAGTCACAACTACGGCACCATAATTCATTACATAAAACACCCACAAAAATCATATCTCGTAAAAAGCAAACCAGTGGGGGTGTCACACGACGGTTCATGAAATATGACCTTCCATTTTAAACTTGACCGGATGTTCTGTTCTGCTCCATACATTTTATAGACGCTGTGTCGTAGGAGACTGCAAAAACTGCAACATCCTTTTGTCTTGACGGATGTGCAATTATGGATACACTAGCTTAATTCTTCGACAACCTTATTCGAAGAAAAAACACTTTTTAAATGAACTTTAAAAGGCGTATGTGGATACGGTCGACTACAAAAGTTACCTCAATTCACATCAACTTTGATCATAGGCGACTGAACAACAAACAAAACAAAATCTGTTTGAAACGTCAGAAGAGGTCCAAAGCCTTGTAGACAGTTAGCATGTTAACAGTTCTCGTTACTTCTGAATTAAAAAAAATAATTTTGTCCAGAAGTTTACTTATTTACAATTAATAAATTCGTCATGTTATTGTGGGTTTCTTATTTTTTTTCTGGATAAATTAAAGATATTCTACTGCGATTGGAACTTTAAAAGACAGTTACCTAAAGTTCTTTTTTCTACAACTTCAGTAATCCAAAATTAATTTTGATTTTTGTGTAAAAAAAAAACAATTAACAATTGCATTATGTTCCTTTCGTTATATTTCAGACTCTGTTTAAAAAGTGCAAGTGCTGTTTGTTACATGATCACAAACCCCTCATTATTACTAACTAAAATGATGTCCTCAGATAATATCATGCAATTTTGCAAACAAGCTATCATTTTTTAAATCTGGTACAAGCTTACTGTTCTTAAATACAAATGTGCTATCGCTTCAAAAATCAGTTATTTTTAAGAATTGGCCATAACTTTTTTCTCTCTGTTTATTCCGACTTTTGTATTTATACCTTTTAAAACCTTTTAAAATTAAAAATAGCGACGTCCTACCTAGGAATAAGAAGATTTCGCATTTTTTTAATATATAGTAAACCATGGACTGCTGCAAATCTTATCAGTGTCGTACCGTTCTCATTTGACGCGTCATGAAAGCAAAATTTTTCAAAATGTAGGTTTGTACCTGTCTAAACTGTTTCAATTTTTTTCGATACCAAGAACCCTGTTCCAAGAATCCAACTTTAATTCCCGCTTAAAAAATACGTATTTAGTTCTAAGTTTTGAAAATTCCTTTGTCATTAAAAATACACTGGATTTGACCAACAAACTTAAAAATTTCAAAATTACTTAATCAAAATTGTAATTTATCTTTATTACATAAAAATAATTTAGTTTCGTTAACAGAGTTTGTGTTAAATCAAAAAATTTTCTTTTTCAATAATAAATTTTATATAAAAGTWGGGTTTAGCTATGGGTTCCTCCTCCCTTAGCCCATTTTTAGCTGAACTTCTTATGAATAATTAAAAAAAAAGATATTTTCAAAAACACTTGCTTTCTGTTCTCAGATTAAATTCTGGTACCATTATGTAGATGATGTTTTGTGTCTATTTACTATTTTCATTTGATCTAAATAATTTTCTTACTTTTATAAATCCCTTATCATGGAATAAATATTGCTTTTTCCACCGTAGGCAATGTGTTTTCCCGTATTGTCCGTAATAAAGACTAAATTTCAGTTTTAAATATTTCAYGCGTTTATAGTTTTTCATGCAATGATTGCAATTTAGTTCATGTGAACAAATGGGAAGATCTTTTTTAACTAGAGGTAAAGAACAATTTCATTTCATTACGTTTGTGCAGTAAATCATCAAAATTAAATTATTTAGAAATTCTAGAAGTGTATAGAATTATTAGAGAACAAAATTTTACTATTCTAAACGATTTTTGTAATTTCAATTTTCGTATTCTATGTACATATTTTTGACTTTGTCAAGCTGTTTGTAAGTTTCTTTTTCAAATGTTGATTGTACTGATGGATACTTGTTAGCCGAAAGTGCTTTACAATTTAAAGAATAAAGTGGATTTTACTTCAAGCAGAATTTTCTTAAAGATAAACTAACGGTCGAAGAGATGTTTAAATAAAAACTTTTTCTCCTCTTCATGTTTAAGAGTGATTATCTCAGTAGGCAGACTTTATTTCGAAAAAAGTTATACTGCAAAGCAGTGTTATTTTTACAGTAGTTTTCAGATTCCGGGAGGTTGCCCACATAAAGCGGAGCACCCTGTATAGAGCAGTAGTACACTGTTTTGCAAGCCTAAAAAACAGCTACTCAGGCTTAATACCTAGTAAAATAAGTAAAAACTTGCTATTATTACGCAATACCACGAAAAAATCACGTATTAAAGCGCATCTTGCAAGTAACGCCACATAGCGTAGCTACCTGTAATACCAGCAATGCTAGGAAAAGTACGTAATTCGATTCAAATGAACAAATTACAACGAAACTAGGTAACTCAAACACCCGTAATCCCTATTCATCGCATTTCACCCTCTATTTCAATCTCTAGCCACCGATTTCACCACCAAAATTTATCAAAATCTGTAGTGACCAAGATGGCGGCGAGGGACGCGTCCCTACAAAGCCGGCTTTCTTTTGTCGTTATTCAAAGATTAACGCATCCCGATCGTTTAAAATGCGATAAACAGCTACACTAACCTTCAGTCTGTACGTTGCACGCAGTTTTCCGGCCGGGGTCCAAGTTTTTGGCACTGGAAAAGTCAAGTGTTTTCCGCACAAAATTGTCCGCACTGCACCACCGTAACGCGCAGCCACTACTAAGGTAAACGCGATAGCGTTGGTCGCAGTTTCTGGAAAGCACGGCCTGCTTGGATGGAAAATGGAGTGGTCCACTTGGAAGTGGCTCAGATATCGGTTTTCGGTGCGATCATTATACGGGGGCTTAAGTAAATATGAATGCTTAGTACAAAATATAGAAAAATTGTTGTGCACAGAAAAATTTATACCTGTTGCACTCTTGTTAGAGCTTTCCGCATGTGATCACCTTTTATGAGCATGAATGAAAAAAGAAGCAAAGACTGAAACCAAAAAGGCATTGATAAGAGGTTTTTCGTACTAGGTACATAATAAGTCTATGTATAATACAAATAAAATATAAGACTGATTTTATCTAGTTGTAATTTGTATAATACTTAGAATTAGCCTTTACTTGTTGACACGATATTAGTATTTTTCTTTGATATTTTATACTTTTTGCATGACGTTGACATGTATTGTTACTTTCTTGAAATGGCAATCAGAGGGATCTACTTATCCTATAAGTGCTGATGGGCACATGGACTATCGAAGATATATATAAACACAATGGTCATAAATGTGTACGTTATTTTAGTATTCCCTGAGGAAGGTTTTAGCCAAAACCGAAACGTCTGAAAGTCAATAAATATGGTTTAATCAAAAGATTGCTTTTATTTGATGAATCACCAGCTAAAAAAAATTTCTAAAGAAAAATGTAAACGTCACCAACTTCCAAATACTAAACCACACCTGCGAAGATGAAACTTTGGCTGCTCTGAAAAAATGAACCATTACCAATAAACAACTGGCGAACTACAAAAAATTTCTTCATCAGTGTAGACAACAGGTACTCCCAAGACACATTTCTTAATCTGTAACATGTCTCCACCAAATGTTTTAGAAATAGATGTCAAAATGTGATGAACAAATTTCAGTTCAAAGTTTTAAATAGTAAGTGGACCCTACTTTGGAGTGCTATAACAATTATTTGTGAGGATAATGCCTTTTTCTCCAAATTCCCTTATTCTTAATATGGTGACCGGTTTCGACGCAATTAATGCAACCTCATCATCGGACCCTTGGCTACAAAACAAGCATAAAGCTAAACTTTTTCTAAAAAAGACTTAATCAGTGATGTAGGTTCAAAATTTACTTGAGAATTCAGTGTTATTTCGTCAGGATATTTATTATTTCTAAAATTTCTAATGAACTTAGTAATTGGCCCTTTTGCTCAATATGTAAAATATCAATATTGTTATTAATTTCGAAAATATGATCAGTTTCTAAAACATGGTTTGCAAACAGCGAATAATTTTGTGCCAATCACCAAGATTTTAAATGTTCTTTTATCGTTGTTTTAAAATTTCTAAATGTTCTGCATATATATACACAGTTACAATCATTGCATAGTAATTTGTACACCCCATACATCCAATAAAAAATATTTTTCAATTTTTTATGTCGATAACATTAGCAACAAAATTAAAAATAATTTAAATAAAGAAAAAATATTAATTACTTTTAAACCTACCTTAACTTTGGCAAAAGCTCTGTTTAAGAATAAAGATATAGTACCAATAATGGATAAATGTGGGGTGTGCAAATTACCTTTAGAAATTTTAAAACAAGAATAAAAGAACGTTTAAGATCTTGGCGATTGGCACAAAATTATTCGCAGTTTGCAAACCATTTTTTAGATACTGATAACACTTTCGAAATTAATAACAATGTTGATATTTTACATATGGAGCCAAAAGGCCAATTACTAAATTCATTACAAATTTTAGAAATAAGAAGATCCGATAAATGTCCTGACAAAATAGCGCTAAATTCTCAAGTAAATTTTGAACCCACTTCACTGATTGTCTTTTTTAGAAAAAGTTTAGCGTTCAGGTGGCAATGATATTAATGTCAAATTAATAGCGTCAGAATGACAATAATTTATTGTCAGCTAAATTGATTCTAAAATTTAATTGTAAGTAGATTTATGCTCCTTTTGTAGCCACGGGTCCGATGATGAGATTGCATTAATTTCCTCAAAACGGGTCACCATATTAGGAATAATCGAATTTAGAGAGAAAAGCATTATTATCCTCACAATAATTCAATGTTTTGAGTTTAGAATATGCATATGTACATTGGAAATGCAGACTCTGTGATAAGAGATTGAAAATTTATAAAAGCGCATCAAAGAAATTGCCTTTTTTCATTTTTAGCAAAATTTAAAAAATACAAGAACAAGTGTTAAGTAAATTATATGTAAATGCCAAGTCAAGACAGACTCAAAAGTTAAATGTATTGTCTTGGAAGAAGCCAATAACTAATGGTTTTGAAGATGAATAGATAGATAGATAGAATAGATCTAATACAAAAATCCCTGATAATCACAAGAATATCCTCAGTTTAGGCACAAAATTTAAAATCCCTTATAATAAACTTCATGTCCCTCTTGAATAAATAATTATTGACGTTGAATTAGAAGATATTAAAACACAAAAAGAAACGAATTTGTTAATGTAAAAATTAACAAAAAGAGTTATTACAGAAAAACAATTCAATTATGAAGGGGTGCGTAGCCACAAAGTCACGATTTATTGATAACAAGAGCTGATAAGGGAAACATAACTGTAGACCCCACTACAAATATACAAAATAAAACTAACAATTTAATTAATGTGATAACTAAATCAGAAAAATATAGACACAAATACAAGAAAACAGTTATTATGTAGTAATGGGTTGACACTAACAATGTATTTCATACCTAAAATACATAAAACTAACGTACCACTTAGACCAATAGTTTTTGTAATTTCAATTGCCCTGCTCTATATATTTCGTTTGCGTTGCTTACATGTAGGTTGCTTTTCAGTTTGTGGTCAAGTTTGCTTGTTTCTATAGATATAGACAATGGCTACTTGTTAGCCAAAAGCGCTAGAAAATTTAAAGAATAAAGTGGATTTCATTTCAGGTAGAATTTCCTTAAAGAAGAATTAACGGTCTATAAGAGATATTTTAGAAAAACTGTTTCTCTTCTCCATGTTTAAGAATTATTATCTCAGTAGGCGGGCGTTATTTCAAAAAAAGTTATACTGCACAAGTGTTACCTTTTATACAGTTTTCAGATTTCGGTAGGTTGGCCACATAATGCGCGACACCCTGTATAAAGTAGTACACGGTTTTGCAATCCGAAAAATCATTGCAGCTCAGGCTTAATACCTAGTCAAATAAGTGAAAACTTGCTATTATTACGCAATACCAAAAAAATCGCGTATTAAAGCGGATCGAACAGGTAACGCTACATAGCGTAGCTACCTGTAATACCGGCATTGCTGGGAAAGTTACGTAATTCGATTCAAATAAACAAATTACAACGAAACTGGGTAACTCAAACACCCGTAATCCCTATTCATCGCATTTCACCCTCTATTTCAATCTCTAGCCACCAATTTCACCACCAAAATTTATCAAAATTTGTAGTGACCAAGATGGCGGCGAGGGACGCGTCCCTACAAGGCCGGCTTTCTTTTGTCGTTATTCGAAAATTAACGCATCTCGATCGTTCAAAATGCGATAAACAGCTGCACTAACCTTCATTCTGTAGGTTGCATACAATTTTCCGGCCCGGGTCCAAGTTTTTGGCACTGGAAAAGTCAAGTGTTTTCCGCACAAAATTGTCCGCACTACACCACCTAACGCGCAGCCACTACTGGGGAAAACGCGATAGCGTCGGTCAGTTTCTGGAAAGCACGGCCTGCTTGGATGGAAAATGGAGTGGTCCGCTTGGAAGTGGCTAAGATATCGGTTTTTGGTGCAATCATTATACGGGGGTTTAAGTAAATATGAATGCTTAGTACAAAATCTATGAGCTCTATGCCAAACTTGAACAGATGAATAATGATGATATTCTAAGTAAAAAATGTTATATGAACATATGTCCTTTTTCTTTTAGTTTAAATTTAATTATGACATTTTTGAAAAAAATATTTATGGAAAACTAAAAGCAAATTGAACTTTTGACACTCTGTATTTCTAAAGTCATCCACTTTTGTTCTGCATTTTTTGTTTCTCTGTGAAATTAATCTCCTTCTTTATTTAAAGTATTAGATGCTCCACCTATACCAGTTCTATTACGATTAACCAAATACCATATGTTCTTATTCAAGCCTGATATACTTCACTTTCTGCTTTAAAAACCGGCGTTACAGTGCGAAGTAATATTTTAAACGTTGCAGGCAAATATGTGTGGACGACGGCCAAGAACTATCCCTGCAATACGGATGCCAGTTTTACGAAGTAAGCGCCGCAGAAAACTTCGCAGGAGTATCCCTGGCTTTCCAGTCCTTGTTAAGAGAAGCAAGGTCCGTCCAGTTACTGAAGGCACTGCCAATCCGCAGAAAGCTCGGAGTAAACAGCGTTTCAAAAGTGCTGGGGAACATCTTCGGCAAGAACTCGAAAGGCGATCGAAAGAAGAGGCCATCACTTAGTATATAATAGAAAGTTGACGTATTATTTATTGGTATTTCCGCTACGAAAGTTCCTTGAATTTAAGTTTAGAGTTAGTGGCGTTTACAACAACGCAGTGCCTTGTTCTATGTGCCTAATTACTCATGTGAGTGCAATATGCGTGTGACGAAATTTGTAGCATAGATATTGAAAATTTTACTGGTATTTACTTAATTTATACATGTTTTCTTCTTAAAATTACAAATATTTGATACATTTATACCTATGCTCTGTTATACCACATGCCGTAGGCTTCTCATGGGTACCATCTAAAAATGTGATAAAACCTAGACTCGTAAGTTTACTATTTATAAGACCAATTGGAAGTGTMTTGCCAAAATGACGAGAATTCAAATTGACCAAAATCACCACACATAATAACATATTTTTTAGGCGTATTCAAGCTGTAAAAATCTGAACACATATACCTATTTTATGTATAAATGTCTTGTAAATAGAGCCATATAATCATTCCAGTTTACGAAAATGTGATCTCAAGAGATTTATGTAAGCTAATATTTTGGCTAGGCCAAGTAAAATAGAACTTATTTTCAGCCATACTGTTCTTACTCTATGAAACAATGCAAATGACAAACAAGAATATGATAATATTCAAGGTATGTACCTGTTATAATTATAATTTTTATTTCCAACATAAATGAACAAAATGTTATTGCCATCACATCTAAAATACGTGACTGATGGTAATTTTTTTTGTAATGGTACTCTTCAAGACAAAATCTTGAATTGTTCCAAGCTGACCTTGTATATGTTATGTAAGTTAAATTTGCTTTTAAGTAAGTTTTTTCTAAGATGTACATCAAAGTTTGTGTAAATAGCAAATACAATTTTATTTTGAAAACAGTATGTTATTTTTCCTGTACCTTTAAACTTACACAAACTGAAGATTTTTCAGCAGTCAGCAATAAAAAATTATCAAGACTTGATGAATGTTGTTCTGTTGTTATTATTCTGAAGTCTGAGTCAATGTCAGCTTTAGTGACAGCTTCTTTTTCGAGAGTGAGATGATAATTGATCTAGGAACTTTTTACCTTAGAAGTTCATTATACCTAAACTAAATTATGTGATATCAAAAAACTCAGGTTAGGGGTTATAAAATTAAGCTCTCGATCATTGTTCTTACACATCTATTTAACGTGCAAAATGAAAACAGTAATACATGTACCAAAAATATACATTAAAAATAAATAGACACGAGGAGTGGTACAATATCCTCTTGCACAATAGTATAAAAAGGTTTCACGACTAGTTGCTTACAATTATTACTGATTGTTATCACCGTCTCTCTTTGGGCAAGTCAGATCAAATTCTCTTTCACTTTCGAGTTCATTTTCCGATAGGGAAAGCGATCCACCTGCCCTTCTGAAGTGTATATCGCTTCCGGGAGTTTTCTACAACAAACCAAGTTATTTCAGCTTCGCCTGGATGGGTACAATTTAGTTCCTAAGCTAAACAATTAAAAAATTTTACATATACTAACATCTGACAAACCAACAGTTGGTTCCGATGCATATCCAGGTCCCTCCCCAAATTCATCGTCTGAGGATGTAGAACTTGATGAATCTTCCTCACAAGGCCTTTAAGGAAAATATAAATATTATAACGATATGCAGTTATGGTAATTTGAGCATTCAGAAAAGTAATTCCTTTAACATGTTAAAAAACAAGTCATCAAAAATTGATTTTTGCAGTTCCAATAGAAACAATTTAAACATTTTTTTTCTTTCTAACTCTGAAACTCCACAAGAAAAGCACTGGAGCATTCTATCATGCCGTTTAAAACAATAATTAGAAAACAACCAATGTCAAACAATATCACAAAGAAATATAAATGATTAAAAATCCGTTTTTTTCAATACCAAAAACTTACCTCTGTACTTTGCAAACCATTTGTGCTAAATCTGTGAAGGTGTACCCCGACAGCATATGCTGGTTGCTGGGTGTCTTGTGCACCTCAGATTTAAACACTGGTAGACAGCCTGCTCGTTTTTGGCCATCGAAATATGTCTTTCCGTGTTGATAACCCACCTCTTTTATTTCATCAAAACTTCCAAATTGAAGGGTTTTGTAATTGTCGATTGGCGGACGAATATATTCACAGTAGTCACTGTTTTTAACTTCCTACAGAAAAATGGAAGAATTATAAGCAAAAATGAACTTATGCTTAGAAATACCCCCCAATGTAGACTATACAAATGATTGATATTATTCTTACCTCTAACTGTCTAACGCAACTGACATATGCCAATCTGGATTGGATGTCTGGCAAATTAGGCACCTTCACGTTCTTTGTAAATGGATTCCATTTCTTCCACAATAACCACCAACCAGAGAGGTCGTCACCATAGTTAGTCAGGTCGGTGTCGTCTACAGAACCAACATCAACGGCTAGGATATGATTAGCTCCCAGGCTACGCATGACGTCAGCTTTAAAACACCACAGAAATTTATGAGGAACATTACCAAAATGTCCATGAATCTACATCAATCATTGTTATATGTTACTACAGTAGCACCAATTACACACCAACATCAGTTAGAAGATTATTGTTGCTTTAACATGAAATTTTTATTGACTTCGTTGATTTAGTAACAACGACTCTGATGTAAAACTTTAAGAAGCCTTTGTGTGGCCCAATTTCAAAGTTCAAAGCCTCTTGTATTTTCTCAGAAACATGTCTAATCACACTTTTCTAAATAAAGAGCTTTATTCGCTAACTACTGTTAGTCTTACAGTTTAAAGTGAAAAGTTTAAAGGATTGAAAACAAAGTAAAGAGAAGTTATTTTTGAGTTATTTATATGATCTGTATCATCAAGCTATATCTGCATATTATAAAAAAAATAATGAGTTATTACTGTGTGAGAAGTCAGCAAATGATGTGCATGTAAAGTGGTTTATACAAGGCAGAAACACAAATTTACCCGTTAATGCTAAAAACTGAAGATAAGACACTTATTGAACATATCAAATATAAATAAAAAAGTTGAGGTCAATCAAGTTTTCCATGTAAGACCATAAGTAGATAATGTATAGTAGGTAGACATTTCAGTTCAAAAATATCAAAATGCTCCCAATAAATTACTTTAATCGACCATCTTAAGATGAATCCCGAAAAGATTGACTCATTTAAATTTTATCATTCAATTTATGAGTCATCCATCTTTTTTATGATGATTTGAAACATATATAAAGCACATGAACATTTATTAGTTGACCTGAAACATTTAATGCTGCTGCATTCTTGAGTTTGCTTGCTATTATGTAGTTTACAAGATATCACAGTTTAATTTTTTTAAATGTATTTAAGATGATTAAATTCTCTTTTTAAAACTTCATATTGATTTAACATTTTAATGCACTTGCGTATCCAGAAACAATCCTTTTCATCACATTCTAAATAAGATCCTTTTCTTTAATTAATAAATCAGCAATAACTTCAACACACCTTTACAGACCAGTGTTCTAGTTTGCACCAATCATTTTAACCAGTCTATTCAGTTTTTATGTCTGAAATTGAATTGTAAGAATGTACCTTTAATGAGCATAGTAATAATAATAATCCAATGTGCCAATAGTTTACTAGAAAATTATGAAGATGACTGTAGACCTGACTTTTGCATAAATGCATTTTGGGCTCAACCATTGTTGAGAAAAAAATTAGAGTAAGTAAAAAAAGAACAATAGATATTACAGCAAAAAAATACACACACAAAGCAGAAATTTTGTTGCCAAAAGGAAGTACTAAAAACCTTAATGGATAGCAAGAAATTAATCGCAAATTATGGATAAAGTAACCATATTAAAATCATATACTAAAAGACAATGTCTAAAAATGTACAATACAACAGATATCTTTTATTATAAGTGGAAACTACAAAACGTCATCACTTTGTCATAGCAACACATGTCTCAATTCAGTGAAAGATGTAATTGGGTTCTACTGTATATGGTGAATAACTAAGCTATAAATATTTTGTTTGCTGTATAGGGTACAAAAACACATAAATTATAATAATAGACTTACCTTATCAAAATCAGCATTGTCATTAATGAGATTTGACCATGATTACTTTTTCCGACTTCCATTCTTCATAAATTACCATAGTCTTACATTTCAAATTAAATGTAATTGCACGAACATTTTTAATTGTGACAATTATATCTTTTTTGCTCTTACGAATTTTTAATTTTTTTGCAATCAACTACAAATTACCTTACCTGGTACATTATTAACGTAACATCCATCGACTAACATATGGCCATCTATGGGATCACATATGGGTGGAAAAATACCAACGATGGACATGCTGCCTCTAACATACCTCCACAAGCGACCTGTCACATAATTTAGACACAAAAATTCAACATTTACGACACAGAAATGTAAAGGAAAATACTTCACAGGAAGTAAAAAAAGAATGACAGAAAGGAAAATAAAGATAAAAAAGCATATATACAACAAAAGACACATCCTGTTGAGAAAATGGAAAATGTTTTCAATATATTGTTTTTAAAATACC
Organism: Rhyzopertha dominica; assembly: GCA_025024175.1. Lineage (NCBI taxonomy): Eukaryota > Metazoa > Arthropoda > Insecta > Coleoptera > Bostrichidae > Rhyzopertha > Rhyzopertha dominica. The sequence continues at coordinate 80,058,022 of QCXZ01000137.1, read as the reverse complement.
TCAGTTGAATCAAAGAACCTGCATCTATTAGAAGAAGAAGAAGCACCTTTTGGGAAGCAAATCAACAAAATAATAAGCAAAAAGGAAGGAAAATAAAGCAGAAGATGTTTGGATGGCAAAAACTCATGCCTCTCGTGTCACGTGTTTTCTCTCTCTCCCTCATTGTGATTGGTTACCTTTTGTTTTGTTATCTGCATCAACTTCGACCGAACTCACTTACCTTGAAGCTACTGGGAGTCTAGTTTAAGTTAACTGTGATTAAACTTAATTTACCTGGTAAATTATTGGTGTAGCCTCCGTCCAATAAGAGGTGGCCATCAAGTGGATCGCAAAGAGGCGGCATGTAGCCAGAAAGTGACATGGACGCCCTGATGTAGCGCCATAGTGAGCCTACGGAATAGCTCTTCTAAAATGGCATGCTTAGCAACCATGGGTTTTTTAAAGCCAAACTTAACTATAGCAAATAGCTATTATAACTAGTACTAATATTGCAGGTGGTCTTGACAACTAAAAACTTATGCTCGTGATCTACTTAGGTGTTTACAGAAAGGAGGTAATATGAAACTTGCATGGAAGCCTCCCTTATTATAGAAAGTTGGAATAGAGGCATCTACAGAGTGACTAAGTGGAATATAATGAAAGCACGTGTCGTGAAAAAGAACCAAACTTATGTGCGCTCAGCACCTGCCAAAATTGAAAACAAAATCTAAAGTCGTTTTTGTGAAACTCAAATTTTCAATAACCTGTATCTCAAAATTTATGCAATCACCCAGATTAACACCCTGTAGATAATTGTGGTGAGCACTTTGAAAAACAATAAAAAATATAATCACAACTTACATACGAGGCATGTTTTTTAAGTAAGTACCGTCTCTTGTATACGCACTGACGCCATTACAGTTTGATTCTTCATTGTATACATTGTTTACTGAGTGTTTAAGATGCCTCTGACAATCGTGAGTCCCGCCGATTGTGAAGTACGGGCTGTTATACGATTTCTTAGTGCTAAAGGCGTAAAACCGATCGATATTCATCGTGAGATCTGTGAAGTTTACAATCTGCGACGTGCAATCCAGAACAAAAGACGTGGCAAGTTGAGTAAGGGTATCGTTTTGCTGCATGACAATGCCCGTCCACATGTGGCTAATCGGACCAAAGATCTCATCAAATCTTTTAAATGGGGAACTCCAGATCATCCTCCATACAGCCCTGATCTGGCGCCCAGCGACTACCATTTGTTCCTGCACTTGAAGAAACACCTGGGTGGTCAGCGTCTTCAAGACGATAACGAAGTCGAAACATTTGTGATACAGTGGTTAACAAGTCAGGCGGCAGAATTTTATGAGGAGGGTATTCAAAAACTGGTGCCACGTTATGACAAGTGCCTCAATATTCACGGAAATTATGTAGAAAAGTAGATTAAGGTACAGGCTTTCATGTAAGATAAAATTATTACGATATCTTTGCACGTCTTTTTTGAATTCCAAAACGGTACTTAACAAACATGCCTCGTATTTGTTTTTGTTCCTGTTCCCGAAATACAAATAGTAACCCTCGTATATTTTGACAGCTAATATAGCAAGGCTTGCTTGTGTGAAAACTTATAATTGATTCTATTGCAGTAGTTTTTGATTGGTAACCTCAATATATCTAAATGGAATTAAGTAAAAGAGGATCTAAAATAGAGAAATAATAATTGGAAACCAAAAGAATCTGTTCAGTATTAGACAAAATTAAAATTATCGACTTCAGTCATGCACATTTTAAAAAGTGATTTAAGTTATTTTGTTTTATATTTTAAATTAAATAAATATTAAAGCTATAAGAGCAATTAAATTAACACTGCTAGTTAGCAATTTTACATTTTTTGGACCAAAAACGCAAATCGGTCTGACACATTGATAAGCTAAATGTGGCAATTTTTTATTAAAGTGTGAGTCTGTTAAAACTTCCAAATTTTTGTGAAATAAAAGGAAAGCAGTGGCAGTAGCATTTTGTGCATATTTATTCAGTGTTATGGGGTTTATTTGTATTTTTCCCACTTTGTGTTGATAAAACACACATGCATTTTGTATTTTCAATAAATTTTCTCTGCCATTGATTGTTAAAAACCGTTTGTTCACCCTGTATACCAAAATTTTATTACTTCCATGATACAAATTTGAGCATATTAGCAATTGGTGTGTGAGTTATGCAATGCTTAGACTAATGATGATAAAAACATGTTTACAGTGCTTAACAACAATAATTTTGTTGCCATCAATGTCATTTCTTGAAATAAACATGCCAAAAAAGCAATTATTAAAAAATAACTAGGAGCAACAGACAACACCAAAACTGAATAAATTTAGTCATGCAAGTTATAAACCTAAGAAAGAGATTGTGAATTGCTAGGCCATATACTACAAACTATACAACCTACAAACTACGACTTGTAATACAAACCACATTTAACACTTTAAAGGTTAACCAATCACAATTTACGGAGACAGTGTGAATTGAACTCACACACCAAAACATGCACAGCATAATAAACTACGGCATAAGCCAAAAAGATAACTAAAATTGCAATAAAAAAAAAGAGAAAAGGWGGGAAACACAGAGTATGGATGTATGTCAATAAATTGCTAAATTAAAGAACTGAAGGAAATTAACTTTTTCAAATTAGAAAAAACATTATTAGACACACATCCATCTATTAAAATCTTTGAGTTCTTCACAAAAAAGAAATTAAAAACAAAAACAGTGCAACATACCGTGCGTGTGTATTCGCATACAAGATGCTGTGATATCTGTGGTAACTGTGAAATATGGTAGCCAAAGGTCTTCTATGAATGTTTCATTGAATGTTCCTTTTATAGTTTGGTTAAAATCCCTGCCGCTGAACATTGAGGTAACTGGGTATGTTAAATCCAGGATCTGTCGCCACCACTGGGTCATTTTCTTAAATAAAAAGAAAAGGAGTATTAGAAAGAGAAGGTGTATTTACAAGGATCTGTTTTTACAGATTATCATTACAAAGCCAATCATGTTATGATGCAGAAAATTTAGTGCCTATATCTAAATTAGCTCTTACAAGACAAGTTAGAATAATCGAGACCCTTAATTTGAAAAAAAACTATTCAGATTGTGCTTGAAAAAATTATACTCAAATGCACCCATGTTTCTACTAATTTAGAGGGTCATGCACTGCAAGATCACAAATTTCTTCCAAGAAAATAAAAGTGTGATATATATTTTTTGAGCTCTGCAATGCATAGAATTTTCAGGATACTGTATCAAGTCAATAAGCCCTACAGAATAATAGAAACAATAAAGAAAAAAGCAGATTCATTGGTAATTAACAATGAATTGTTCTAACAAAATGAAAATCATCTAAATCTTTAAAAGGAAACCTCCCCATTGTCAGATTTTTTGCTTACTTAACCTAACAGACAGCCCTGATTCTAATCAGTTTAGAAATTACTTGTGAGCTATTTATTTTTCACAAAAAAATGTTGGAATGATGCCCAAGTACTTACTTTTGACCATTCTCTCGCTTTCTGGGTCATAGTTGTTACATTTCTTTCTTGACACCATAAAGCACCCATAAATGCTCCTATGCTTACACCACCAACCATGTCAATTGGAATGCCAGCCTCCTATAAAAAAATATTCATGAAAAACAAATTTGAAATAAAATCACCTATTAAAGTAAAAAAAAAATTCTTGTCAATTAAAATAACCTTGTTTTGCTTGTAAAATAAAACTGCAAATGTTTATTATGCATTTTATTTATAAATATATTTTTTATAGAAACAAGTGGACAAAGCAGATTGCTGTAGCTCAAAAACAGTTATTTAATCATAGACATCCACTTAGAAACATTTTTCAAGATGTTAAAGATAAAGTGGGTTTGAGATCAGCTCAAAAAAATTTATACCAGAGGCATACAAAAATTAGAAGAATGATGGAACAAATGTATAAAAGTTTCTGAGGACTATGCTGAAAAGTAAACAAAGTTTTGCATTGATTAAAGAAATCGTTTTTGAGCTACAGCAAGTTGTCTCACTATTTACTGAACGACCCTTGTAGATATTTTAAAATTTAAATATTTCTTACAAATCATTTTCTTTCTGTACATGTAACTTTTATGGGTGGTGGCAGTGAATACAATTAACTGAACTCTTTCACCGTGATGGCAACATCACATAGCTAAACTTTTTTTTTCTAGTAAAAACAACACTGTAAGTAAATAACGGAAAACGCATGTACATATTTAATTTTACTGGAAATAAAATAAGTTTCCAGTCTCATTACTAGTATAATTTTTGTACTAAATGAAATTAAAAAAAAAAACAAGATAATTGGGAACATTTCGTAGTAGTTTTACACCACTTGTGACTAAATATTTGAGATCATTTCAAAATCATGTCTATTACAAAACAATACACTATACAAACTGTGTAAATTCCGAAAGTGACAATTTCTAACTGTAAATTAAAAAAAAAATTACTTTCCTTATGGTACAGATATGGCTCCAAACGACTATACTAAGGGCACCACGCAAGTGACAATTATGAAGCCAAAGGTTCTTTTTTTATAGGGGTTGAATTTGAAAACAAAACTTAATTGTAGGTACAAAGTCACGAAACATTTTAGCACATATCTCGCACATATTACAGAATGCATAAATAATAAACAAATTGTATTTACCTGTATAGCTTTGATCATTCCGACATGGGCAGATCCTCTTGCCCCACCTCCACCCAAAACTAATCCTACTGATTTACCCGTCAGCCATCTGGCTAATCTCGAAAAATCCGAATGTACGTTCGGTTCTGACATACACACTTTTGAGTAGAGTTCGTTCTGAAATAAACAATTTCTCATGTTTTTACAAAAATTATGAGTCAAGGAATATGTTGCTACTGATAAATATCTATGATAAAAGTGATCTGGAACTGCATAAATTTTTATGAGAGCAAATAATGAGCATTCATTAAAAAAAGTACTCGCAGTATAACTTTAATTGAGAGTTGTAGTCACGAAAAACACTGCTTCATTAAAGTAACAATTTAGAGATTTTTGCTTTAAAGATTCCAAAAAGTAATGTTGGTTTGGCCTCTGTTATAAATAAACATGGTACATGGTCATAGTTTTGACTTTCAAGATTCTGTAAACATGAACTTATACAAGTAAAATTTCACAGCACTCTAAAGAGTTTTTTTCCAATGAACACCCTGATCCAATACATACTATTCTGTACAACGATCTTCTTGAAAACATGCGATTAGGACTTAATATGTGATGATGTGAAGACACCCATGATCTCATGTTTAGCCAGGCTACTGTGTTCTTTGGCTGGTCACCGCCTTCCCTGTGTAAAAGAACCAGTTCTTTCTGTGTTCTCATGGCGAGTCTTTCTATTTCTTTTTCCACCTAAACAAGCACAGAAGCCTAAAAATTGAGAGCAATTTTTTCCGTGGCATTCAACATACCTTTCCTAAACTGGGTGCATTTTCTCCCAGACCGACTATTAGTATACAATCTGCTTGTCGGATACATCTTTGTGTCCACATGCTGACCGTCAAATCGCATTGGTACAGAGAAATTTTGTGTTGATCTTCTTGCTGCGCCAGCCATGAAGTTAATCTATATTCATTATTGGGGTCCATAATTGTGGCTCCCAGGGTTTTACGTACTACATCAGAAGTCAGTCTTAAGGTAGAACCTTGAAAGAAACATGACCGTAAAAACAGTATGTGGGGGCATACAGGTAACTCACCTATGGCACATAAACAATGGTATAATTCGTATGTAAAAGCTGTAAGGGGTACATCATCCGACACAGCAACGATAGCCACCGTAGAAAAATTTATTCGAGATGGCCTACTGTCTAAAGCTGAATTGCTGGGTGTTCGAACACTTATGCTTGGCTTTTGCCAGGATCCTAAAAAATTCTAATGCTAGTCCTCAAACACAGTCAAAAGCAATATATATTCGTATTTGAAAAATTAACCAAGTGATTCTTACAAAAAAAACGGAATGCAACAAACAATGTCTTACCTAATATCCTATGACCTAGTAAATTAATTAATCTGGTAACTACAATAGGAAATCTTAATTTAATTGCATTAAAAAGGCCCTCTGGTAATTTAGCTAGTTCAGAATCACGTACAGCTATGACCGTTGTACTTCTCTTTGTGTGAGTGACCATCTCTACCTGTAAAAAATATTACATTCAGCAGGCATTGGAAGTATTTTTCCCTTAATGTTAAGAATGCTATCAGTAACTTAAAACTTTTCAATAATTCTCTAGCTGCAGTACATAACATGACCTGGCTGGCAATACTTTTTTATTACATAATATGTTTGCATACCCAATAAAATATCACTTATGCGAATTTATAAATGAATTCAGGTGATAATTATCTTTCATGTTTGACATGACCTGTTTGAAAATTTGATATTTAACAGTCTTTATAACTTTTCTTAGTAAGTTCCTGCATCACTGAATAACAAGAAATACCATTTTTCTTTATTCTTGTGAGTGAGTGMAAGTCCTCACTCTATTTTACATACAAAAGAAGTCTGACATTGATAGTATTCGACAGTAATGTCAATAATAAGTAATTGTTTTGATTTAATAAATTATAAACTCATCAAGCACAAAAATAAAATAAAAAAATCCAAATTTAGAAAAATAACTGAAACTAGATATGGATGATATTCCACATAACTTGTTTAGTGCTATTTTTTCATATATTGAAAAATAATGCTATTGTATTAGTGTTACATTTATACAAGGACTTACTACAAAAAATGATTAAGAGGTGTTTAAGAAAGCAAATGAATGTATCAATGAAAATTTTTGAGTTTGCTCCAATACAGTATTGTCAAAACCAGAATCATCAACAAGGACAAATGCTTTCAGCATCCATAATTATATGACATTATTACATTTCCAAAAGTACTGCCTCACTATTCAAAACAAACAAATATTATTCATATGATATATTTATGTATAGAATCTCCAAAAAGTGCATGGCAAAAATTAAGCAAATGTTTTCAAAAATCAATGTCTTGTACAGTAACTTTATAATATTTCTTCTCTCTCTGTATTATTGACACTTCTAATGGTGAAATAAGGGCACATCAAGGTGTGGATATAAGTCCTGTAAACTGGACAATTGTGGGCAAATTATTCACTGGAGATCCATTCAGTTTGGAAGCTGTGTTTAAAAATGGAGAACACTAACTTTAAAGAGCACAGTACAAATTACCTAAATGAATACAGAGGTTACCTCAGATTATTCTTCACTTCATTTTGTCAAATTCTAATGCAATATAAGCAAGCTACTGTTGATAGGTTTTTTTGAGTAATAATTAACAATTACATGATTTTTTTTCAAATAGACCTTACTTTGTGCTCTACCCTCTGTTAAAAACTAATGTAACATGTACATGTGAGCAAATAAAAAAAAATAAAAGAAGATACTCACTACTCCCACCAAATCTCCTTTACCATATTCCCCTACCAACTCCTTCTTCCCGTTCTTGTGTGTTATAACAGATCTCAAACGACCAGATAAAACAATAAAAGTGGAATCACTCTCATCGTCCTGTCTATACACTGCACGTCCTGATTCGAGAAATACCCAATCGAGAGCAAAATCTACTTGACGGACAAAAGGTGACAACCGTCGTACCACCATGTGAGCTATGTATAATACTACGGTGGGCTTTTCTTTCATCATCCTGAAATTTTATTGTAAATTAGATAGAGATGCAAGTACTCGTACCTTAGACCAAAACAATCATATTACGGTGTGAAATGGCTTCTGCAAATTATAATGCTTGCTTTTAAACTAACAATTGTTAGATATTTTGTAGAAACCTAATTTTATCTCGTACAGTAATCAATGAAATATTGTTGAAATATACATTATTATTATATCAGGGAAAAGTAAAATTTCATCAAGAAATTATGTCCACCTATAGCTGTCCAGACATCAGACATTCACCCTTACAAAATTTGTAGCTAATTAACAAAATTGACACCACTTACGTATAAAAAGTATTCTTCGAAATAAGAGCTATCCTCGTCAGATGTTTTGCCCTGATAGTGAAAAAGCTGGGCTCCCCAGTCAGTACAGCCAACCCACCGACAATTTCTCCCGGATAAGCAGTGAACATATGAACTTCTTCGTGGCATTCGGTGATCTTTTGCGAAACAATCAACGTTCCGGATATGACGTAAACAAGTGCGACATCTTTATTCGAATCCTCTTTCATGAGGTACGTTCCCGCAGGTACTTCTCGTATCTCGACCTTTCCTTGTAGTATGGAATCGTCATCGAGGCCCAATTCCTTAACAAAAGCTTCTATCGCTATCTGAATGAGCTGCTCTTCATCAACATTGTCGGGAACTGAGGAACGCTTCCTCTGAAGTACTGGTTGTAGGTCTGGAGGCTATCAGGATTTGAAAAGCAAATGTAATATTTGAAGAAACCTCCGGTAAAGGAATCACCTTTGGGTAAATAGTGACACGAAATATACAGGCTGTTCCAAAATAAGTCGATTAGACCTCATTTATTTACATACTAAAATGTAATTTTTATGCGTAAAAAATTTTTTACTTCAAAAATCACATTTTTGTAACCTGCTCAGCAATGTTTTGTTTCCTGATAAAATTATAGCTTTTGTATTTGTGTACACCACCAACTAAAGTTTGTATTACAACTTCATCAATGAATTTTGTCAAACTTGTACCGTTGTCCAAATATTTATTAATATTCCGACAACAAAATTGATCGCTACAACTTTGGGACACCCTGTATTTTGAATTCGATTGTACCTATTAATGTGATTATGTACTTATCAGACAACTAACATGCTGTAAGTATTTAGATCATTGCAGCGTTCAGATTAGCAGGAATGCACTGTACATTTTAAATTAAGAAATGATGGATTGCTAATGAATAATACATCAAATTTGAAATAACGTGAAAGGAGAGTATATCGTGGTCATGAAGCATATATTTGTATTACATCATGCAATCATAATTTATTAGATCATCACTATGTGCAACGGTTGTGAAAGAGGGTGTTATTACCATAATTAATGTTTAACTGATTTTCACGAAACATTCATTGGTTTATGTAGAAGTTTATGTAGAAGGCAAAACACTATTATATTACATAGAAAAAGAAAGCTGATGTACACCATGTTCATGCAATAAAATTTCAGATGTTTGTTGGATATTGGAACCTTAGAAACATAACCAATAAAGCAGTTGATACAACACAGATTTAAAATATAGCTGTATTAATAGTGAATGACGAAGTTTTTAATGTAAAATAGCTATAAAAAAATCCTTGAATAAGCAAAATGCGTGCAAGAAGACTATTAGAAGAAGCTGAAGCAATAGTATGTTTAGATTGTTTAACAAGAAATTTTACTTAAGATTACAAGAAAACATTTAAAAGCATTATAAGTAAGGCAGAATGTTAAAGGAAATTGACGTCACTCACTGACATTGATTTAACATTTATACCTTACTCTTTCCTGTATAACATTGAAAATAAGCTTTTTTTCATGAACAAATCAAATTTTGTAATGACACAAAAAATAACAAAACTACAAATAAAAATTCATATAATTATTATGGTCAGTTATTTAACACTCATACAGATAGTCCCATAATATTTAACTATCTTTTACAATTTATTTAATAACGAAAACACTGAAGAAAAAAATTTCGCACTTACCACATTACTAGAAGGCTGATCTACATCAGGCACCATATCTGGGGTACTAAATGTAGAAGAGGATGGACTAAATTTATAATCTAGTGAAGATTTACTTCTTCTGTGGGATGGTACAGCAATGGGTTGAGATGGGACATTCTGAGATGACTGCGCAAAGTCTGTTGCAGTCCACGAATCTTGCAAACTTGGACCACTTTCTTCTCTCTTTGTTTTCAATTTCACTGGTGAGCCAATAGCAATTTTTGTTCTACTTCTAGAACCCTAAATAAATTTTCATCAGACCAAGTAATTAGGCAAACAAAAAATGACAATATACTTTCACCTACCTGATTTATTAATTCCTGGCTGAGCCCTAAGTACTGATGCAATGCAGTGAATGTTACTCTTTGTAATCGTACCATGATCACCTGCATAACTCTAATAAAAATATCGGGGTATTCTTGAAAAACATCTTTAAATGCCGCCATTGGTAGTTTGACAACTGTTGAGTCTTCGATGGCTTTTGCACATACTGTTTTATATGGACTAGGATGACCCTACAAAAGTGAAGGGAAAATAAAAAATAAAAAAGTCATAGCAAAAAATACTTTTGTATCAAAGTCAAGTTGGTATTTGATCAGTTCATCAAAAGTTTCATTTGATGATGGTGAGTCAGAAGAGCAACAAGCATTGATTAAATTTTTAATCACAGAAGGTGTCAAGGTAGTGAAATTCACAGAAGAATGTTAAAAGTATAGAGAAAAAAATATTTTTACTGTTTATAAATGAGTATGGGCAGAGCACTTTAAAAGTAGCTGTGTGTCTCTGATGGGCAATGAATATTTGTATAGGAGTATTACTGTTGAACTGAAGCGTGGATTATTCAAGGAACTGATAGATTACAATGCTGAAATAGATACAGTTTTGAAAGATCATTTGAATACTTCCACTATTTGTAAAGGAACCTCAAAAATAATACAAAATGACATATACTGGACTGCATGCTAAATGTATGTAAAAGTGAAATACTTGAAGGAGTGACAAATGCTGATTTCTTATCAAATCAGTGCAACGAGACCACTGATATCTGTAATCAGTGTCAAATGGTACTTATCCCCAGATGTCCATGGATATGCAGTACGTGAAATATTTTGGAACTGTCTGCAAGTGAAAGATAGAAGTGCTGCAGGTGTGATAAAAGCATACAGCAGGAATTGGATATGATTTGTTCAAATCCAGATAAATTAATCGCACAAACTTATGATGACGTAAATGCACATTTCGTCCACTGTTATGTTCACCAGTTAAATGTAATCATGCAGAAAACTGCCAGGCAAAATCCACAAGTATACAAGTTTTTTAACAGGAATTCCAGCTTTTTTTCCAAACTACAACCCGAAGTGACTTATTAAAAGAAACTGTTATGGTCAGGATGCCACAGGTTGCTACTACCCAAAGGAATTTCAATTCAAGAATAGTTAACACTGTTTATGAAAACAGAGAAAATCTCATCATATTTTCAGGAAATATCTAAAAGAACCGAAAATACAGTGACTATCAGAGAAGCGCATGGTTTACGAAGAACACTGGAAGATCCAAATTTTATAAAGGATATATAAAATCAACATACGTAAGCTTATCTCATGACATGGATCTACTGATAAATCTCAATTAACATGCTTATCATGTTTGCAACTCACCGTTAACACATCAGTAAAGCTCAACAATGACGTGACCGATTCTCCTGTTTTAACGATTTTCAATGACAACACTGAACCATCATTCCCAGTAATAAAAACATTCAACTTTCCACTCTGAACAACATAAACATTCTCATCAGCATCGCCTGCAATAAAAATTAAGCACAAAGTGTAAACTACAAAGAAAGACACAAGAAACTTAAACTTAAATAGCTAAATATCCATTTTGAATAGTGTTCTCATACCAATTTTGAACAGATACGATCCAGCAGGCACAGTCATAATTTCTGTGTGCCGGCACAGTTTGAGAAATACCGGTTTCTCGAACTGTCCAAATACTCGGATGCTCTGAAGCATGTACAGTGCATCGGGCGGCATCCGTTCATCGCTCAACATGTCTTCTTGCAGATATTCGGCAGGTGGCTCCAGCACCTAAAAGAACAACCGACAAACATTAGAAAAAGTAATTTTCACCTGTTTTGAGCAAGAAATTCGTAAGAGCAAAAATTACACAGTCCATTCGTAAGAACAAAGAAAACATGTGGTGTTGTTTTCGGCTGAAATAGAGAAAACATTTGTTGGAAACATTATCCCATAAAAATAAACTGATGGAATATTTAACTAGTTCATACTGAGGCGCGAAGTGAACGTGGTCTACTGTCTGCCAGGTTGTTGAGTAAGCTTGTTATGAAACTCGAAACCAATGCTCTAATATCGTTCATCTTTGTTGAAATGCTCAAATGGCAGTGTCAAAGCAAAAAAGCAAAGCTGACGACCAGATTTAGTGACATTTAAATCTGACACTGCATAGACTACATAGATGCATAGATCCATCCATTATGTTACCTTTAATTGTTCAMAATCAGTTTCCTTCTTCAACTGCAAAKTTCTCCTTGCAAATTTCATCACCATTTTCCGTTTCCTTCCCGTTCCGGAATTTCGCACCTGTCCAGATATGTTTTTTACTTTCCGTAACATCTTCCTTCCATAAAATAAGGCTTTATCACGTTTTCGGAAGCGTGTCATCGATTCTGATTTCAGTTCTTGGGCCGATAAAGCTACAACATGAGCGTTAAGTAAAACAGAAAAGCAGAAATCACTTTTTAAAATACCTCTGCGCTGCCATCGTTTTATAAAAGCATAAATCGTCAACGATGAAAGAATTATTAGTACAATCAGGTAAGCATAGAATTTCTGCAAAAAAATACATACGTAAATATAACTGGTTAACAAAAAATCTACAGGAAATTCTAATGTAACAACCATGGTTCTGCCTTTGTTTACTTTATCTGGGTAATTATTTATTGGCGCGTTATAAGGCAATGTGCTTTCACTAAGTGGGGGAATATTCAAGAAGGACAAAGAAAATAATTCAAAGTGCAAAGTTTATCAAACAAACCTCTCTGGAGTCTGACAAATATTGATATACCGCCCCGCCCCATGTTGATCTCAATAATGTCCCGAACTTGCTGTTTACATTATTTACTAATTCCACTACATCCATTATCGCAACTAAATAAGCTATATATCATAATAAATGTATCATTTTTGTAAACAAAGATTGCAATTTTCTTGCTCTAGAATACGCATTACATTTGACACATGAATGTCAAAACTGTCACACGCGCAGCAGTGCAGCCAACAGAAACTGTGCGATTATTATTTAAAAAGCTCTATAAAACAAACAATTATGGTGTTATAATTTCATATTTAAAAGTAGGAACATGAATAGATTCTTCGATGTTAATGTTGTATTAAAATATGTGGTAAAAAGTAATTAAATGGTTAACTTTAATTAGATGGTACAATCTTGTATGTTGGCACTCTGTAATAAAAAAAAGTCGACCTTGAAAAAGCGTTTGACGTTTATGTAACCTCTAAAAATTCAAAATTGTTTATTTTCATCGTTTTCATAATTTAATAGATTGTAATGGCATTAAATCGTTATTTAAAATGTAACTATTGTTACTGGTTTATGAAACCTTTATTCCAATTCTAAACGACTAAATATATATGACGTTATTTCACTTTAAAGCTACCATGTGATTGTTTTCCAATTTCCAGAAATAAAAATTTATTAATATACCCGTTAATGAACCAGGCGCCGGCGTTACGCAATACTTAAGTTTTAAGTTTACTGGCAGTAGAACGAGAGCCAGTGGAAGATGCGGACCAAGTATCAGATTCAACCAGGCACAACCATCCTCAAAGAGAAACCGTTTGTGTACGTGCTCAAATCGAGAGTTAGAACTGAACGTTGTGATTACTGTTTCAATAAGTAGACCGTTTCGAAATAATGTGTTCCTTTTGGTACTGAGTTTGCAGCATTTTAGGACCAAACTGCTTAAATGTTCGGCTTGTCAGTATGTATATTACTGCGGGAAGGATTGCCAACGAGAGGGGTGGCCGGTGCACAAAATGGAATGCCGCAATTTGAAACAGATCTCTCCCAGAATCATTCCAGACGCTGCCAGGTTTCTGGCAAGGCTCATAAGACATCTACAAAATGGTGGAGACCAAGTTAAATCATATTATACAGAAGGAAGCTATAGGACGTACAAGGATCTCATGTCACGTAAGCATTCACATGATTTTTTTTATTAGTAAAATCAAAGTATAAGGTCTAAAACAAAATTAAAATAATTTTTAACTTTTTTCATCAAAATTTTTTGTAATAGGAATTAGTAATAACTAGCCAATTAACGAGTTTTTTTCTGCTGACTAACATTTTACCAAAATGTCATTACCTACATTAAAGTATACTAAAGTTAGCCTATCTACCAATAATTCAAAGTATATTCGCAATATACTGAGTTACAATATAAAAACAAAAGGTAGTATAAATGTGTCTACAAAAGTTGGCAATATATTACAGAAACATAATTTTTTAATATCAGATTTTTGTTAAGAAAATTTTTTTTAATAAAGAATCCCATCTATCTACCCCAAAATTCTACGCTTTGCTTAATTTTTAGTCACTCAGGGAGTAACTGAACATTATGGTATGCCATGATAATTATAAAATTTGCTTATTTAGACCATTATATCTTTGATATTTAGGAAAAATAAGATACTTTACTCGTAGGCACAATTTATATTTTTTGACACACTTAAAAATTTTGATGTTGGGCGGTTGTGTTTTATACTTGAAACCAGGCAGAACTTTTTATAAATGATGCCTTATCCTTGAACAACTAAAAATAAAAGTTTCCCATATGTTATTGCCAACTTTCATACACACTGCATATATTAAAACTGTTATGTAAGATTGGATTGGTGGAAAACACCTTTTCACTTTTTGAGTATGTTCAAAAACAGAATTATGCAAGAGTAGTATAAAAAAAGAAGACATCTTTTTAAATAAAAAATTCTGCTTGCATATCTAGTTGTGCCAAGATTTTTGTTTGCAGTTCTTAAAAATCAGTTCTAAAATGGTAAATAATATTGAAAGACCAACTGCTGTGTTTGTTTCAATCACTGCTTACACAATATCACTTACATCATAGATATAATAGCGTTCCCTTGTTAATATCATTGGCACCAACAAATGTATACATAATATTCCTGCATTGTTTTTGGTTAATTTTTTATTACCAATCATCACAAAAATGGCATAAACATCATTACCATTGTTGAGACAGTATATTTCAATAAGTAATTTTTAGATTTATTTTTTTTATTTCAATATTTCAATTAAAATGCAAATATTGTAGAAGTTGGGAGTGATGCATTGCATCTGTATTTGTGTCTAAAACTTCAAATTTTTATTTGAAAAATTACCATTTTTCATATTCTAAAAAACTCAGCAAAGATTTGTGAGGAACACTTTAATTCACTTATCACATGTATCCATCCATTTCCATTATTTTCTTCCAGATTACAGGGACCTAAAGGAAGATAAAGTCAGAATGGAACATTTTGCTTCATTATGTGGTGTCCTTTATGAATTTTTAGGTGACCACTTAATGCCAAATTCTGCAGAGCTTATGGCAATGTATGGACGTGTAAGTAATTTTATTTCATGTCGTTTTAAAAGTTACTCACAACAGAACACAAAATTGAGTCACAAAACTGGCTGAAGGTAAACACTGTAGGCTAAACATGTCCCTATAACATTCATTTTCATTCATCTAGCACACAAAAAAAGAGTATGATAAAGTAATAGTAAAGAGATTGCCTGTATTTGTCTGTACTCCACAATTGTTGGATATATATTCAGTTTTGTGGAGCAAAGAAAAGGAGAGATCACGCAAAACAGTATTTAACATATTCTCTCTTTTGTATGCTAGATGAGTGAGAAAGAAAAATATGATAGTGTACAATAATTTTCCTATACACGAAAATCCTTTGCAGATGTGTATTAACAGCTTCAGCATCTGCAGCCAAGAACAAGAAAGCTTAGGCACTGGCATCTACCTAGCAGCGTCAATTATTGACCATTCTTGCGATCCAACGGCGGTGCCAATGTTTGAAGGAACAACACTCCATATTCGCACTGTTAAGCCTCTCGATGGTCTAGATTTTGCTCAGGTTTTCATTAGCTATATTGATGTGCTAAACACGACAAAGAAAAGACAGGATGAACTCCAACAAATGTATTACTTTTTATGCCAGTGTAAGAAATGTTTGGACCTAAAACCACACGGTATTATGATGGCAGCTGCTTGTGTCGATGGCAAATGTGAAGGATACATCAGTATGAACGACTCAGAAAAAAAATGTTGTAAATGTGGAAAAGAAATTACAGATGAGTTTTTAAATGAATATAATGAGGTAATGGAGTTTTCGGAAATGCATTTACAAAACATGAAGGAAATAGCTTGTATCCTTTTTATTAGTTATTTCGGTTTTGATACAAAATCTAAAATAATAAATAACCATGTTACTTGGACTAAATTCTCCCAATATTGTTCCACATACCATTCAATTCCTTAACTTTCAAAAAGATCTGGATGTATGTAAAGTTTGCCTGAAGAAACAACGAGGTGTATTATACAAATTTAACATTTACTATGTTAAAACTCTGGACCTTGCTTTTGAAAGTAGTATAGATATGGGCCAGTGGGATAATGCCAAAGAATATGGGTTAGAATTAATTGAGGGATATAGGTAAAATCGACATAGTTCACCAGGTGCATTATCTTCAATTTTTTTTTCTTCCAGAATATATTACACTGACATTCATCCACTGTTTGGAATGTTATACCTCAAGTTGGGAAAAATACTTCTATATCTCGAGAATGACGCTCTAGCTGCTGAACACTTAAAAAACGCATTTGCAATTCTGAAGATCACTCATGGAGAAAAGAGTACCATTTTCAAAGAGCTTTTGCATTTAATGGACCAAGTTAGGCATGAATTAAGCTGACAACTTTATGAAAAGGATGCATTTTGATTTGTACTTTGTAAGTTAAAACTTTAGCAATAAATAATAGTTATGGTTATTGTGTTATTTATAAAAAAAAAATCAAAAATTCAACCATATTTTCTACAATAGCTTTAATGCGAAAAAAAACTGCTCAAGTCCCAATAATATTTACTGTGCAATAATAAAACATACCATGATAATTATAATAATAGGTATTTTATTCTCCAACAGATATTAACATGTAAACACTGTACAGGATTTTGGTATGTGTGTTTGTTTGCATTTGAATAAAATTGGGTTTATTTAGACCTTCTGGACAGAGTTCTAGTCATCATCTTTATTTTTATGGAAGTTACATGGGGTTATTTTTTTTGCCTTTTGAGAGGGAGCAGTAAACCATCTTTTTGGACAAATGTTTGAGTAAATGGGATTTCACAAACTGTTAAATTTCCAATGATTCATAAATACACACTAAAAACCCTCGTCAAAAATGACTAGATCATGAAAAGTTTCCAAGCAGTAGTGTTAATGGTGATATGCAAGTCGTGCAAGAAGGACCCCCAATTTTGTTGTGAACTTATGGTATCTCAGAATGCGAGGGTTTGCAATTTCTGACCATCTATTTCTAGGTTTGTATATCTTCTAACTAATCAAATGGCAATAAAGTTGTAAGTACGAAAAAATATACCCACGTTTTTCTTTTAAATTCTCTAGTTAAAGCACAAAATGACAAGACTAAATATTAGGATTGTCTTGACACAAATATTGCCATTTTTTCTAATTAAAGGCAATGAATATCTAAATTTAATAAGTATAAAAATACAGACACTGTAACTTCACATTCTTCATTAGTGATTATCTTACTTCCACATTAGACAATTTGAAAAGTTTACATATTTGTAATAAATCATCAACATTAACCTATTTAGATACACAAAATTTTTAATGACCAAAATTGGACTATTCTAAACGATTTCAGTTGTTCCATTCTAAATTATTTATGTGAATGCTAAATATATGTTGCTGTTATAACTTGCTACATCAGTATTCTTTGGTACTGATGGCTTATTAACCCAAAGTTCTTAAACTTTTACCTTTACCATTTTAAAGTGGATTTAAACTCGGTGAGGTTTGCTTTCCAAAAAATAGTCACAGATAAAAACTATGCAAATGAAATGCAATGATATCTTGATTTTGAAATAAAAACACATTACCTGTTGCAGTCAGCAGGAATAATAGCCATATTATTACATACAAAAAAAAATTATATTCGCTGGTCTATATATGAAATTTAAAAAAAATTGATAATGGTTTAAAGGCGATATTAAAAATGTATAGTCACCATCATGTAGAGAAAAAAAAGAGTGATTTAAAAATAAATTTATAAACGAATTGTCAACTTCAGTTTTATCCAAAAGCCCTAAAAACAGAAGCATCCAGTATACAAACCGCAAGCAGAAACACTGTTTTGGCTCTCGACTTGATAACGCAGTCGCAATAAAACACATGTATTAGAAAAATTAAATTCTTATTATATTCCTTTAATGATCAATGTCACCTAAACTAAAGTACTTAAATAAAATTTACACAAGCCTTTTTCATAAATCATACAGAAAGGTATAACACAGGTTCGTCCTACAGCAAGTGATTACCTTGTGGCAGTCTCAGACTGCTGCTGGGGCAACGGCTGCTCTTGATCAGGAAAGTACATCCCGATCATGACCACCGTAAATATGCCCGTTAAAGCTACTAAGGCTATCGTTGCCGTGACGGTATAAAGGTGGGCATAAACATACCTAAAATTTTTTTTTTTTGAAGACCAATACAGGTTTTGAATCATTGCTTACCTAAAATACCAAGCAGTTCCCAATATTAAAGTAATTAAAGCCAAGAGTACGTTTCCTAGGTCAACATCTCGACCCTGATTATTGTTCGTTTGGGCCGTCGACTGTCGACCATTTCTTCGGAAAAATTCTTCTCCACCAATACCAGAGTTAGTGTCTTCTGTGGCATTGTTTCGTTTATTATGTATAAGGCAATGTACAACGCAGTTGTCAAACATGCCGCAATTTTGCAAGGTATCAGAATCTTGCTGGAGAACTTTACCATTGAAAATCAGACGTACCAGCTTATTAGCTGACATTTCTGATTCAAAATGCCTCCTAGGAACATAAAAAAATGATAGCATGTTTATCTACCGATAAAAGAGAAAAAGCTCTCTTATTACTGTTCACATCATATCTGACATTTACTGAGTGGACAATAAAGAAATGAAAATGATTTATAATATAATAAATTGCTCCTTGGCTAAAAACAGAAAGTGAAACCAAATTGTGCTGTGGATGAAATAGACGTGTTTCCTGATAATCTAATGCATTACTACATGCATTTAAAAGAGTACGATTCCACAATACCTTTTAAAATCTCCTAAGAGTTCTTCCAGATGTCCATCAACTTGTTTAAGGTCATCATTAATATATTTCAGTTTAATTCTTATGGCAGCAGGATCTGTCACTTCTGGTTCTCTCGATTCGTTAACTTCCCCAGTATCAGCAAATTCACCATTGTTTTGATCTGCATAATTGTGTTCCATTACAACCCGTTCTTGAACACTATCATTGTCATCCAAGTTATGGTTTCCACCACTTGAATTTGCAGCGGATGTTGATTCATTGTTATCTAAAATGAATTAAAGGCATTGAATAGTGGAATTCTTAACTGTTCTATTAGCAAATAAATGAAATGATGTTGTGTACAATTATTTTCACAACAAACTCAAGTATCTGTTTGGCTTATACTATACAATTAAAGTGTGATAATACTTAAGTAAAGTACTCCATTGAAGCAAGATTAAATGGGATTGTACTGAATGCGGCATGACAATGAAAGAGCATGTTTGTATTTTACATTCTTACTGAATGAACCAATAAGATCTCACATTTCAACCAATCAAAAACAGTATCGAAGTTTTGTAAGTGAATAAAACGCAGTCTGATAGCAAGCACACACAAAGACGTGAGATAAGTACAGAGTCTGCTTTAATTTGCAAAGAAATTTCAATAGATAAATGTTTCAAATTAAAGTAAGCAGATGCAAGTAGTGAGATTGTACATTTTGTCTAACATAGTCAAAAATAAATTCAAATCAAAGTAATATCAATGTTATTCCACTAGAAAGCCATTGAAACCGATATATTATTTTTATTTCAGCAAAGATTACTATCAAGTAGGTATACCTATAAGAAAAAATAATTTCTAATGATCATCCATTAATAAACAAACTTTCAAATTATGAAATTATGTAATATTCTACCATTATTTGATTACTGCTATGCTAAAATGTATTCACCAATGATAGTTGCCTTCCTATCGTTGTAGAACGCAGTCCTCCTTTTTCGTAACACACAAGTTTCGTCCGAATCCATAGAATTAACAATAGCCTGCTTTTCTTCGTCCTCTGGGTTCGCAGACACTTCTGCCACACTTGTGCCAGCCTCTGGAGGCTTCTCATCAGCTGTCACTTGTGTCTCCATGCTGTCTTCAGACGCCGTTACCTCTGCCGAAGCTTCAGAAGACGAGCTCGCTGAAAAAACTTTGGATAAAGCCACTCACTCTGCCACGGATGTTGATTGAGCAGCTACCTTCCACCAAACTGACTGTATGCGTGTGGTTTGAGAGGTTCGACAGCCTGCTGTGTGTTCTCTGTCTCCTGAGTCTTCGTTCGATCAAGTACACTGTTCTCAGGTGTCGCTGCTCTGAAATGTTAGTGGTCCACCAGGCGAAACACACTGAAAGCGATTGTGTACTTGTTACGATCTACAAGGTTTCATCGATGTTTACTCACATAATAGAATTGCAAAGAAGGCGATGAAAAAATGTGTTACTTCATCACCGACACCTTCAATTAGAGTCATTCCGATCTGAAACACCAATCACTGTATTGCAGTACGTGGTCCTCTGGCCTGCCAAATTTTGTTTACAACAAATTTGACCTTTAATTTGGCGATTCGAAGGGATACAGGCAAGGTTATTACGTACGATGATACTGGTTGGGAAATACTGGGGGATGAAGTTATTAATCTGCACAAGTTGTGGATTTTGTTTTGGCAACTCACTGTTTTTCCAGATTAATTTCTCCGAGAGATTATTGTTGTTGAAGCAAATCCTAAATCAGAGAAACCGTGTAATGTCAAGCTGACATTGACATAACACTGATTGAGGGTGTTGCCAACCGCTAGCCTACCATACTGCCAGTTCACACTAAATTGACTTCTTTCTCACCAGAAAACCCTAGAAAATCCACTAAAACAATACATTTGTAAATTAATATATACAACATTTATTTTTCAAGTTTGCATGAACTAAAATAAATATTTAGAAAAATAATATTTGAAACCATGAAGATCACATTAAACATTATTATAGCTCCATAAATAAATATAAGGACTTTTAACACTTGTCTTAACCTTCCCAAAAATAAAAATAAAGCACACACTGAATCACCATAGATACATAATATCTATAGTAAAGTTTTTTCAAATCACAATAAAACTGTTTAAAAGACCGGTGTATCAAAAAGTTTATCAGTGATTTAATTTTTAATTATGTCTGAATTTATTGCTGTTAACTCATGAGTTTAATATATGCATAGGAGCAGTCTGTCTGACCAAAAAAAGCAGATATCATTCCTGTACAAAGCTGAAAACACTAAAGACCCATTTCATTGATTTCGAATATTGCCAAAATACTGGAAAAATAATTTATGTTCGAATATATGGTATTTTCGTTAAACAGAATATAATCAGGCCTTGGCAATTTGGTTTTGTCTTAGGAAGAGGCACAGATAGAAGATTGTATTTGTTGTTAACTCTAAATTAGCTAGAACTATGCAAACCAAGAGTCTTATGACTATTTCTTATACTTTTTCCACAGCATTATCAATTTAATGGTCATTGCTTGGGGTGGTGCATATAAGGGTGATCTGAATCTACTCCAGAAGCTGCAAAATAGGGATCTTAAAATACAAAAATTCTGTTATGATTGAAAAGCGACCTATGAATATAGAACAAATGTTTGCTTTTTAATCACTAGTGTACTATTACCAAAATCTGAAAAGTGATTTCTTTTAATTTCAATGTTAATACTAGGAATAAAAATATATCACTACATAAAATTGCTAAAACTGTAAGTAGCAATAAGAATAGTTATGTGCACTAACTAATGGTCTTAAAACTTTGTGAAACAACAAAATAACTATTAAAATAAAACTGAAGAGATGGATTGCTAATAATATTTGAAATTCTTAGTATATTTAAGAATTATGAATTACATGTGTTTCTGTTGTTAGACTTGGGATCTGGGAGTTAAATAATGTACCAAACCTACATATAGGTAGTTATATTTACCTATGCAGGAAGTGTTTTTGTACGTTTTTCTTTTCTGGGAAATAAATACTAAAAACAATGTTTATTTTTCCATTTTAACCTTCATCCTATACTGACAGCATGGCATTCAGCAAATTTAAATTCATCACCTGTCCAAGTTCAAAACTAACAAAAATGAAAGTTATTCGGAATTGTGTATACTAGAAGAGAGCACCAAAGTTATTTTAAACGGAACACTCTGTATATAATTGCATTTTTGGATTTATCATAAAAAACAATGTTATGAATCTTAATTTTTGCTAGTTCAAATAAAAATAACTCATTTTTTTGTATAGGATGCTCTTTTTCAGATTGTTGATATCTATTACTAGTAGTTTTTGAAATATTTATGTTTTTCTTGGAAATTTTGAATTTTGTATTATCAGTGCCATGTTAGTTGCGATCCTGATAAAGGATATGTAGTCAAAATGATTGTCAAACATGAGCAAAGTTGAACAAAGTGTCTTCAAAGGGTAGTTTATCAATTATTGCCAATGACATCACAGCAGTGCAGTAGTAAAAGATATGTGGAAAAACATAAATAGAAAATTTCCAAATACGTATCTCACAGTTATTACATCATAGAGCTGAAACTGATAAATGGAACAGACAATATAGTTCAAAAAATGAGCACTAAAATCGATAAAAGAACAACTAATAATTAAGCACTATGATTTCATTCTGTCAAAATCGTAAATCGTCCAGTAATCTGGAAATTTCATGCCAATACAGTTTTAGAAGTTGTGCCCGTAACATTGGCTGACTTCAGTTAAATATGCATAATCCCATTAAAGTTTTGACGCAAGATTCCTACGTATCGCATTCGATGACGTCAGCAAAAATATCGAGCTCTGCATGACAAATGATACCCAGGTTGCTAAATTAAGCCCTTCCTTTCTTTTGAATGACTCTTCGGACGCATTAAACTGTCATCGACCCACAATACTATTCATCGCACGCAAAAACCTACGCTGCGACATTTACGAAATTAGATCCTTTCGGTTTGATGCACATAAACCAAATCCACTGTGTGTATTCCGTCGAACCTGCCTATAAATAAACTTTCAAGTACGAATTTTGCACCTGCGGAAAGTAACTAAACATTTTAGTGGGTCACTGGGACGTACGAGAGTATTTTTTAGAACTACCTTGGGTTGTTTGCTTTCAAAATGCAGTTTGTTGAATTAATAAGTGGATAGCGTTAGAAAGTGACGTCATTTTTTGAACGGGAGATTAGCAAAGATGATGCGGGTTAGACCTTGTTGGCTAAAGTGACGTGGGAAACAATATTTTGCAAGACGCGAATAAAACATCGGCATTCCAAACTGTCTATACAACTCTTGCGAAATAAACATTTTTATATTTATATCTTGGACTTGCCAGGTACAAACTTCTTCGTACTCGCTGAAATTTTAACGATTTTAACGCACATTGTTTTACGATTACGACCGAAATATTTGTTTTTCATTTGCAATCTGCCTTTGCGGTAAAACGCCTAGTGCATTGAACTCCATCGTTTTAACCCAACATAAACCTTATTTCCGGCTTTAATGACCCAGCAAATGACGAAGTTTATTGCAAATTCTTTGCTCTCAGAAATGGACAAACAGTCGTTAATGGTATATATCTTTCGATTTTTGCTATATATGTAGGAGCAATGCCATCAAATCCAGTTTCTATTGTGCTAAAATATACTTAAATACAGACTAGGACCTATTATCTATTGTAGTTATGTACAAAGAGGGGTTTCACAATCAATAAACAGACTAATTTGGGAAGAAGTTACGTTCTAAAACAATAGTAGTTTGATATTCAAATAAAACAGATTATGAGACTAAAGTTAGAGTATTGTTAGATGAGAAAACACCCCAAAATTATCCCAAGATTGTACCTCAAAAATTTCCAAAATTACTAATAATCTTATCAAAACTTCAAATCTTTCGAATAGGGAGGTTGTATGGTTTGCCCAAAATCCATCCAAATCCACTTTTGGAAGAACGTATATTGCATTCAGTAGACGAAACGAAATTTTTGAGGCAGTAGTTCCCCTAATGGCTCTTATTCCACGTCGGGGGTAGATTTTTTCAGTTCCGCTTATCTCGAAACCAAAACAACCAAAAAAACTTCACAAATAACTGCTCAAAACCACTCAAATCACAATAAATACACTCTTGCTTAACCCTATAGCTACGGCCATGGGCGTACCCAGCTTTTGGTCGGGGGGGGGGGGGGGGGGCAAAGCAGGAACGTCCTCTAGAGTATAATTCAACATAAATAGAAATAATAAATGTTTATAAGATATAGGTACTTGAGTAATTAATGAAGTATTTATTCCATGAATAATCTTCGTGGATTTTCTGCAAGGCGACTTAAAACATCTTCTGTGAAATAAAGACCCAAATTATTTATATGTTTTCTATGTACACTGATCATACAAAGCCCCTTATTGCTAATTCTGTTATTAAAGAACTCAGTTAGGTGAGGCGCATTCAGTTGCATCGCTCTCGCGTTTAACAAAAAATGAGTTGATACATTTTATTTGGGAGAATAAAAGATCCGTGATCCACATAATGTATAATGATATCATACGAAGAACCAAAGGAATATAAATTTCACCTTAAAAGTATCAAAGACTAATGCATTAATCGATGCGCTTTTAGTACAGTTTCAACTTCTCACACCAGAAGCTTTAGAAATTTAAGCTGGGAGTTCATATGTATAGGTGCTAAAGATACAATTTCAGTAATTTTTACTCCCCAGGGAAACAGACTCGATGGATAATTAACATTATTAAAACTCAGAATGACAAATGCCTTAGCATTATGCGTCAAGCCAATCTTCTTAAATCGCTAGTGGATTGCTCTCAAAAATTAACCGACTACTTAATATTTTAACCAAATTAAGCTTCATTTAAATAAACTGAAATATATTTAATTGCATTTTTAACAACACACCAGGTTTTAATTCGTGCTGATAATGCTTTTACTGGATTCCTAAAACTTATATTAAATGAATTGACTTTCATAAACGTGAGTTCAGATGGATTTTTAGTTTTTTTTGTATTAATTGTTAAAATGTAATGTGAATTTAGAAATTTGGTATAAATTTAAAGTTATCACCGAATATATGACAGATTTTGATGTGATTCCATATAACAGTAGTTAGTTGAACAATTTTTAAAGGAAAAGGTAGAAGAGCTGAACTTAGTAGTAATCGCATTATGACTCATCCTGACCTTTTAAAGCTAACGATTCGTAACAACAAGAATATTGCAGTTACAGCTTCAAAACGCACATGGCATCGATTAAGCTTGGAAATCATTTGACAACGACTTATCAGAGAAGGTCATTTGCAGGGGTCAAATATAAGTTCTGGATGAACACGGTTGCCTATAAATTTTACTGTATTTACAATTTTTACAGTTTTTAGGTACACACATAATTTACCAGCAGCTAAATGTATGGGAAATTGGAAGGGCTCAGAGTTAGCAACCCAGGTCCAGGGAGGGCAGCTGCCCCCCCTTGCCCCCCCCTCTTCGGTACGCCCATGACTACGGCCATATATTTAAACCTGACACCATTATAATAATAATTTTTACAATCTTTTAGCAATAAAATGCTATCGAAAATGCACGAGATAACATTTAATTATCTTCTCAAAGATAAAATACACTTTTGCCACCGTGTATAGTAAATAACTGTGTCCATCGTGGTTTACTCGTAGGTATTAAACAACGTATCTGTGATATACCTAATTCATTTTTTTTCCTAAATACTTACTCCACTTACATTTTTTTTTACCCGATACATTTTGGTACTTTTCAGATAGATTATTATTTAAAACGTAGAAATTTCCGTTATTTTGAGAGAAAATGCAAAGCTGTCACTACTTAAGGATCATAAATTCAGTTTATTAAGAAATCCGTTGCTATTTCTTTTAGTGTCAATATTTCCTTATTGGCTGTTTAAATATTTACTTCCGCATATCTGTTGATTACGTAAAGATCACTATTTTGACTAATACACTCGGTATGCTAAGAATTATTAATATTTGACATAAAAATTAGAAATATAGAATGCACCTCGTGCCAATGAAAAAGTGAAGTCAGTTTGTATTTAAAAATTTAACGGAACATTTAAAGTCAATAGTCAATATGCTCTCGTATATATAAAGGCAATATGCGATAAGAATTTTTTATGTATTCTATAAAACGCTAATTGAGGTGCACGATTATTTAGGTGTACATTCGTTACCGACAAAAAACATTTTCTCATGCACCAACCGTGAAATACATGCAGCTCTACATTGTCTACGCCAGCATGATTGTGAGAAAGTCTTTATTTCGTAGGCAGGAAGCTTTAATTGCAGTAATAATGGTTTTAAGGAATAGAAAACAACACTGCACGCAGAGCTGAAAAATAATGAGGTATAAGATAAGGAATAGCTCAATATAACCACCTAGTAAAACTTGCTTGCAAAACGTAATTTTTAGGACTATATTATGTGAGAGTAATTGAAAAGAATGATAGTAAAATAACTTAAATAGAATTCGCTATAAAAGATAACATACACAAAAGGTTCTATACAGTTAACCATGATACCAATCACTTGTTTTGCATTATCGTATAGTCTTTTGTTTATTATCAGGCACTAACATACCTTTATTGGAAAGTACAATACTCGTGGGTTCTTAAGGTGTTTCGTTTTATTCGGTTTGGGCGGATACATGGAGTAACACCCATGATATCCGGTAGCTTGCTTAGATAGAGCCACAAGGCCACATTTAAATACACCTTAAAAGTAGGTAGCAACTTTCCTTTTTAGCAACGAAACAAAAGGGTACTTACAGTATTTGTTAACTTGTCTTATAATTTATTTGACTTCTTTGATTAAACAGAAAAACCTTGTCTGGTGTACTTGATCAAGTAACATATAACATCATTTAGTTATCTTTCACAATTTTTTTTAATAACAATAATATTTATTGATGCCTATTGAAAATACTTTTTTCCTGAAGCCAGTAATAAAAATGCACAGGGATCACGAAAAGAAAGCTGTAGAAAGCATTGTGAATCAGTAATTGTTTTAGTCTTAACCTAAAACTTTATACCATAATAATTAGATGCTGCTGTAGTCCTAACAAGACGTCAGTTATGTTGGGTAAAAAGCCTGTATATTAGATTTAACATAGTTAAGAGCTCCATAGATGAACAACGATGATGACAGGCCAAGTAATTGAAGATCTTTGAATGAATTTCTGCAGTCAGGTCTAAAGCTAAGTTTAGCTATAATGCGTACTGAGTGTTTTTGTAGGGCAAATATTTCTTGTTCTCTAATAGAATACCTATGAGATAATACTATATATTAAATCAAAATAGGTCAGCTTTGAAGTGTCTCTCGAAACTATCACTGTAGATTTAATCCAGTTGAAATGATTTAGCACGACTTAAGAGTCGTGTATGGAGACAAAATACTGCACCAAAATTTAGTGATAGCAATATACAAGGTATCCAAGAAGTTACGAAAATCGCAGCAAATAGATGGTATAACTGTTTTTTTTATATAGGGAACGACTGATGGCGCAGTTAATAATTCAACTTTTTTTAAGTAAAAACGTAAAAATAATACAGTTAGGCTCACTGTCAATTTTTACCCATTTAATATTTTATTTATCTCCCATGCTAAAAATCGCATCAACTCGTTCTGTATTTCGTTTATGATAACGTTTAGATATTTTTGTAACTGTCTTAATTCCAGTCATATAAATATTAATATTGATAAGTATTGATAAGCGCACAGCACACGTTAGAAGGTTGAGATATCTACCACTCCTTTAAAGATTCTTGTAGTGTTATTTGTTAGTAGCAAATACAGGAAGTACAAATTCTTTCCATTTAGAGCACCCAGACCGACATCTTCTCTTTGATTATGTTACAACGAACTCTAATTTATTAAATTATACTAGAGGGGTTATTATTGCATCGTAGACGAATCCAGACAGAACAGGGACAGAGGGTTGCTACCGTTACATCAGGATTTTATGCATAGAAAAAGATGAAGAATGCACATTGGGTATTTATAATAATTATTTTTCCATTCTAAACTTAAATCTGTATGCAATATTAATTACATTCCCAAACAGCCTGCGGCTATCTGCCTCGTCTGCATGCCTGGCGTGTAATCATCAAAATGTATAATTAATATAACACATTCCGCACATATTTCAATCATGGCCTCTACTACATCTAAACAAGGTCAGCTAACGAGTTGTACAATGTATTATTTGATGCGCAAAACGTCTGGCTTTTTTTTGGGTGCAGACGTGTCCGTTGCTGTTTTTAAAAACCATAAAATGGGTACTGGTGTTTAGTTTGGAAATGCAATAATGAAAATTGTTTTTTTTTCGTTTTTTAATATCGGTTTTTTCTTAATAAGACACTTTCGGTAATTGTTTTATAAATTCGAAGCGGTATTTATTTTGTTTACAACGGTATAGAATGACCTAAATGAAGTTATATTCATAATAGCGTCCTTGTAACTGAAATGCTACATGATATTATTTTTTTTCTTTATAATATTTTATAGAAAATATGACTGGCGTTGAAATAAGGAATTAATGAAAAAAAAAGATGAAAGCCTAAGCATAAAAGATGATTAAAAAAGCATACATTTTTGTATATAGTTATAGGAAACGATCTATGGTCAAGAGTTATTGGTGTTATAATATGCCAAGAAAAGAAAACGCAACCTTCTATCGTTGTCTGAGAGACATCCAATTAATTTGGAATTCCGAAAACAACCATGTGGCGATTGGCGAAATTTGGACCGTCACAAAAAAAAAATCAAGGAGACCGAATTTGAAGAACTGTGTATGAATTTTATGGCAAAAAAGCTGTGCCTACAATTTAGAAAAACAATGTATCATGCTGTGGAAAAACTTTCGTAACAGTTTAATGGAAAGTGACGTGGTGACAAGGTGGCGACATCGTTATCTACAAGAGATCAAACAATATCGAGAAGAAAATAGACAAATATTTTATGCAGACGAGTCTAAAGGAATGGACTAACGGTTCTAGGAAATGTGCTTTAAACATTCCACGTTCTAAAGGTAAAAGAATTTAAATTTTGCACACCGGAAGTAAAAATGGATTTGTGGTGTAAAAATTTACAGGACAGTCATTTTTGGATAACTTTTGTCTAGTACCTACAATAAAAGCATTTTAAACGTGCTCTACGATATGGCAACATTCMGTGGGCGTTCAGTTCTTTGAGAGGAAATGCCTCGGATACCAGAGATACGAAAATAAATACGCACCATTCCATTCACTCGTTTCCTGATAATAGGGAGGAAGATTAACTGTCTGTGACGAATTATTATAGTGGGAGTCATTGTTTGGAAATCGGACCATATAGTGCCCCTAATACTTAACAATACAGAAATTTGTGATAAGCCAAGTCGAAGCATACGAAAACCCAAATAACATATACAGATCGTTCCATATCATTAGAGCAGTACTTCATTTTTTAGTAGAATTGTGTTTTTTCTCGTATACTCCGATTTGCCACTTAAAATTACATAATTTATTTATTGCTAAGAGGAAGACAATCAAACCTTGCAGATAACTTACCAAAGAACAGCTATTTCTTGCTATAACGATATTTTACTTTTGCATGTGTTTTAACAAGAAAATATTTTATTTAAAACCAAAAGGAACAGAGCGTTATTTTAATAACATATTGAATGTAACCTCCATTTTGGTCAAACAAGTAGGTATTRATTCAGTTTTTAGTGCTTTCATATTTTCTTTTGCAGTGAGCATTATATTACATTTATAAATAAATAAATAAATAAACTCTTTATTGAACCAACGATCCAAAAGGTGGGAGTTCAGTATGAACTGTTCTTTCTCTCCTACCCACAAGAAATATAAAATACATAAATCATTTATATTTAGATAACAGATTATTTTTTATCCTGTTCTTAAAGGTGCGTATGCTACTGCATTCTATGAAATAAACATAAAAGTCATTTAACATGTGAGCACAAACATATTCAAAGGCAGACTTGAAATGTGATGGCAAGGAATATTATACAGATGAGCAAACATTTAACAAAACCCTACAAGAAATATAGACAAAATATGTTATGAAATATAAGCAAATTTTATTCAATACTAATAATAAAATCCTTGTATTTAATGCTATTTCTAAATTTGTGTAACTTAACACAGAAATTAAATTTATTATATCCGTCAATAAATAGGAATAATTATATTAAGAAGCAAAATAATTTTTTCCACGCCATTGTATGCTTATATCAAGTTTGACTAGTTTTCATTCTTTTAAGTTTTTTGTTTAGTTACATTGATGAATAAGATCGCGTAGCAGTTGAAATTCTTACATTTGGCTTTGTCAAAAATGAATTTGAAAGTAGAAATAAAGACGAAAACTTCCAAATTCTGTCAAGAATTATTTGAAGGCGAAATCAATACACACTTTGACCACAACAATGCATGTTACATTGACCATATTTCCTAGAGTTTTTTGTGCAAAAATAGTCAATATTTTCCACATTTTGAAATATACAGGGTATTCCATTTAAAACAAGTTATGGGAAATCGAATAATTCTTATGTATAAGGTAAGTAATATGCAAGATTGGATTGGCTTATTGCTAATAACTGAATCATGGAATTTTAAGTAAATTATTATAGTATAACTTTCAGTAAAAAGTTAAACCGGTTGGAAATACTGATTAAATTTTAAAAACATTTAATATGCGATTAATAATTACAGCTTAATTTTAAAATATCATAATACATTGATATATATGTAGGAACCTTGTTTTCATTAATTTTTGTTGCTTCACAGTTGTAGTCATTTACTTATACGTGCATTATAATGCTGTAGCTCATTTATAAATTTGGTGTATCCAGCTGTGTCAACTTGTCCCAGCATGGATATATTTAGAATGTTTAGAATTCCATAGGCGATACGGAAACAAACATTTTTTGATAATATTATTGATAGTAGATAAAACGGGAATGATATTTTGTAATACTTAGATACACCAAGTATTAAGTAGATATAGGGAACTTAGACGAATGAAAAATTTATTTTACTGGAAAATGGACAATGCAGATACAGAAAGACGATGGTTTTAACAAACACTAAATAACAGCGCAGCAACAGTTTATTAGGAGCTCTTGCATTTAGGTAGGTATTTCATTATCACTGAATATAATATGATAACAGTAACATTTATTTAGCTTTTATTCATGTAAAGTACCCTAATCAACAAACAGTTATGTTTAATTTACAACCACAAATTCGTATAACATGAGGGCACGCGGGTACTGCTGCACGTACAGAGTTGCATGACCTTATTCATTTACAGAAAGTAAACCTGTTGTACCTTCAGCTAAAAACGAAAAATTTTGTGCAATTATGCCTACATTTTTACGCCTATTCAGAGCACTTCTAATACACCTAGTACTTTTTAATCGACAAGCAACGAATGAAGTTACTGCCGATAATATCAAAATAACAATAATAATGAATAATGATCGTCTGGGTTCTCAAAAACAGCCGCCCACCATCATTCATTTGTTCCACTACCTATCCCCCCCAATCTCTAAACGCAGTATGGCGGCACGTTCGTGGCAGTTACCGTAGAGCTGTTGTTTTGGTTCGTTGTGTTGTCTAAAAGAACAGTTTTTGAGATATTTACGTAGCAAACGAAAATCCAAAACGAGTGTAGTGTAGTGGTTACGAACGAAAACAAACAAACTAAAACCGATCAGTGATAGATAACGTAACAGACGGCGGAATAAATGTACCGATTTTTTCGCATCGATGACAGCAACTACCGCAATTCACGCAAGTAAGCGGCATTCCAGCTAATTAAAATAGTTTTAACGCTTTTCCGAACTGACGCCTTGCCTTTTGACCCAAATAATTGCATGCACCCAGGAGAACGTTGGGCACACCCTTCTTGAGTAATTTGAGCTACTTGTAGATCATCTGCTTAATACTTAGATGTTTTGTTTTAAGTTTTGACACTCATGGATTCTGTCTTAGCACCATGCAAATTGTGGGGGTGCAGCAACACCTATGGACCAGCAAATGAGTGAACCAGGCTGGATATGAGTGAAACAGCCCCTTCGGGGGACCAACCATCCCAGATGGCCCATCTCAAGCGCCACAAACTGGGTTCTCTAACCAGAGACAACGTCCCATCGGTCCATGGACGCCCAAACACTACGTTAAATGCAAAAGCAAGACTGAGCAACCATCAAAGGAATCTGAGCCTTGATTTTAGGCAAGTGCATGACTCGATCTTTGGCTATTTCCTTATTATCGCTGCATTTAATGTCCATTCTCTATGTACAAGGGCTCCATTGTGTCATAATTTGATAGCTAACTCATTTATTAAGTCGGAACACTGTAAAGATAAGCTGCTAATAATTGAAGGCATTTAGTATTATGGGTTTTGGGAAGATTAGATAATGAGTGTGCATTGCAGAAGCTGACACGGTTAAATTCTTAATGTAACTCCGAAACTGTTTCAAGGTTGCTTTGCGTTGCTAGCGTGTTGCCTAATTGTGGTCTTAATTACCTGTGTAGTATGAAAAAGTTAAGTAATTACTCTGTTTGATCCATTGTGTACCGGGTAAATATTTTTCTTAGTTTTGCTCAAATACCACAAGCATTATACGACTTTGAAGGTAAAGTAACAGTTCTGGATGGATTATGACATCAGTTTTGACAAGTGAAGTAGCTTTGACAGTGTTATTCTGCTTATTTTGTTGTAATGTTAAGGATTGTTCATAGAAGTTACATTTTTTCAAGGTATTCTGTGATTTTCGTGTTAAAGTAAGTAGGAACCATATTCAAAAAAATGCTGGTTAAAATGTCAGTTCCATAAAGGTATTATAAAAAACACTTGTTTGCTTTTATTATTGTAAAGCATGTTTTGTAATCTTATCATGGATTAATTCTGTATAAGTTGCTGAAGTGTGTTACGATCACAAAAGGTTTAAATCATGCTTGTGTGGTTGAAGATAATCGTAAAACATGTGTTTTTAAAAGTTAAATTTCTGAACTTCGAACCTTTATAAATTTTGTGGAAATATCTGTTTTTAATGTGCAGTTTATTTTTCACAAAACTTGAAATAAGTGGGAGTTATCATATTACTGCAGTGATGGAGCTGATTACACAAACTGTGGTTAATCAAGTTAATCTGTGTTTGTGATTTGTTGCTCTTTAAGGAGATAACGAAAAGATTACATGCAGATCAAATAATTGCCAGGCATTTGCATATTTTCAAGCACAATACACAAGATGTGATGAAAACATATAATATTTTATTCCTTTTAATCCATACATAATAGCTGGCAACAGAAATTACTTTGTGATTGAGAGTGATAATATTATAAATTTGATGCCCCTATCTTTAAAATATCGATGGATTAAAATAAACTGTACAATTGCTTTTTATTGAATATTTTAAATGAATTAATTTGTTGTTTTTTGCTAGAAAATTGGAAATATTGAAGGAAATGGACCTGTACAATGCTAGTAATAATAATAAGAAAGAAGCATATAGCTGTTACTGAGCAACAGAACTATGTGTCAAATTTATGTATACTACATAATATAATGCATTTTATAGTTGATTGTCCATATTTATTGTCAGAATACAAGTTATTTGATATTCCGTATCACAAAAATAATTCAGGGCATCATTATTAAGTGATTAAAATGCAGAATTCATTTAATAATAGAATTCCTAAAATAAATATTAATATTTTTTTAAGCGATTTATAAAGGCTTTCATTTTTAATTTCTTTTGTGATTTAATTTCGAGTGTATACAATTGATAGTCTTAAATGTAATTGTCCAGACTTTGTCACAAATAACAAAATTTTTACATTTTTCTTCTTTTGGGTATAAATTTACAAAACAGTACAATAACTGTACCAAAGCAACACCTATAATAATAAACTTGTTTTTGTTATGTTAATGCCACACTAAACAAAAATATATCAGCAAATTGAGTTTATGCCATGTTGTCTGTATCAGAACAATCGGAGGACAGCTGTAAAGATACAGGTTCCCGACAGAGATGGATGGGTATACTGTTAATTGCCGAAAAATATGTGAAGTTACCCAAATAATGTGTATGTCTATATTAATTCGTGCAGCTTTCTACCATGTGTCATATATACAATTGATATAATTAAATGAGTTCTTGATTTTGTACTGGAAATTTATAACTTTTCCTTTTATGTATTGTTATTCCTTTAACTGCAAAATTCAGTTGTATCTTTTCTTATTGCTAATACTGAAATTTTTAATTTATTTATTTGACCTTTCTCCAGATCTATGGGTATTCAGCTACCACCTGTGCCCCAGGTAACGACCATCACCACGACCCACCTAACCTTGCACCACCGCAACCGCAGCCTGGACTCGGCCTTGCAGCGCATCCCGGAAGTGGACGTGACCCCCAGCCCCGAGTGCGAACCCGTCTCGACCATCCTCTCGCCCGACACCAGGACCTGTCCCGTCACCAAACCCCAGCGCGACGAGCTGGCCAGCCTCGGATCGGATGATTCCGGGATCCTGTGCGGTTCAGATTCCGGATCGACGGACACGACCACCACCCGCGAGTCCTCCGTGGAGTACCAGAGCCGGGAGAGCCRCGTCTCCGAGGGGGAGCTCCKGAAGTGTCCCGGTGCGGAGACGGAAGTCGGTCCGGAAAGCGCAGCGCAGTGTACTGTGATGGAACGTGGCTCGGGCGAACTGGTCAACATAACCACAACGAACCGCATCACTCAGGTGGTCATCAGTGAGACTCCGAAGCCGAGCACGGGACTGTTGAGACTGTTGGAGAGTAAGGTTTTCGATGTGTCCATGGCGATACATTATCTGTTCAAGAGCAAGGAACCGGGCGTGCAAAGTTACATCGCGAATAAGATGTTTAGTTTCGAGGATGCGGAAGTGGACTTTTACTTGCCGCAGTTGGTGTGCATGTACATTCAGATGAGGGATGTGGCGGAGGTCATACATCCCTATCTTGTTTATAGGTAAGTCATTTTTCTTCATATGTATATTACAAACGTGTATAATAGGAATATATACTGTAATTATCCATTACAGACGGTATTTATTAATAGCTATCACCCTAAATTGCAGATTACCATAGAGACAGAAAAGAACAACAAAATTAACTATGTTGACCTGCCAAATTATCAGTCTAACCACCCCTATAAACAAAAACTAGCTATTATGAACAATACAATACACCAAGTAATAAAATTAAGTAGTGCAGAAATTAGAAATGAAATTTTCCAAACAATAATTAAAATATATAGTAAAAAAATAAGAATTATCCCAGTAAGCTAAAACAGAACTCTATAATACAACAAAGAGAAATGCTGTGCAATAGCATTCAATATGAAAAAAAGAGAAAGCTGCAAACATAACATATTTAACCCTACCAGACATTCCACCCCTTACACAAAAATAAAAAACATACATCCAACTACATAAAAACCAATAAACACAATTAAACAGTTCTATACACCATTAAAAACCATATAGACAATGCAACAATGCTTTGAAAAAACATCAAGATCTAACTAATCACACTTTTGACTTCGATAACATTAAAATTATCGCTACAAAACCATGTAAACGTAAAAGACAATTTTTGGAAATGATATATATACAGAACAAACTCCAAGGTACATTTTGTATCAATATCAAATTTGTAAATGTCATGTTAATTTAATGTCAATTTGTCAGTTATAAATAGTTTAATATTTGCTTTCTTTCATTTTCCGACTACCATTTAAATAAAACTTCATGTACAGTACCTGTAAACATATTAAGCTAGACAATTAACTTCATTAAGTAAATAAAAATTAACACAATGGTTCAACATCTGCTTTAGACTTTTGTTTTATATGTACATACAATATAATTTATTATCTACATTCGGTTGGTTTCTATGCAATATATGCTTAGAAACATCAGGCTAAAACACTATTAAAGACTAAATCAAATATTGTTCAATTTTTGTATACAAAACAATACTTATCCAGAAAACATTACCATATGTTTTTCTCATAAATAATACTACAACTGACGTACTGAGGGAGAACTTAAATCTACTAGCCGTTTCATAAATATATTTTTTTCATTGCGTTTAAACGCTCCTGATTCCTGTATAACATGGGAAATCAAATGATTGCAATTTTTTTCGACATCTTATGAGATAATTTTAAGCCCAGAAAACCACTCACTGTACTGCTTTTTCTAGGAAGCAACAAAGGTAATTTTTTTTTACTTATTTTCATAAAACTTTTGTTTAGTTGTTTTATTTCAGCAAAGCGGAAAAAACCGAGGAAAAAACCTTCTGTACTTATGTTATTAGTAATTTATAGCTTGTGTCTGCTTACAGACTACGCCTTAATTGAGTGGCAAAAATAATTGTATTGGTTTTAAAACAAGGTGGTTAAATTATAACACATGCTAAATTAATATGAAAGTTTTTTGAAAATAGCTTAATTCTGCTACTTCCCCAGAAAGGTGTATATTTCATTACAAAAGAATACATATTTCATGTTATACAAACACAAGTTCATATACCTAACTTAAAAAATTGGGCATCAAAGAGTTGTTGATATTAAACACATCATGCTGTCCTTTAAGTAGAAAACTAACTGATTCTTTTAAGTATAGTCCAATATAATTTTGGCTAGAGCCATACTGGTTATTTTTAAACTTGTTTTAAATATACCTGTAAGTTCTTTTTATTAACTGGCGAATTTCTGCTACAAGTAGTTGACTACTTCGCAGATAAGGTAAATAGTGAGTAAGCATGACATTTTTTATTTTAAATGTCACGTTTTTAATCCAAAAAACATTACATTACTAAAACAGAATAGAATATAGAACACATCAGAGGTAGGGTTCTGTGTTGAAGTTTTTGGCTATGGTGGGACGTACTTTGTGTAATTTTTGGGGGCGTGAGTGAATGTGTGCAGTTTTCCTTTTGTGAAACATATGTAGGTGTATTATTAAATGTTGCAAGTGAACTGTTTAACTTGAATTCTGGGTTCTGAATTGTTCACTTTATAATAACTAACCCTACAATTATTACGATGATATTTTCACATTTCTACAGTATAATACCAGTGAAAATTTTATGTACTTTCTGTTTTACACAGGTCATTTTAATTTAGTTCGGTTTTTAACTAATTAAATCAAACTACTCATATACTAACAAAGCGACTTTTGATGATCTAGCAATTCTTAAGATTAGGTACGACCTGACAATTAGTAATTAAAAAAATCACCTTGTCATTGTGCTTAAACGTTCCGCCTGCATGAACCAATTGCAAAGCAGTAAAAAGCGTAATGACAGTAACAACAACAATTGTTTTGATTTTGCTTTACAGGCAAAAACATATACATAATAATTATTTATGTATTTAATGCACATGTGCATATCCAACCCTCCATTAGTATCCAACACAGGTGAATTGTGTGGATTCATCAATAACGTTTTTTTCTGTTTGCATAACAGCCAATCAAGGTCAGAACCTTGCTAAAAATTCGTGCTTATCTTCGTCTGTTGTATAATAGCATTGCATGATGATATGCAGCAATGTTTGCTTGAATATCTAAACTCTAAAACGGATGCAGAACATTCCAGAAGAGTACAAAGACTGATTAAAAAATACCTGGTATTATCGGCTCTTATCCGTAAATACTCGGTAGAATAGCTGTACTATCAGTGCGAGGTAAACATAAATAGACATGTTATGTAGGTACGGTGTTTTTCCGCCTTTGGTACTTATACCGAACCAGTTAATATATTTACACTAATAACCAAGGTAATGGATCAATGTGGTTTGGGAGAACACTATTAAACATTATAATTAATACATTCGATTAGTGTTTTATCGTCTGGTATTACCTGATGTTTCGAAGGCCGCCAATACATGACCTATAAAAAATTGTAAGGGATATTGCTAAATTAGTCGCGTTAGGTTTTTCAGTCTTTTTCGTTCATTTATCTTTTATTAACGAATAAGACTATAATCAACATATCCTCCATCATCAATACTAATTTTTGCATAAACAGGTACACTAATAATAATGATAAAAGAATTGGTAGCACCAAATTCAATGACTCCTTGCTGGCAATAGGAAATTTTCTAATCGTTCTTTTCAATACATACTTAAAGTTACTCTAGTCTCTTTTGGGTTCAAATCAATCGACTGGGAAAGGAAATGCACTTATTGTTAGGTATGCATTCGCGTAGAAATTGTTAAAAGTTTCCAAGCTGCGTCTACATGTTTGCCTTCTGCAACAGTTTTATTCTGAATTTCCACGGCCAGCTTTTGATGTTTTTTTTGCCAAAG
This sequence comes from Rhyzopertha dominica, assembly GCA_025024175.1. NCBI lineage: Eukaryota > Metazoa > Arthropoda > Insecta > Coleoptera > Bostrichidae > Rhyzopertha > Rhyzopertha dominica. The sequence goes on along the minus strand of QCXZ01000137.1, from coordinate 80,019,360 downwards.
ATATGTGCTTTTGTAATTTCTTTGGACGCCAGGACCTTGGTTTATTTATTTCTGTACTTTCCATTTTGTCACACATTAAATGATCTCAAACTTGTCTTTGCTAGTACTGCAACTCTCAACTGTAAGAACCATAAGTATTTGACATTTCTAAAGACGTCGATTTTTATTTTTAAACACTCATACTCTACTTTTTGACATGTTGGCACATCGTAGAAAGGAATGGAGGTTTCATCACCCGTTACGCTTTTAATAAGTAATAATTCGGTGACTGTTATTATTGAGTGTAAGATTTTTTTTGTTGACTTTCGTTCCTTCAGCTTTTTGCTGCTCTATTGAGTCATAGACATCAAAGGCGAACTAAATTTTGGTGCCTAGGTTTCCATAGTATATTTTGTGTAGCTGCGAATCCAGTTTCAAGAGTGACTTCATTCGATCGTGATCTGTTTTTATCAGTTCATCGGTTTTTGAACATATTTTAAGAAGCTCCGACAATACCTTGATCTATCTCAATGATAGTTGCATAAATTTTTGCACTCATATTCCGGTAAATTTGAAATTCAAATCCAACTATATCTATAACTAAAGTTTTGCTTTCGCGGCCCATCGCCAATATAGTTTGCTAGTTCAATATTTGGTTCAACAATATTTACAGATTGGACGTTTTAAAAGTAAGCCGCAACATTGGCGTCTTTGCACGACACAGACGCAAAACAATGGCATTCCTTAGATTCAGGTTTCAATTAGTAATGTTATTGTTCAGCAGGGAATTTCTCTTTGCAAACGAGGTAAAAATTCCTGTCTGTGAAAGCAAAACAAACAAAGATGCGCTTTGTACCGTACTCACCTGCTAACAACGGCGTTCAAAGAGTGGACAAGGAATTAAAGCAAAATACCCGCATGTGATCCTACTTTAAAGTAGATGGCTCCATTCAGTTGGATAAAGAAAGAAATGTCGATGCATGACGATGTTTAATTACCTTGGTGTCAATGATAAGAAGGCATGAATGAACTATAAGTCAATATTGAACAATTGTTCAGATAATGAGTAAGCCTTCCCGCTAAAAAAATCTTAAAACTGCATTAACACTCATAAAAAAATAAGAAAATACCATGGAATAGGGTGATTTTAACTCAGCTTCCACAATTTATTCTAGGTTTAATACGTGCTAGTTCTGTATCCCATCAATTTTAGGACATCCTATATATTAACGTGCGCTTTTCCGGGAGTTTCCAATAAAACTGCTATTTGTTCTGCGTGATGCACTGCAGAGTAAGCTTTTAAGGAAATGCTTGCGAAATTCTTCGTTCCGCTAAATCCGAACGCACATAAATGAAGCCGTTGCACAACCTGCATGTTGCTATGTAGGAATTCTTTTATTAGAAAGCAAAAAGTCCAATTAAAAAACTAGAACGCGATGTTCTGATGGACTATCGCATAAAAATAGGAAAACCGACGTTTCCAGCTTTCATTTCGATGTCGTAAACCTTTGAATTATTAGGCGGTACAGATATAATAGCGGTAGTTTAATTTATGCAAACGGTCTCGATTGGAATATTTTGAATATTTTTTAAATCCTTCGGTGTTCTGGTTTCGTAATTGGACCCAGTGGATGTGTTAATATCCGCTCTGATTTATTGGGTATCATAATGCCACGCCTTGTGGAAGGCGATGCATTCTAGTTTTTAATCATTATAATATAAACTAATGTGACGGTATTCAACAACTGTGAGAACCTGGTACTTAGCTGAAGATATAGGTAATCGTTAAGTCAATGAACGGTTGCGAAATCGGATGTTTTTCTTCTCAAAATAGTTAGTTGTATTATAAGTAGCACTCTTTTCTGTTTAAAAAAATGTATTCAGTGTGTTCCAAAATGTAACAACTCTACTCATTCACTCACTATTTTAAGTACATATCAAGCAACACCTTAATACTTTTATTTCAACAAGTGGTTAAAATGCTTTCATTTTTCAAAACGCAGCTATAATTTGTAATAACTTAACACTGATGTCTTATTATTCGTCTCCTCAAGATTTTACGTCTTCGTCTTTAAAAGGTTGCTTTTTACATACCCCCTAAAAGTACTCCAAAGGAGTGAGATCTGTACATCTGGGTGGGCATTTAAAGCCTCTGTCCTACCATTCCATCTGCTTGGAAATCCGATATAGTGAACCATGATTAATTTTTAAAGTATTATTTGAGGGTTATAAAAATACATAATACAAAAAAGTAAATAACAAATAAGACCTATATAGCATAAACAATATATAATTCTAGAAAAAATTATATACTTCCTTTTGAGACATCATCTTCTACATTACAAGAAAACAGAATAGCCACATTCTTAACTAGATTTATCCTAACGTTTGATCAGCAACATTGCCTAAACATTGAGTTTTTGTGACGTTAAGTGTTGTCTTCCCTGATCCAATTATTATTATTAATAGGCGACTTAAGAAAATTTTTGCATTTTGTCTTTAGTTTTTCTTCTATATAAATTGTAAGGAAGAGCCTACCTCGTGTACTCGAGTTACATCATGCTCAATAATTTAGGTATCATAACACAAGGTCGTTTCACTAAGTAGATCATTGATTTTAACATTCTGATGGAAGCTCATCGATATAATTCGTTGAACGGACAGACTGGTCCAGTGTTTCAAGAACTATCAGCTTTTAGTTATCGATGACTTATCCCAATGAATCACTATCTTTCTAATTATCGTTTTCATGGTAATTGGTCTTTCAACAACACTAAGTGAGATAGGAAATCGAACTGTCATGTTATTATACAAGCGACAATAGAATTTTCTTTCTCTGAAGACTTCGTCATCACATAAATTTCTAATGCATTTTACTTTACGCACTTCGACATTTTGTTTTTTTAGTGTACATAACAACCAATGATTGATTAATGTTACAGCTTCTTTAATTTTTTTAACTAATTGTGACAGTGTGGATTTTTCTGGATGAACATTATTAAATAAATCACATTCATCTAAACTGTCCATTCAAGAATTAGATATTTCACCTGCTACCTAAAGTTCTCAATATAACTGTAACACTGATTGATGTCAGAAAAAAATTAAGTTATCTTTTCTTAGTTCGCCTGTTTTTTAACAAAAATAAGGAAATTACTTCCCAGACAGTGCTCAAGGATCATTTCTAATTATCGGTCCAACAAGGTGAATTCTTTTGGATATAACAGAAGTTTTGATTGCATCTTTGAGTGCAGTTACACACCGTTATAAAATTTTAATAACATGTAAGAAAAATCTTACCCTTGAAGAGACGTCAACGTTGAATTATTGTTTTTAATATCGGAAAAAAGCTATATATTCGAGTACCTATTGATGCTATAAGTTATTGCTATGTATAAACACAAAAAATATTTCGCTTACACCTTCTAAAATATATTTGGGGTGGACTGTTTACTAACTTTAATTATTTAGATCTAAACTGTTTTCCTTTACACGTATAAAACAAAAATTGAAGAATCCCGCAACATCATATATAAAAAAATTCTTGGGAATGAAATTTTCTGTGTTTTGTAAATTCAATTGGTTAGTATTTACATTTTGTAAAGCGAATTTTCCTGGAAAGAAGTTGAATCTCTAAGTTTTGGTATTACTTTCAAATACTTCTTCCAGGTGCTCAAACTTGACTATTGAATACGCAGTCCAAAAAGTAGAGTTGTGACTGAGAATGGCGAAATAACAAAATTCCAAAATGCATCATGACTTCCAAAAATAACTGCGGTTTGAAGACATTTTTTAATAATCATTAAAAAGAATTTTCTTTTCTTTTCGGAGCCTTAACCAGTTGAAAAATGTGTACAGCATAAACCAAATTTTAATAATTTAAATGTCGATAGTTTTAAAGAAATCCCTAATTTAGATTTATGAAAGATGAAAAATAATCAATATCTGTATGGAATATGCTCATATCTTTTATAATTAATCCGACATTATTATGAATTCTTTCGCATTCCTTTAGCGCAAAGGGTTATGACGTTATAATTATTTTTCACGTATCTTTGCGAGACCGTATTAATAATTTGCGAACAGTTTTCCAGATTCCGCGTCTATAAATTCAATATTTAATTAAATAAATCCGAATTTCTTAGACGAGCAAGGTAAAAGCAACTAAATAATTTAGGATTCCTAAAAGCACAAACCAAAATTTAAACTTTCCTCGAACTTTTAGGCTATTGCAGAAAAATCATTATATATAAGGTAAGATGATTCCTTTTTTTTTCGTTTTACATTAATAGATAAGTAAAAAATAAGTCGTGTTTAGAAAAATACGAAAGAAAATTGGCATTTAAACTTGTGTGATTATTATACACTGCATCCTTCTATCTACAAAGATCAAAATCGATGAAATATTTTTCCTGTGAAGCATTTAGATCGCTTTCTGCAACTTGACTTTAAAACTTGATAGTACTTCTTCCTCTGTATATGATTGCAACTCTTGACACACCTAGCAGTTCTAAGAACAATTATACCTAACTTTAGAAATTACTTCTCGAAAATGTAGAGTTTCACCTGTGAATCACAGGTGTTTATTCATGTCTGGGCGAAAGCATAAGCGATTTTTTAATGGCCGTGTTCAGTTTATCAGTCGTTGTTCCGTATACGCTGATAGGGAAATATTTTTAGTCTCTGTAGGCGATACACGTGTCGCAGAAAGTTTCAAGCGATCAGCATACGGTTTGCAAAGTGCACAATAAAACGGCAGTCATTTTCAGTTTTCTCATGCTCCATTTACGTACTCTAATAACCTGCAACGTTGCCATGTTGCAACTTCAAATGAATCGCATTTCGTTCATTCCAGATTCTGCACTTCTAATCATGAGAATGTGCTTTTTTATTTGCTCTTTATTCGTTAACATAATATGTGGAATTCGTTGAAAACGCGTCGCCTATCAAATTAGGAGGTCATAAAATTCGCTTTTGGCAACGCCGATTTTACAGATTTTATTGCCAGAAGTGGGCTGCGTTTTAATGATTGAAATTGCATATCGTCTTAATAACGGTTAGAGCGTAAATCTTTTGTGGGTAGTAAACGTAAGTGTCGGAGCGTTGGTGTCCGTGGAAACTGGAAATAAAAGTTCCTTTTACAACGCCCGTTCTAGAATGCAAATTTTTGGCTTCGGTGTTCATTAGTCAGACGACCAGTTACGTCACAACCTGTTTACCGACAAGTTGCAAACGTTCTCTCCATAATGTCTTGTAATTAGTTGCAAATTACGATGGTTGAAGTTTGGCCAGACATATTTTTTGCCCGTTATAAATTCCAACTGTTAGATGTCACTCAAGCTAAACTAGGGAGCATAACTATAGCCCCTTTATCAGAAAAGATAATCTGAATTTTTTTTTTTAATTACATGGTTGAATTCGAGATTTAATTGTAAAGTGTTGGTGTCTTATTTTGACTAATTTCACTTCATGTATTTTTTATGTTGGCAACAAATTTTTTTCAACGTGTACTCTGACGAATATAAAACAGTAGATTGTTGACAGTTAACATTTTGTAATTATCATTTTTTTTTTGAAATTAAAAACCCCTTTTAAATGTTTAATGTAACCAGTTTTGTTAATAAAATAATTAACTGCCATGTATGAAATTTTCATGACAAGAATTACAGTTGTATAAGGACATATGAGGACACTTTATTTTTCAAATTGCTTTTACAGATAATTAGACATTGGCGAAAAACTCATTTTGTCTCATTTCTTTAACTACTTACTCATAATATTATTATTATTAGTCATACAAAAAGTGCAAAGTTAAAAGTTGTAGACCAGAATAAAACGCTGTCATTTGTTTTTTTACACTGTCGTTTTCGAGTTATGACACACTTGGGTTTTTTATACGGACGTCATAGTTGGCTATGACTGTTTTTTCTCTTTATAATCTATCACTTGACGAGCTTTTTTTCCAAACTAGCAATAACACTTTTTTAATGACGTAGTAAGCTCTGAAAACAACTGAAGAAAGTTTGTTACTTGACAGTTCCGTGTGACCCTTATAAGTTAATTGATAAGGTATCGATAACTTAATTTAAAACATCAAACAAAATTAATTTTTCAAATCAGGAAAAGCTTGATATGATTGAATGTTATATTCTTTGCCGCAGGAACAATATTTTGAGCGCACTTCAGTAAAGATTTTGAAGAAAAATGAGCTTTATCCGTATAAAAAAATTAGTACCCCAAAGATTGAATGCTGGTGTCCGAAACACGCGATTAGAATTTTGCAGATGTTTAAAGACATGCATTTAGCAGATCCAGAATTTAAATTTAAAATGTTTTGGACTGACGAAACCGGCATAACCAGCATTTGTGGATGTGACTTGTGCATTAATAATAATCGTGATACTTTTGAAGATACGATTTAAATTGAAGCATTTGTACTTTGCTTCATACATTTTAAATAGCTGAAGTTAAACTTCCCCATAGCTATCTTAAAGCAACAGAGATATGGTCCTGTAATAATGAACTTCTTTTTTTATATATTTTATTATATATTTTTTTAACTTTTATACCAAAACTACCGGCAAATGAAATTTATAAGCGTCACATTGAACTGTCGTTTTCTTCAATTATTGTTTTCAAGGTTTACTATGCGATTTTTTAAAAAAAGTTTTTGTATTTGAATTACTCATTACCTATTATGAGATTACAGCAGTTTTATGCATACTTGCACGTCTTGCAACATATTTTTTTTGTTTATTTTATTCGGAACACTTTTAAGTAATCATCATGTTTATAATTAGGTTTATTTTATCGGCATTCTTCTATGATATTTTTATGAACTTTATATAACATAATTATTTGTGTACCTGTAAAATTTTATTATCGATTGACCGCTGATAAGCTACTAAGCTACTGATAATGCGTTGTACACCATCTGGCATAATAGCAATGACATCAGGATGCATCAAAAGTACGCAAACAATTTAATAAAAAATGCTGGTAAATTTTGAACAAAAACGTTTTAATCCAATTTTCGGTTAACTTACACATTTAGTTGTTTTTGAGATGGATATATTTTTTAATAGTAATTCTCATTTTTTTCTGTTTATAAAGATGACTCTTGATCGATATTCACAAAACGATCGTCAAAAATTTGACACCTTATAATTATATTTTATTATTGAATTGTTACCTTGCCTTTAATAATAATATTACGCTATTAGGAACTAATTTTTTAAGACAGCATCTTTTGGAAATACCGCGGCACATTTCTAACTGAATTAGCGACAAACAGCCTTGCAGTTTGAAATAAATAAACAGCAACATGCAAAATTACTTAGCATTTCCGCCTGTATTTAAACGATGCGAGAAACGTGACTAACGCCGACGCGTAGGTATTCCAGTAATGCAAGCACGTGGCTTATAAAAATTTTTCGTAATAATTAAAGGTCAACTGCTGCCACCTCTGCCGCAGTAATTTTTATTCATGCAGTGCATGCACGGGAATTATTTTTAAACTAATTATTCTATGAATGAAAGGCATGTGGGTTTTTAGATAGCAGCGTTATTGCTGGCTTAAAAATGAAATGACAAATAGTGATGGATAAAATGTTTTTAAGTATGTGTTTCAGAATGTTTCAGCCTGAGTAGGTCACGATCGAGGGGGAAATCACCCACCCAAAATTGTACAAACTCATCCATTTTCTCAAACACATCCACATACATCCATAGACAAACGTGTACATCCATCCACATCCACCCATATCCATATATATCCACCCACATCCATTACACCTCCTACAAAATTAAGACTTATTTACGCTAATCGACACTTATTTAGACAGAGAACCCCAAGAATTACTTTTTACACATCTTGAGTTTCATAGACTTTACAGACTCCCTCTTTACTACTTTTTGCACATGTAAAATAGTAATAGATCATAGACAAAGGAAATACACAAACATTTTTTACAAAATATATGTCTAAGTATGCAAAAAAAAGAAATCCTAAACGTACATAACATAATAAAAATGTAAAGAAAAAGAATGTTTCAATAGATCAAAAGAACTTTGTCTTCGAAGAATGTATATCTAGAAAAACACTCTATTTCGGTTCTCAGAAGATTTATATTGTTTTTATATTTTGCTTATCTGCCCTTTTCAGACAAAAAGGTTGCGAGCTTTGTGAAAGTACTGGTACATAAAAAAATTATTATTTTATTTATTTCTTTGCTTTTTTCCGTACTACACTTCTTCGATTTAAATTTTCAACCCAGATACCAGCTGTCATTAGACTAGACTGTAATAGTTTTCAAGCATAATACTAGAACTATTATTTTTATCTTCATCTAATGACAAATTTTCGGTATCTTTGTCTTCTGCATAAGACAATTCCTTCTTCATCTTCACTTGTTTCCAAACTAGTTTCAAATTCAGAGTATTTTCTGCCACAACAGCTTTACTGATCCTTCCAAGTTTCTAGGTACAACGATCTGAGAATCAGTTGTTTTTTTCAGGAATAATGAGCACGTATCTATTTATGTCAACACTTTTGTCTTTAGGAAGAGTAAAAAAAATGAATAAGTTCATAAAATTTGCCCAAGCATTCCAGACCTTTGTTGTAACTGTTGCTGTTTTAAGTGGATATTGTCAAAGTTTGCTTTTTTGTTTAATATATTTGAAAGAATGTGCATACGCTCTCCATTAAAGTACTATTTTTATTTGGCGCCTTGTAACTTATACCAAAAATAATTTTTACACGGTTCAGTCCATCCATATCCAGACACATCCACTCAACAGATCCAAACACATCCAGGCCACATCCGAGCAGTTGTACATACACATCCACGGTGATTACCCCCTCGGTGACGATTACGTAAAACTAGCTCTAAAACAGAAGATTTTACAATGCCGTGGATTTAGCGATTTTATGACGGTAAAATTACAGGATTACTCGTTTCTGGCTAATGTTATTTGGAACGATGGGGCAAATTTTTTTATAAAATAAAATAATGAACGATCACAACTGGGCTTGTAAAAATACTCATGAAATAAGAAAATGTCATATTCTGTGTCTGCTTATCCAAGAGGAACATTATGGACTAGCTAAAGGCTTTCGTTGGATGACGTGCATATCAGAAGTGTTCAACTTGAAAAAGGGCTTGTTGCCAAAGTAATTTTGAATTTTCATAGTCCACCGAGATGTCAATCATAACCACTCACAAATTTTGTGTTCGATTTGTTCATGTTGAGAACTAGCGTGAAAATCTGTCTTGGCAACGACCAATTGCATTCACGTTCACATAGTAGCACGTGTAGTGGTCTCGTAGCAAATAAATCTGCCAGATTAGATGTGCGTGTCGGCCATACACAGCGAGTTAATTTCTAATTATTTGCCGCGTCTCTGAACTTGGTTCGTGGGTTCATCGTAACACTTTCTGATAAAAAATTTGTGTCCCTCTCTCTCTCTTAAACAGACGCATTTACAGTCGCTTCGCATGCTTGGGGAATTAATTTTAGTTGATGACACACGGGTGAAGTTAACTTGCCAGAGCTAATTATAACGTGTGGATGTCCTCGAATTGCTAGGAATAAAAGGAAAATGGAAGACGCCAGGACCTTTCCCTCTTTGCGGGATGGGTCAAATTTTACATTACGAAAGACGTGCCTACGTTTTTAATCTCTGCATAAATATATATCTTTTTTATTTGTCACGCTACAATTTTTATACTTGGGTACAAGAAAATCGCCTTGGAGTTTTGGAATAAAGAAATCAAGGTAGATTTGGGTTTTTAGGTAGAATTACTATTATTATACTACGATGGATATCTGACTGCAGTTTTCACCATTTTTTGTTATTCAAATTGACCTCCAAAAGTTAAAACGTCTAAATAGGCCCACACTCATTTTCTATTTCACGATTTAAAACATAATTTGCAGATTAAACAACATTAAAATGTTTGCGAGACGCCTTATTCAACTTGTCAAACAACAATAACAAAATATTCGTACATAATTGCTTCAAATTTTTGTGAGTTTTTTTTGAGCCAGTGCGTGTACTTCTGTCACTTTGTGTTTTCCTTGAGTTGTCAATGTAGCATAATTAACATTTGCAAAATAGCAACTGAACAAAGGTGGTCTTAAATTATTTCACTTGCATGCAAAATGCCTGAAGCTTGCAGTAATGTATTTGCTGGAAGAACAAATATGCCATAAACAACCCATTACAGCCCGTAATTAACGTGAACAATAGACAAAACACATCCCATGACAGATTATGCATTGTGACGTCATAATATGCAGTCTGTTATTCACACATTTACAAAAAAGGTCAACTTAATAATCGCTTCGACTATTTTGAGGTGGTAAGTACGGTTTTCAACAAATTACCTAATGTGCATAATGGGGTCATGTTTGACTTCCAGCGTTATCTTTAGTTGCAAGAACTATTAATGAGTCATTCAACTATGACAAACACAAATTTCGACAAAATTATCAGTTCTAAACCAAACATAACAAACGGAACCTAACTTATGAATTGCACATTTTTGTGGTGTACAGATAAGTTAGTGTTATTCACATTTATATTAAAACTGAAACGTAAAAAGTTCGGGAATATCTCTAACATTGCAAATCTCCACAACTTTCAATAAAATTCTTGTTGAAATTTATTGGTATTGTGTTTAAAATGTCTATCTTCGTTATTTTTTTGCTCTATTCTCTTTATGAATAAAAATAGAAAAAAACTTGGTTTTAAACAACTACACTAACAAAAAATAATATTTACTAACAAAATCAAAAATAAAAAAACGATTAGTTAGTTTTTTTAATTCCAAATGGTTTAGATTTGTTATTTCTTTTTAGGAGATTAAATAAATTAAATTGCCTCAAAGATTTTCATTAATTTTAAACCCAGGCAACAAAATACTCCCACCAGTTATGGTCCATCAGTTTTTTAATCCAAAATTACGTGAAACGGTTTCATATTGAAATTTTGAATATGATCATGACAAAACAATGTACTATGTCCAGGATGTTAGATTAATTTATAACGTCCACTTATAATATCCCACTGCACAAATAATAATAATTATTATTATTCATAATCTTTTTCTTCACACCATTAGAAAGGCGTATTAATAAAAACTTAGCTTTTTCTCTAACATGCCCTTTTCAAAAATTCAGTTTTGCCACAATTGAATTTTTGGAGGCCCAACAATTGACACTGGAGACAACTTTGTAAAACAATTAAGGGCGTTTCATACCAATGATATTGTTCTACCTTGCTTTGTCGCTAACATTTACTATTCTTTTCCAGATGTAGAAAATCGGTAGACTTCTCGCTAAAATGTGCCTGGCTGCTCGATGCCTACAGTTCCGATGCGTCCGTTCCCTCGAAGAAAAAACCCAGTGGCGTCAAMCTCCGCAATCTCATCCTGTCGGACGAACTGAGACCGAAAGATCACAGGATGACCACTTCCCTGAACATTCCCGAGATTAAGCTGGGTGTTCCTCAGCAAGGCAAGAAAACGCACCAGAGGTCGCAGAGTGATGCCTCCGCCTTGCTGAACAGGAACAACGCCGCAACGAACAAATTGAGTCTGGGAGATTTGAGTTCGGGAAGGGCATTCGACAATGGATGTTTGTGTTTTAATACTTGTCAGAATGTGGTTAATGAACTGAGGGGACAAAAGACTGAATGTATATGTTCGGTGAGTTTTTTTTAATTTAATACAAAATATAAAAAAACCAAATTAGATAATTAACAATAAATAATTCCAATATTCATTATGAAAATAAAATATTTTTGCAAATTCCTAGCGAATGTGCGAAAATAATTAACAAAAATATCAGTTGTTTAAATTATTATAGATTCTGATTTAAGAAAATCAGAAACAGTTAAAAATGACTTTTCCTCATTTGAAACATTTGTAGTTTTCATTAAATTTTTTAGTAATTTTGGAAATTTTTGAGGTAGGAATACATGCTTTTGCTTGGCTAACTGCAGGTAATAGAACTTTATTTTGTGCTGCACTTCAAGTGTTGAGTTGATGGCATATTGCATCCTCACAATGTGGCTATTTTATCATTAATCTTGTTATTGCCTTTATGTGCAATTGTTCAACATATAGTAATTTGCTTTCCTGATAAAGCAGTTGAGTACCTTTTATTTTCGACGGGCATTGTTTTATTATGATTTTTTTCTGTAACACACAGTGATTCTATTATCAATTTACCAGCAGTTTCCCAATCTGCTATTCCATAGTTGACTATAAACTCAATTAAGGAGCAGTACATTGCCTTAATTCATTGAATTTAAAAACTAGTGTTCTTATTTTTTTCAATTTTAAAGTTTCACCTAGATAGGTTCCTAAATATATATAAATATCCACTTAGTCCTGTCCTTTGCTATTCTTCTAGCTTCGTCCCAGGTAAGGTTTCTCTTCCTCAAGGCCTCAGCCACTGTCATGTTCCATGTCTTCTGTGGTCTTCCTCTTTTTTCTTTCCTTGTACTTTTGCCTCCCACACTAGTTTTGCTAGTCTTTCCTCGTTCATTCTCACCAAGTGCCCGAACCACTTTAATTTATTCTCTTCAATAGTTTGTTTAATCGACTCTATTTCTAGTTCTTCTGATTCTGTCATTTCTTATTCTGTCCATTCTAGTCACCCCTTTAACACGTCTCAAGTATGTCATCTCTGTTGCCTGCAGTCTACTTAAAAGTCTATCACTTAGCACCCAACTTTCACTACCATATGTCAATATTGGTCTATAAATGGTCTTGTATGCCGTCATTTTTGTCTTCTCACTTTTTTCCTTTTTACTTATTAAAGCCCTGTTTAGTGAGTGATACACCTTTATTGTACTAGTGATTCTTTCACTTATTTCTTCATCGATACTTCCATTGCTTTGTATTGTAACTCCTAGATACTTAAAACTTTTAACCTGTTCTATTTGTTTCCCATTTATTATTATGCCTATCTTTTTGTCCTCTTTTCCTATGACCATTGTTTTAGTCTTGCTCGTATTTATTAAAATTTTACGTTTTGTTAGTTCGTTCTCCCACAACTCTACATTTTGTTGTAACTTTTTTTCATTTTCTGCACAGATCATCAGGACATCTGCAAATTCGCATTCTGCTAGCTTTATCACCTTTAATTTTCTATACCCTAATTTGACTTCGTTAGCCTTGTTTTGTAGTTTCCACAATATATCGTCCATTACCATGATAAACAGTGTTGGGCTTAACACCCCCCCTTGCCTTAATCCATCCACTACTTGAAAATCCTGTGATTCCATGTTGCTTGTTCTGACAAAATTTTTCGTGTCGCTGTATAGACTCTCTATGCTTTTCCTGGGCTTATTATTTATACCTCTTTTCTTCATACTTTCCCAGACCACTTTTCTAGGGATGTTATCAGATGCTTTCTCTAAGTCCAGGAATGCTAAACAGATTCCTTTTTCTTTGCCTATCCTTTCCGCCATTTGTTTAATCGTGAATATATGGTCCTGGGTGCTTCGCCCTCTTCTAAACCCGCTTTGTGCTTCGTGTAATTGTGGTTCCAACTTTTCTCTTAATCTTGCTTCAATCAGTCTTTCATAAACCTTTGCTACTACACTTAACAATGTGATTCCTCTATAGTTCCCACATTCTTTTGTGTCTCCCTTTTTATGTATTGGTACAATTATTCCCATATTCCAGTCATCTGGTACTGCTCCTTTATTCCATGCAATGTTAAATATTTTTGTCAGCACCTTCCCCCCTTTTGGTCCCATGTTTTTCAACATTTCTGGTGCAATTTGATCATGCCTTGCCGCCTTTCCTCTTTTTATATTATCAATGATCTTTTTTACTTCTTCCTCCTCTATAACGTTCTGTTGTTCCTTTTCAACACTTCTACAATTCGTTTCTCTGACTTCTGTGCAATTTGTTTCAGTTTCTGAGTTGAGTAACTCTTCGAAATATTCTTTCCATCTGTTCATTATTTCACTGCCTTCTGTCAGTATTTTCCCTTACTTGTTTTTTTATCTGACCTGCAATGTATTTTTAATCACTTTTGGCATTCTTTAGTATTTTATAAAATAGTTTCTGGTTTGCTTTGCAGTTTTCCTCAATTTTTATCCCAAGTTCTTCCCAAGCCTCTCTTTTGGCTTCTTTTACCAATTCTTTGACTTTTATTCTCTGCTCTTTGTATCTTGTGTAGTTTTCTATTGTTCGCTTTGCAATATATTGTTTCCATATTTGTTTTTTATTTGCTACATGGCTTTTTATCTCCTCATTCCACCAATGAGTCTGTTTTTTCCTTTTTTCACACACTTCCCTCGCTGTGCTCACTAATATTTCCTTAAATTTCATCCAGACTAGTGCTATATAATGCTAATTTCCTATGTTATTTATTATTTCAAATTTTTTTCCACAAGCTCTTTGTACTTGTTTGCGGTTTCATTTTCGGCTAGTTTAAACACTCTAATTGCTTCCTTTGTTCTTACTTCTGTCTTTATATGTTCGCTGGTTTCTTTCTGCGTTCTTATTTTAATTTTTCCTATCACTAGGTAATGGTCACTATATATTTCGTAGCCTCTGTGTACTCTTACACCTAATAAATCTGATCTACTATTTTTATCAATTAATATGTAATCTATTATTGATTTTTCTGTCCTACTCTCAACTTCTCTTGTGTATTTGTGGATCTCTTTATGTTGGTGGAATGTATTTCCCACTATCATATTATTCTCCATGCAGTAATCTGTTAGTCTATGTCCATTGTTGTTCTTTGTTTCTTCTCCGTGTTTACCTACTACCCCTTCATCTGTGTTTGATCTTCCAACTCTACTATTGAAGTCCCCGGCTATTACTATTTTCCCTCTACCATTTTCTGTGATTTCTGACAGTCGTTCCCAAAACCTAGTTTTATTATCAACTATGGTTTAACCATTTCTTTACTGACAGTGCTGTTTATGCTTTCTTTTAATAACTGCCACGAGCTGTCGTTAATTATGGCTTGCTGAGTATCTGTAGAGGCTAGTACATTTAATATTTTTTAGGCACCAAGGCTGGCACCAGAACTTGAATTCATGCAAGCCCTTATATTAATCGGCAAGGTATTAAGTTCGATACCAACGAAAGAGGGGAAAACTACTAGACTAGTCGCTGAGTTAACAACGCTTAACCTAAATCTTCCTGCCAGAGTTTGGCTGCCACTAAACAGCGCAAAACCTCATCATGTGGTGAGGATACCGGCCCAGGTGGCTGCCGTACTCAATTCCAAAGATAAAGTAAGTAAAGCAGTGTTGAATAACGTTAAATCCAAAATCATTTTTAATTTTTTTTTTAGGCTCCATATATAATTTATGTTGAAGTGTTGGAAGTTAGTGATCTGTACACTTCTCCTGTTCCTGCCAAAATAATGAGTTCTCTGAGGCACACGAAGTCGGAAGAAAATTTAGGTGGAGACAACATGTCGCTCTCGGCATTCAGCATGTGCGGTGTCATTTGTGATGACAACGACCCCGATTGGAGCCAAGAGGATGATGAAATTTCTCAACAGGTATGAAACCTCTTGAAATAACCCGAAACTTTCTAAATTTCTGTGTTATTTACGTACTATTTAGTATGCTCAAATGAAGAAGCCAATAGAAAGAGACACGATTTCTCAGATGAGCCAAGAATCCAGTGATTCTAGGGAACCCCCTGTTTGGATTCCGGCAAGTGAAATCAGGAGACGACTTTCAGATTGTCTTCACGAGGGCAAAAATAAAACTTTCACTCATGATCCGGAGGACCCATCTGCTGCTGCACTCAAAGAACCATGGCAGGTGAGAAAAGAAAGTCCCATATGTTTCTGTGTAAGCTTCAGACATTTTTATTATATGCAGTCCGATTTGGAATAAAATTAAGTATGTAGTAAGCGATTTTAAAGGAAATTTAAATGTGTTCAACTGATCAGTTAAATAATTTCCTAGAATGATGCTTCCGTTTTATAAGGACCCTGTGTACCAGGGATTTGTCAACTCCAAGTGGATTATGAATGTTACGTATGCTTGACTCTTGATTTTCTTGTATCCATTGTAAGACCAGTAATTGGTTATTTTATGAATGGAATTATTTACATCCTTTAATTTTGGGTGTTAATTTATTCCGAACTCTTACTTTTAGGAAAAGGAGAGACGTGTGAGAGAAAGTTCGCCGTATGGCCATCTGTCCAATTGGAAGCTGCTTTCGGTCATAGTGAAGTGCGGTGATGACCTAAGGCAGGAACTGATGGCTTCCCAAATTCTCGAAATGTTCCAGAAAATTTGGCAAATGGAGCATGTTCACTTGTGGGTCCATCCTTACAAGTAAACTTGCCAAAATTACAATTTCTACAAATTTCCTTATTTAATATTGTTTCAGAATTTTATGTCTTTCCGATGACAGTGGACTGATAGAACCAATTTTAAATACAGTCTCCCTTCATCAAATCAAGAAGCACTGTAAACTCTCGCTTCTCGAGTATTTTGCCAAGGAATACGGTCCTCCAAATTCCGAAGCCTTCCTCACGGCGCAGAAGAATTTTGTGCAAAGTTGTGCAGCATATTCTCTAATTTGCTACCTCATACAAGTAAAAGACAGGTAGATTTTTACAAATATAAGTACTTTCATTTTTTGAATTGATTTTTTTACTATCAGGCATAATGGCAATATTCTGCTAAAAAGTGACGGCCATCTCATCCACATCGACTTTGGCTTCATCCTCTCCAGTTCTCCGAGAAACTTGGGCTTTGAAACATCGCCGTTTAAGCTGACCCAGGAATTTGTTGAAGTTATGGGCGGAATCGGTTCTGATATGTTCGAATACTTCAAAGTGCTGATACTCCAGGGACTGCTGGCTGCCAGAAAGCACCAGGATATGATCATTCCTCTAGTGGAGATCATGAGATCAGGTAGGATTTAATTTAACTGTAACACCATATAAAACGCCACAATATAAAATGATATTAAACCATCGAAAAAAAATTTTATCGGTCTGCAAATCACTCTTCAATGGCACAGGAGTTCATTTCAAATGCTTTTTCAGCTTTGACGGTGTTAAATCTGGAGAATAGGGTGGGCACAGTCAACCAATTTTATCTACCAAAGATGTATGGACACAGAGGCATTATTTTGCACACTTTTGCCAAGTCTTACATGTTGTTTTCCACAATTCTTTCATGTAAATTAGTAAACAACTCATTATAATAATATGCTCCCATGACAGTTCTACCTTGCTTCAAGAAATCTAACATCTTTCTCATAGAAAACTGAAGCAAGAACCTTAGAAAATAAAGTTTGAGGGATCTTCAACACGAAAAGACACATTTCATTTATTGTTTTAAAACTAGTGATGTTTTTTTTGATCACTGTGGTCTTTAGGTACTCCATGCCTTCGGAGTGCTAACCTGAACGTTAATGTGCCACTGTATTTATCTTTAATTTTCATATTCCTAATATGTTTAAATCACGTTTCTATTTGGTTTTAGGTTCTCAGCTTCCATGCTTCAAGTCATGCGCCGCGACCGTTCAAAACCTAAAAACCGCTTCCATCTGAACATGACGGAAGAACAGCTTCAGCTGGAAGTGGACAGGATGGTCGAGGGCAGCATGCACTCGCTGTCAACGAAACTCTACGACGGTTTCCAGTACCTAACCAACGGTATACTATGAACCTAGTAAATAATAGCGAAAGGTGTGTATGGCGACAGATCTTGCTGTTATTATTGTTAAAAATGAAATGCTCAACTAAAGTATAAACACCAGTTAAGTTACGTAAGCCTGTTTATTTAGCTGTTAAGAGATGAGGAAAGTTTAGCTTATATATATGTTCGTTGCCATGAATGTGTTGTTATAATGAGATAATTATAAGAATTAAAAGCTGTACAGGCGATTTTGTTCTGCTCTTGTCAGTTGCTAAGTCTTAGGATAAGTACCAGAAAATCAAAGCGCTGCAAATATAGCCAGTCAAATTTATGTATGGAGGGTAATACTCATTCAAACGCCGATTTTTAGTTAGCTATAAAATGTATTGTCATTTCGTGATGTTTCGGTTTATTAAGTTCTAAATTAGCTTCAAGAAACGAATAAATTTAACCCTTGGAGCTAGTTTCGAATGAAAATTTTAATATGGTGTGATTATCAGCTACCTGTTTTTATAATCTTCCGATTTTTTAATTTTTTTTTGTGCGATTTCCATTCCAAATTGATTAGATAGCATTCCGCGCAACACGGTGGTTGAAGCTGTTAAATAAGTGCTCGTTAGGTTTAATTGATGTATATAATGTAAAAATTTTGCATCACATTTTTCTTCGGTAGTCGTAAGTTTAAACACGTAATTTGTCCATCCATTCGTATATAAAAGTCATTGCTTTGTAATTATTGAATGACATTGTAACAAAATGGTATTCGACTGAATTTAATAATAAATTGTACTTTGCAAAAAGACTGAACAGGTATTGTAGACTTTTTGCAGCGTAGTCTCATTTTTACATATTTTTTTCATTTGATTTCATGGTGGGTATAATCAAAGATTTCTACAAAGTTCTTGGTGTCTCACCATCCAGTTTTAGGTAAACAGTAATTGTATTTTATTATATTTAAAGCGTATTTAATAAAACAGTGTATTATAAAATTGTCAGGCTTTATCAATAAATTTTTACCAATTAATAGTGTTTTGTTTAGAAACAAAGTATCCAGTGCTGCATGTAGTGTAGTATAGTGGAAAGAATTAACATTCAAGGTAAGAAAAATATTGCTTGGGAGTAAATTATGGAGGTGAGTGAAAAAGTTGCCCAATTTATTTCACGGGTCACATTATATTAATGAAATTGTTTATAATTGTACTCAAAAGTGAAACGCTTTTTAAAATTATTGTGAAGTAGAATGAGCTCCAAAATTAAATTTAATTTATAATGTATTATTTATACCTATTGGTTCCTCAAAATGATTTTTAACTTTTTCTTCAGGGAATAAAAATTTGATTAATAAGAAAAATGGTTTCAAAGTTGCACTTATTATAAAACATACTGCATTAATTAGGTAGCTTGGAAACAAGCAGATTGTTTTAAATGTGCTTTGTTTCACTAAAGTTACAAAATAAACATTCTAACTTCTAAAAAAAGGAAATTTTCCTCAAGAAAAATATTGTGCTAGGTATCACTTTTTTATTACAGAAAAGTATATTGTATCAAAATTATGTAACAACAACAAATAAACACTAAATTAAATACATAACATCAACAACAAACAAATTAAAAAAATTATTTCCAAAAGAAATGTTCCCCATATTTCTCAAAAACTAAGCAAGATACGAAAAAAATTTAAGAGACAAAAATGTATTTTTAGAAGTTTAACATCCAGTATTTTGAAAACAAAGCATTTGAGGATCCATGTTTATATGAAGTTTTTGTCTTAAAATAACTCTGAGAATCGTCTGTTAAAGTTATGGTACCTACTTAATTAACACCCTGTATGTTTGAAAATATATAGGAGTTTTGTAGGATGTAGATATAAAATGTTTGATTTGATATCAATGGGCAGATATTGGTTATTTCTGTTCTTTCTTCATCGTTAAAATGATTTGCTTCTATGTCAAAAGAATCATCCTCTAAATTTATAGTTTTTCATTTGGCATATGGGGTATCCAGTAACAAATAAGCCATATATATATATTAACACTAGCTTCCTCTTGAACTTATTTTTATTGTTATCAGACTCTGTTGTTTCTCAAAATATTTTATTCCAATTTTTTTTAATCCAAACAAGATAGTATGTTTACAATTTGAATTAATCAAAGAAGGCACTCAGAATGCTCCTTTATTATTTTATGTTTGCAATATCTTTTTGTATAATAAATTATTATAAAACATATTGACATTTTCTTAATAACTAGTGTTCATAAAATACTGCTATCTAATGACAGAGAGTGTGTGTCATTAATGTAACAGTGTAATTCATGTTAATTAAATAAAATTGTTAACAGTACAAAATACAATATGAAGAAGGCATAAATAAATGTATGTATCTATTTATTTAAAACATTTAATTTTGAAACTTACCTGTGCAATAATCTTTCCACATTTGTAAGATACCTGTGATTCCCCAATGGGTAGTTTCATGTATTTCTTGACAACCTGCTTTAGTTCTTATGTAGCCAGAAATTGTATAATGAGAGATATCTTAAATGCTAAAAAAGGAAAAACATGCATTAAAATGATGAACTCCAAGTTTACCATCATCTTTACAGAGTGACGTGTGCATGTCAAAAAAAAACATTTTTTTCCATACACATTTATTGTTTAATACAGTATAATGACAAAATGTAATCTTTTAATTACTATACCTACATCAAACATATTCTCATACAAGTTGAAATGTCAAATATTAGGTAATCAGATCACTGACGGTATAAAAAGAAATAAATATAAATAATAAATAGCCTCGCTGTAGGTATAGGTATATTTTAAAAAGCATGGCAAGAATAAAAATGAACATGTGACAGATCAACCGAGCTTAATTGGTTTTTTAATACACTTAGGGCCAGTTGCACAAAGTGTGGTTAACCAGTGCAACTGGCCCTTAATTCAAATAAATAACAAGTTGCATTGCAATATTTCACTAATAGTCAATGATTACCTAACATTTTTAGGTATCACAATCACTTCCAAACAGCCTCAATAAATTCAATTAAACACAGACACATAAAGTAAACATTCGCTAAAATTAATACTGCACAATTTCAACTCATATGACGAATGGATCATTAATAATCAACAATCAACCTATAAACAAGAGTAACAGCCTAAGTTTACATCTACATGACAATCGATAAGATTTATAATATATTGCATTTTAGTTGCAGTGTGACTCAATAGAGCTAGGAAACAACAGTTTAAATAATGAGAAGGTTCGATGTGGATGATGGCCACCTTACAGATGAGTGATTAATAATATTTTTCACAACATTAAGACTATCAGGGAATACAATAAAATGTGTGGACGTTAAAGTTGGAACCTATGTGAAAGTTACAGGTGTGGAAAATAGAAGATGCCAACTATGCTAAAACTTCCTCTATTTGACTTTGATTTTATGTAGTTTCAACTTAAACCCTAACATATCAGAGAGAACACCTGAAAGAGCTGATAAAATTACTACTTTTGTGATGTTGTAGAGGTATGGATTGGCAGAGAGACCAGATATTTTAAATGGACTTTCCAACTCCTATAAACAAAAAACAGATATAACTATCTGGAGCAACCACTATGGATACTTTTACTTACTTTCAACAAATCTGCAGCCAGTTTTAAAACACTGTTTGCTACCATTAGCTCGTTTTTCTTCTCAGGTTTCTGTTCAATCTGCAGATACAAATTTATCTGTTCGGTAATAAGCACAGACAGGTTACGATATTTTCTGTTTATTTTTGTACCCAGTGTCATGAATCGTAACAGAAGTATACCAAGTCCTATGCTCCATATCATTGCTTCTATATTGTACTGTGAGTGCAACCCAACAGTGTCCTGAAAATAATATTAAACAACACGGTGTAATGTAAAGTTCAATGAAAGCATTTTTATTACACAAACTATTTTACACTTCGAGCATAAGAAGGACAAATGACTTACTTTTAACAGCTCCATACTCAAAAACGACAACAGTAAAAGCGAAATTATGAAAGCAGCTGATACTATGACATCAACGGATCTTTGAAGTCCCCTTTTTTTCAAGTACGACCTCACTGACAGCCAGGTCTTAATATTCCGCACCTTGTTCAACCTGAAATGAGGCAAGTCTGACTTTCTAGCTCGACGAGACGATGTTAAGTGTGAAAACAGTTTTGCATAGAGAAACCGTTGTTTGAAGGTTTTCTCCGCGACTGCCAAGAGGAAGAAAAAGATTGTCGCCAGAATCCAACGCTGGAGGGCGGCGATCACCATCACAGTGCGTTCCCTGAAGAGATGAATGTATATAAAATATACTGGTCCAATTCATGCAAGATGCTTACCACACAGTTTTACCTAATGCTGCATCTATCAACACTAAAAGAGATTTGCCTGGTTGTTTGAAAATTAGGTCGGGAACATCATTTATGGGATTTGCAATTTCTAGAGGCAAATTCTCCATTGTGTTACTGAAGAACCTAAACAGTGCTGGCAGGACAGCCAGTACAGTTGATATGCTTAGACCAATGTAAAAATAATCCATGGTGTCCGGTGTCGATTCTACTTTTGAAATAATGACTGAACTTATATCAAATACTGACAAGTCAGCCTTTTTTATTTCCGAATGTTCCCATATGGTGCAACTAACTGAAATAAAAATATATATATAAAAGACTTCATTATATTATGTAATGTAAGTGGCAATGCAAACAACGATACAGTCAGGGTCAGCATTGGTGTACCCCAAAGCTCAGTACTAGGACCACTTCTGTACTTGTACGTACATAGCCTGTCTGGTAGTGATGTAACTGCTAGATACTTTCTGGATGCAAATGATAATCTTGCTGCTTAGAAAAAATAGTAAACAAAGATTTAGATATACTAGGTTGTTCAATAAGTTTTGTAGTTCAATAAGATAAGAGTTGCTACTAGCCCAAATTTTTTTTTTGTTTTGTTGGTACGCTCTTCATATGAACGTATGTGAAGTTTCATTTCAATCTGTCAATTCATTCTTTGTTTACAGGCCATTTAGTGCCGCCGTGTCACAGTATTTTTTTTTACGATGGAAAAAATTGAATATCATTCAGTGATAAAATTCTTATTTTTGGAAGGTGTAGCACCAAAAGAAATTCACGAACGAATGTTAAAAGTGTATAATGATTATTCACCTACAATTAGAACAGTAGAAAGATGGGTTGCTGAATTTAAACGTGGTCGTACAAGCCTTGAAGACGATCCACGTAAATGACGTCCATAAAGCACATCAACACCAGAAATCACAGCCAAAATACAGGATATGGTTCGATTGACTGAGAGAGATTTAGTTGAGGCTCTACACATCTCATTAGGCAGTGTGAGCCATATTTTAAGTGAAATTTTGGGTTTTAGAAAGCTGTGTGCACAATGGGTGCCGCATTCGCTAACAATGGAACAAAAACACATTCGAATGTGACTTTCTCAGCAACATTTGGAGCGTTTTAAAAAGGATAAAGTGGATTTTGTGCGTCACTATGGATGAGAGTTGGGTCTATCACCATGATCCTGAKTCAAAACAAGAGGCTAAAGAGTTGCGTAAACCTGGTTGTTCGGCTTCGAAATGAGTTCGTGTCCGGATATCGGCCAAGAAGGTTATGCCATCAGTTTTTTGGGATGCGAAAGGAATTTTGTTTGTAGATTACTTGCAAACTGATAAAACAATTAATTCTGAATATAATTGCAACCTTTTGGACCAGTTGGAGGGAAAAATTCGTGAAAAAAGACCCGGTTTGTGATTAAACTTTTTTTTCATTTAGATTATTATACAACAACCACATTAGTTTATAAAAAAACCGGCCTATATAATATTCACAAATCAAAAACATTAGAGCAAGCTAAACCATGTAAAAACTCTATATTGTCTTTTTTGTCTACTACTTTGTTCTTGATATATATACATGCCATTGTGAACTTAATTAATTGCTAAAATTTTTGCATTTTGTTCGGATCATTTTTACCAGTTTTGTATTGAGATCTAAATCTAAAAATAAAGGTATTTTCATTATTATTAAAAAATAATGTCAAACAGAGCATATTTCACAGATAATTGATGCTGAATTAAGACTGATAACCCAAATACCAAATTTAGACATCTCTATCAAGACATACCTCTATCGGAAGGAGCACAACAAGGACTCAAAATGGCCGTCGGAGTCAAATCGAAATCATACGTCAAATGGTCACATGCGGAGTCCATGGGGCTGTCAGATTCGTTGTATTCTGAGCTGTAACTGCAATCTTCGCTGTTGGTCGTTACACCCAGCCATTCACTGGTTGAATTTGCCACTTCTGTGCTAAGGGGGTAAGTGATTCCAGTTTCTGGGGATGAGAACGCCTCATCGTCCGTGTCGCATGTGCTGTCCAATATTGCGCTGTTCAGACTTAGGGAGGGAATTTGAGAGTTCCGGCGTGCAATCTTAAATAATGCAGATAATACAAGATCAAAACAAAAAAATTGCTGATTTTTTTATGTTAATTCACTAATGGTAGGTTTCACAGCACTCTACAGTATTTCAGTGTCAAAAAAACTAAAATTTTATCAAATTAAAATATAAGAAAGTTGTTATAAATAAAATAAATAAATAAATGCCTTAAAACTATTTAGAAGACACTTAACCCATTGGACCTGCTATTATTAGCGACAATAAGTAGTGGAATATGAACATAATGTGTTATTAACAAAAAACTGTTACTTGCAAATTCATGTTTTTTTTTTAAATATAATAATGATCCAATGCAAGACTCACCAGCTTTTGTTTTCGTTTGCCATCTCCTGTACTACCATCACTCTCACAATCTGAACTATCCTGGAGTAAATTCGGAGCGGACAATTGTCGTTGCAATTTCGCATTGCCAGTGTTTGCTAAAGATCTGACCCAGGACTCGCATTTTTCGAAATTTTCCTTATTGCACAGATGTTCTTTTTCTTTATCTGCAGCAAAAGAAATAACATCGACATCACAATAAAGGAAGTTTTACACACCTCTAATATCACATTCTTCCTTTAAGTTGTAGGATTCCTCAAGTAAGGGTTTTTGACTAGTTTTATCGGGAGCCGCTACTGGCTCACCATTATCACTAGGACTCGATCCATTCCCATTTAAGCTTTCAAAACCATCATCATCCACTGGTTGCTTAGGGGTTACAGGAGCATCTCTAAAATAAAACAGTTTAAAAACTGATAGAAAACTTTTATTTAATTATTAAGTACTGAAATGTACTAGTGATCAGAAAAAAGATTAGAAATATTATGTGTAAAAATAGAATTACACTTAGAGTAAAGTGACAACTGAAGATAAGAAAATGTTTGCACATATGAGATTAAATAAATACAGACACTCGTATAAGGAATCAAATGTCGAAATAAAATTTATAATCTTTACAAGGCTGATAATAATATTGCTTAAATATATTACTCATCCACAATAGATGATATTAAACAGCACAAGAGAAAAATATTCTTCAGAATAATGTAGTAAAGCTTTATTTTTTTTAATATTTATCAATTATTAAACTAAGTCAACTTTTAAATAATAAGTAAATGGAAATTATTTCGAGTTTTTTTACTAAGTGGAGACCTTTTTATTATTGATTTTGCAGTATTCATTAAAATAATTTTTAAGTTGCTTTCCGATATATAAAGAAGTTTTGTAAGAATATTAGACTGTTTGGTAGTTGTAAGAAAACTTATAAATTATTTGGTTTAAGGAAATAAATGTTTAACTTGCCAAATACAAATAAATTATTTACTATTTTTATCAGTGCAATTACAATAATACAATATTAACTGTAAGTAATGTGTTGCCAAATGTACTCAGAGGACACTTTCAGGATGTATCTAAGGCTATTAAAGTTTATATCACAAATATCAGATACAGTGTTAAAATTGTTGCACATAAATAAACTAGCAATTCAAATAGTGTATTCATTTTATTAAACTGACAGCAGAGCACAACATGTTTTGCCTAGTAAATAACCTAACTAAAAATTGTATTCTACTAAATTTTAGAATCGCTTCATTATCAATAGTGGTATTTATGATCTTATATAACAATAGTGTAGATGCTAACATGTGGCATTGCTCCAGTAATGAAAGCTGATGTATAGTAGTTCTTTATGGATAAAAGTTTGAGGAGGAAATTTAATATTTTTTTTTTGATAAATGCAGACGGATACAATTGCTGTTATTTGTATTTGTCCATTCTCACATAAAAACAAAATTACCTTGAAACATCGTTGTCCCTTTTAGTATGCCTACTGCTACCTGCAACAGGTTGAGGCTCTGCATCCTTTTTAATTGTTTCCGCAGCCTCCAAGTCACTTTTCTCAGTTGCTAAGTCAAATTCCCAATTAATTTTCCTTCTGTGATGTGTTTTTTTAACTATATTTGGGTCCACATCGGTATCGTCTGACAGTGTCTTGCCTATTGAGACCTTTTTGCCTCTACTACGCCTTCGTCTGTAGGGGCGCTGCGATTTGACTTTAGGCCGACTGTGTTCAGATTCTGACTTTGTTGCTACTATTTCTGAGTGCACAAAACTTAGCACCCACATCATGATTATGGGAACTGTAATTTCACTAAAAGGTACTGTCTGAGCCTAAAAAATCCTCCAAATTAAGTATGTTAATGTTAATAGTTCGTGGAAACTGGGACAATTTTATTAATAGAAAAATTTAGGCTGTAAAATTGTCTTGCAGTTCCTACGAACAATAATTATAATTAAGATTTACATAGGGTGACCAGAGGTTTAATTCACTAAAGAAGGACAAAGAATACAATACAGGATAATTAAAAAAAACACCACAAAATATTTATGGAAATGTATATGTATATTATTTGTTTTAACTATTTAGACTACGAAATTTAACTCAAAATTAAAGGGTTTGTGTTTAGGGTTGAACCAACATTTTAGTTTTTTATTTGTGAAAGATCACAATTGGGAAATTTTTACAAAACCAGAGCAATACAGAACAAAAAGAAAAGAATTGGCAATCACTTAGGTGTATTGGTCTAGTTTCAGCAAAAATTTCCAAATTATTTTTGTCTCATGGAATTCACATTTCCTTTTTACCTGTAGGTAGCTTAGGATCCCAGTTAATCCACAACAAAGATAAAATTTAACCCTTAAATCATTCTGGTGTTAGAGCTAAGGAACACCTCCAACAATTTAAAAAATATAAGAACATTATTTAATAAACACTATACCAGTTTGGATAATGTAAAAATCGTATAGTTTTGCAACAAATCAGCAAAATTAAACATTTTAGACATTGTAAAGATTTAGAATTTTAAATGACCAAAGTGTTAAAGTTTTGCAACAAATCAGCAAAATTAAACATTTTAGACATTGTAAAGATTTAGAATTTTAAATGACCAAAGTGTTAAAGTTTTAAATGAAATTCCAAATTTTAACTAATTTGTTCAATATTCAATCATAATGTTGGTGATTTCTTGCAATTGCACAACCTACACTCAAAACTTTAAAGTCTAAATAGTTGCTTTCATTCTCTGACTTCTATCAAAATTAATTTCTATTTCCACATAGGTTGTATTTTTTCATAATTGTATAAGTCACTGAAGATGGCCATTTAAGTCTGAAACTGCTCTGCCAATTAATATTTAATAAAGTGGAGAAGACTTTTCATATTTGAATAACTTCTATTTTAAAAATATGTATTTCAAAGTAAGTAAGCACAACATGTGGTATATATTTTTGGAATGGAAATTTGAAGCTCAATTCAGATAAGTAAATAAATGAGTTTTTCCTAGATGGGCTAAAGTACCATTGTACTTGTTAATTTATATGAAAAACATATACATCGAGATATAATTAATATATCGAGCTATTTCATAATTTTAATAATAGCAATGGAGGAAAAGGCTACAGACAAATGAACAGAAGCAGACCAAGTGAACGAGGACCCCATTTGTTCGAATGGGAACACAACATTAAGCCAAGAACACAAAATTAATAGGAAAAAAAAATAAATCTAGTTACCGCATAATTATATCAGTGAAAAGGAGGCAGGAAATGAGATTTAAGATATCGAGAATAGAAAGTAAGTAATTTTGTGAGAACTTTTAACTTCACTTACTAAAAAAACTGTCTGGACATTTATATTTAAGTCATAAAACTAGAAATGCCCAGTTTTATCCATCCATCCAGTCACCCTAAGTTATTAACTTCTACAGCTGATTTTTAGACTTACCTCTGCAGTCATTTTGGAAACATTACACCAGTACAATGCAATGTTGACAAATTCAGATAGGTAAAGCAGCAAGAAAAAGAAAAATGTCTTTCCTGAAGTTTGCTGGACCCACCACTTAGCATACAACGGCATAAAAAGCAATCTTAATGTTGCTAATCTAGCTACTGTTATGAAACCATGTTTTGGTTTAGCTTTTGTAAAGGAAGAACCTAAAGACAAGAAAAAGAGTAAACACCCAATTCCACAGTAGCTTACATAAAAATAAGAAAAATAATATAATAATAAATGACTAGCCGTCTTCATAAGTAATACCTACTGATAACATCTAGGTATTAAACACATAATATTAGACATAAACTTTCAAATTTATACATAAAGTAATAACCACAAACAAATTTTATGTGCACATAAAAATTGTGTGATCCATATATTGACCCCTTGACATAAAAAAACAGCTGCACAGTGCTTTGTTCCTTTTATGAGTGAAAAAAATTTATGCGAACCTCTGACAAGATCTAGATCTATGAGATCTGTTTTGGGCTTTGCTGATTTGGTTTGAATGTGAGTTAAACCCTGTATAATCCTTTGTTCTAAAGTCTTCTCCCATAACTGTTTATCATACGTTCCAATTTTCTTCTGATACCTAAAACAAAATTAGGCAATGTCAAAAATGACCTATCATAATGTTGGCTCTAATTTACCAGTTAAATAATTCCTGAATGCCCATTTAAATACAATAGCTGCAATATAATATTTCACTGCTTCGATATATGCCGAAGCAAAACAAATTCACATCTATATGTATTGCAGCAAGGCATCAGTCTTGTTTTAGTATCTATTTATATTTATAGCTTTTCGAAGGTTGGAGCGTGCTGTATGCGTAATTTATAACTCGACAATGTAAAATTCGCAATACCGGCATACAGCGCTAGCAAAAAAATAGAGGCACGTCCAACATCAAAAAATTTTTCAACAAAAACTGGAAATCACCATCACTGCCAATGCCACTCGCTGTACTATACTAACAACGTGCTCTGCGCAAGCCTGTGGTAAAATGCGATTCTCAGCTGTTTGCAGTGTTGTCAGAAATGCTTTATTGCATATTAAAAAATTGTATATAGTATGTCGTTACACTAAAAAGATCAGAATAAATGAACGTGAATTTATACAAAGGAACAAAGTCGTTTTATGGAATTCTAATTCTACTCTTTTACCCTGTGTTGAGTTATCAGCTACAGGGATAAACCAAAGTAATCGATTCAAATTTCAAATTTACGTGTAAAATACCTACCTTTCTATCTAATGATAATATTTTGTAAAAATCGATTTATATTTTACTATAAAATTATAATATTCGCTATATCCACTAGGTATCTGTGGTAGTTTCTGACATATATTTACGTTTTTCTTTGAAAATCTTGCAGATTTGTTATATATATATATATAAGCCATGTGATTCCCGGTGTCGATTAACTGTAGTTTTATGATTAATGTAAGACAACGACCAAAGAAAGGTAACAATGCTTATAGGTAGCAAACAATAATATTTTGACACTAAACGCTAAATAACTAATAACAACTGCAGCAGCAAAAATAAAAAGAAATCAGATTAGATTTTCCACGTATCCCCCATCTTGGCGATAACAAACAGACAGCCGATTCAAATGTGAATTACCTATGCACATTTATCAGCATATTTTAATTAAGACTATGAAATGAGTTGCGTATTCGTTCCATCAAGTCTTTCCAGTCTTTCTATTTGGAAATACTTCATTTAGATACTCTGTTACGTTCTTAGCGTACATTCAAATACCATCGTGCTGATTATACAGTGAGGATTCTCTGTATATAGTAATGACAATTGTGTCTTGAAATGAAACGGTTTTTGCGAAAAGCTGCTTAATTGTTAAAAAAAACACAATCAAAGAAGTTGTTTTGCTCATCAAATGTACACTCCTCCAAATATAAAAATAGTCACTTTTGTACTTGAATAATTTTATTATTATTTTAGGAATTTATATCAAACTTATAATACAGATGGAACAATCATTTATTTATTTATTTCTTATATCTTGTATAAGACTGCTTCCGAAAGATCAAGCGTATAAGATTAGGATGGATGTATGCCACGCTATTAGAAATGCACGTACGCCCAAACCTAATGTGACATCTGAGGAACTGAATGATCTTATGGATTTGAATACAGATAAGTCCATTATAGTTACTAGAGCAGATAATGGTTCAGATACAGTAATTTTAGATAGAACAGTTTACGAGAATAAAGTTAGAGAGTTGTTAGATGAGGAAACATATCAAAAATTATCCCGATATCCTACCTCAAAAATTTCCAAAATTACAAATGATCTTATCAAAAGTTCAAATCTTTTGAATGAGGAGAAGTATCTTTTAACTGTTTCCGATTGCAAGGTACCTAAATTGTATGTATGGTTTGTCCAAAATCCACAAAACCAATGTCCCGTTAAGACCCATAGTCAATACGATTGGCAGTGCCAACTATTTAAAACCTTATGTAGGAAATACCAGTAGTTTCATCAAAAATTCTTCAGACTTTATTGATATTATAAAAGGTTTAAGTATTTCAGAAGGTGATATTTTGCTTAGTTTTGACGTGGTTTCTTTATTTACGAAAGTACCCATTCCTAAAACGATAGATATCATCAAATCCAAGCTTAATAGTGATCCCTTAGGTGACACGATAGCCAGATTATCCAAACATTGTTTAAAATCGACTTATTTCTTATGGAACGATAATTTTTATGAACAAAAATCAGGTTGTGCAATGGGTTCACCTCTAAGTCCTGTAGTAGCCAATTTGTTTACGGAAAATTTTGAACATGTAGCGATAAACAGTTTTCAGCTTAAACCAAAATGTTGGTATAGTTACGTAGATGACACTTTTGTTAATTGGCCCCACGGTATAGAAGAGCTGGGTAGGTTTCTAAATCATTTGAACAGTCAAAATTCCGACATAAAATTTACTATGGAATTAGAAAGCAATGGTAGTTTATCTTTCTTGGATGTCAACATTTACAGAACAAACACTGGACAGTTAGGACACAAGGTTTACAGAAAACCAACACACACAGACATATATTTACATGCCACATCTCACCACCCTCCTTCTCAAAAGAATAGTCTTATTAGGACGTTATTATTTGTTAGAACACAAAGGATATCAGACGAAAGTTCTGTACKAAAAGAAATATATCATCTTAAATCAGCGCTAGTGAGAAATGGTTATAGTAGTAAGAATATTTGGTCAGTTTTTAATAAAAGTGCTCATCCAAATCAAGTAAATTCTCAGCCACGACAAAGTAAATTGAAGTTGAGTTTGCCTTATGTACAAGGCCTTTCGGAAAAATTAAAGAGGATGCTTAGAAAACACGATATTTTAGTTGTTGATAGTATATATAATAATTTAGATAAAATTTTAAGTTCTACTAGAGATAAAGTACATTTAGAGAGTGAAGGTGTTTACAAAATTACTTGTCAAACTAAAAGAAAAGTAGGTACGCGTTTGAAAGAACACATACGTGATACTAGGTTGCAACAGATAGATAAATCTTCAGTAGCTAAACACTCATATTTAACTAAACACATGATTGATTTTGATAAAACAAAAATTTCACATAGAGAAAAATATTATCACAAACGTCTAATAAAATAAGCTATAGAAATTTGTAGGAATACTAATAATTTTAATAGGGATTGTGGAAATTATGAGTTAGGTGACATTTGGAAGGCTATTTTGTAGTTATCTTTTATCAAATAGTTCGTGTATATCTAGTAGGTAGGTAGTTCCTTTTTCATCGTTAGGTTCCTTTMTCATCAGGTTGACACGTTGTTTCTATGACGTCTCGCATCCTTGGTGATTTATTTACTTTCAAAATTTTGTTTGAACTTGTGTCAGGCAAATTTTGAGGTTCTTCGTCTTTGACAAAGATTACAGGTGTAATCGAAACGTCAGACTATTAATTTTTTGTCAGTGTTTTCAAGAGACAGCGATATATCCGACAAAATATTATCTTATATTATGGACGCTGAAAGCATTCACCCTCGTATAAGTAAATGATTAGTTGATCCACATATTATAAGTTTTATTTAAATTCCTTAAATTGTAATATACTTAATCAGGTTCTACTGTGTAACTTCTTTTATATTTTGAGAAGTATATATAGAGCGCATTTGCGAAATTGTGCGCATCATCCAATTCTTATACCAATTGAATATGATAGGGATGAAATTTATTTCTGTCAATATTCATGATACAGACTAATTGTCTCGTTCTTAGATGTGGATTTTGTATAACAACAGCAG
Organism: Rhyzopertha dominica; assembly: GCA_025024175.1. Taxonomy (NCBI): domain Eukaryota; kingdom Metazoa; phylum Arthropoda; class Insecta; order Coleoptera; family Bostrichidae; genus Rhyzopertha; species Rhyzopertha dominica. Next base: position 79,987,126 of record QCXZ01000137.1, on the reverse strand, counting down.
CTACTAAAACTTGATCTTCCTCGTGCGTTGTTCTTTATTGCAAAAAGCTTAGGATACCTATGGCCGATATCGCTTAAATTGCTTTTTAATGTATTTTGTACAAATGGTTAGCTCTCTTCTCATAAAGTAGGTAGCAAAAATTAGTAGGACTCTGTAGTGTAAAACTGATATTTGTTAACATACGTTAACGAATAATAGCTAAGCCTGACAACAGCGGTACAAGCGTTAAAATTAAATAGTGCGTGACTGCCAAATTTTTATTTAATCCGGAGAGAATTCCAAACTAACTTGGATTTATTTACGTGCAGTAGATTATGAATTAATAATAATTGTTCTGGCTGTAAATGAGAAAATATTGTACCTACTAGACATACACCTAGTTATTATTTCGTTAATAATTTATTAGCGTAACTTTTAACAAGAACGATGCGTTGTGGGGTAAATGTTTAAGTTACTATTATATCAATGTCAGAAAATTTACTAAAACAGTTCTTAAAGGTCAAATGGTTTTAGTCAAACACATAGGCCAAGCATCAATTATTATTGATAAGCTTTTTGAATGCAGAATTATTGAAACGTATCCAAATCTAATAGAACAAAGAAAAACTATGCCTGTGCCTATAATTTCCACTCTTCTATTAAATTTTGCATAAAGCACCAGATGCCCTATTTTGATCCCTTATCAGACGTTGAAAAAACATCAAAACCTCATTAGTAGTAATAACTGCTCTACATCAAAACTCATCGCAGTTGGCAGGAATTCCACTGTTCCCAAGAATTTCTTCATAAATACGTGCATGTAATTAATGAACATATTGATCGACAAACTGCGGTTGTAAATGACTGAGTGTGCGCGAAAGTTGGCGCAAAACGCAAAGCTCACCGAAACCATCAAAGCAAATCCAACCGTGTTAACAGTGATGTTGACCGACACAGATCGTCGTTTGTTTTTGGAAAGTAACATGGTTGGTTGACCTCTCGAATATGCATTCGATATGGAGCGCACTGGTGGTGCAGAAAATCGCATTGCTGCAGATTGCCATCGTTTTTGAGTCCGGCAATCGTGGGCTGACGTCGGCTCAGAACGCAGGTGTGTCGAAATTTTGCAATTTTTGAGTTTTGCCGTCGGTTCATTGATTTGCGAGAAGCATATGCACCCTTTTCCGCATAAATGCACGCATGGGGATCGTAAATTTTTTATTGTCGTCGCGCCCGTTTTCGGTCCTAGTTGGTACCATCCCCGGGGGCTGTGGTTTCACAACATTGTAATTTAGCGCTGTAATTTATTGAACTTGCAATTTGGATGATACTGTTACATTACCAACTGCACATTCTGGTAACAATAAATATTATTTGCATCTAGGTATAAAATACACAAAGAGATCAATCTCGAGATAAACGTCTGTAGACGTCGTCCAAGAAAACAAATTATTTGTGAGTAGTATACAGGATGGTCCATTAGTGTACGGAAGATTTATAGATTTATTATTATAGCTCTTTGAAATTCTACATCAAGGGCAAAATGGTACTAGAAAGTAAAAATATTTATTTTTATTCATTTTCAGCCAGATGGTCCAATACATTCTTATATTTTTTAAATTCTGTACTTAATAAWTTTCTGAAAAACGCTTTTTTAAAAAAATACAGGTGTCAAACCTGAAATTTAAAAGTAGTTTTTTTATGATATAATCCACAGTTTTGGAGGTATTGAGCTTTATTGTTCACATTACTATGAAAACAAATGAATATCGAGGGGTTTGTAACTTTCTAATCCCCCTAACTTTTTTTGACGTACGCCCGTGAGACCAGCGGATTTTTTTTCTAGTACAAAACTTCATTGTCATTTTTTGGTCTCGTGTAATTTTTAGACAAAATGCTTAGATTCGGAGGTAAACACAGTTTTGTGAAACTTTCCACCTTGTCCATAATAATGATTTTGCTCTCGTTGTAAATGGTTAATATTATTGATACGATATTTTCCACTGTAGCATGTAAAGCCAAATGATTGCCATATTGGAGCTCAAATTATGTATTTTTAAACGTTTTTGTCGTCTATGTATAGTTAACAAGATTTTTAAGTAGGCTTGGAAAAGACATTTATTACTAATAGGCAGGGTGGATAGTTTCACAAATCTAAGCATTTTGTCTAAAAATTACAAGAGACCAAAAAAACTGACAATGAAGTTTTGTCTCATGGGCGTACGTCAAGAAAAGTTTGGGGGGTTAGAAAGTTACAAACCCCCCGATATTTATTTGTTTTTACAGTAATGTTAAGAATAATTTAGGGGTACACTCAGATATAAATACTACAAACTCGTATCAAATTTCAACTCTATACGTCCTAAACTGTTGATTATATCGTAAAAAACAATTTTCAAATTTCAACTGACACCCTGTATTTTTTAAATGAGGCGTTTTTTGGAAATTTACCAAATAACAAAATCGTCATATTTTGGCCTCAAAAATGTAGAGTTAAACGGATGATGTACTAATTTGCAACACCTTGTATATTATTGCATATTTGGAATCCTAATTCAATATTGATGCCACTTTATGTAACGCACATAGGGTCTAAAACGCACGATTGTAAAATTGTTAAATTGTTTTCTAAATTTTGACAATTGGGGAAATTATTATATCTCTAAAGCATTTATAGCTGCAGGGGTGGGTCTCTATAAGAATAATCCTAGTAAAATTGCCTACTGACTAAAATAGTGTACGGAAAATTGCTGGATGTCTTCAATTAAAAATAAACAATATAAGGATGTATAAGCATCTGTCTTTGTCGAGGTATTCGCATATTTTTCTTAGGTACCTAGGTTTACCCTTCTTGGATATTCAAATAATCAATCCAAATATAAAAAACAACAGCATGGTTCTCTATTTTGACAGATTACAGGCATAATATATCGCCTATTTTTATCTGTGTTGTACATCTGTTTGATGTAAAGACGCAACAAAATTATGAAGACTTCATATTAAAATACAATATAGAACTATTTCACCAATTATTATTATTTTAGATAAAGAATATTTATACAACCAAAGGATGAAGGGGGTTATTCTACTCAAAAATTTAATGGCATAAGTTTCTATACTATTTTTGTCAAAACTCTAAAGTAACAAAGATACAGGCTGTCTAAATTATTTTTTCGATAATTTTTTAATAACTGTACTTCCTTTCCTTTTTCTTAAATTAACAATGATAACGTAAATGAACATTATTAGAGTGACGAAAATCGTTATTTGGCTGTAGAACGTGGCTGGCATTGTAGAAAACTATCTAATTGGACCATATTTTCCTTCCTAGATTGAATGCCGAGATTTATTTAGGCTTTCTAAGAAACGATTTGCCTGTTTTATCGGAAAAAGTATCTCTTCAAATAAGAATGTAGCTGTTTCGAGATGGAGCGCCACCCAATTTTAATACTGATGTGAGCGAGCACCTTGATAAAGCTAAAGCATCCTGACAGATGGATTGGACGTGAGGGTTATGTACAGTGGCCTGCAAGGCCTCTTTTGAGGCTATCTAAAATCCCTCGTGCATAAAACCCCCGTTCATAATGTTGAGGGACTATACGATTAATAGTTAAACAGAACATTGGTATATTAGTAAAAGTTCGTCGTAACTTCCTTAGAAGAGTGCATTTGTGTATTCACATCGAAGGAAATAATAATTGTGTTTAACTGTGCCAAAGTTGTTGATGTAAATGCACTTTGCGAATCCTACAAAAGAGAAGAAATTTCCATGTATTTGCTAGGCTGGTTTTTTTTCCAAAACGGCTTATTGCCTTGGTAATGTTTTTGGAAAAAAATCAAACTCCCGTTTTTCTTTTTACTTTTTACACACCCGCTTTCTCCGGGTTGTAAAAGCATGTATTTTTTACCATCTACACCATTTGATGATCTACAAAAAAGACCATCTGTCTTTACCACTATTTTAACTACAACGCTTTGAGTGTGAACAATGTTTAGTTACGACTCCTGATATTTTCTAGTAATTTTTATATTTGCAAGATTTTTCTAACAATTCCACAGTTTGACATATTATTTTATTTAATAAAATGACGCAGAATTACTCATTATTATATAAAACCGAACGATTCGAATGAAATGCTGGCCATGAATATTATTATAATTCCGCCATATGCGTGTCGACCAATCGTTATGAATAACCAAAAGCTCACGGAATTGCCCTCCGCTCGACAGTTCAACACCATACACATTAGCCGGAAACTATAACAGGTCGATTTAATTGAGTCCAGCCTGAGTGTGTCACTCAATTTTTACGTTGCCGGTCGTACTGGCAAAAAAGAGCTAATCAATAAAACGTGTTTGTATTATGCCTCGAGCATTGTATGCTTTGTATTCTTTGTAATGGTGAGCTGTTTTCTGAACAAACTGCTGGCCCATTTGTTCTGGATATTTTTGGGTTTAGAGATCTGGGTGAGAACAAAATGGAATCTAGCATGCATACACACAAGTAAACGACGAACAAAAATAGTTAATTAATTAATAACAGAAAGGGATATTTCGAAAATAAACTTTTTTTAATTGCGAAACCCTCTATCAACTATACATTTAGAACTAAGGAACTGTAATATCTTCTAAACAGTTTACTGCACCGTCGAATTTATAACGTCGAATAATACTCACAATTGTACTACTACTCACATACTACAACAAAAAAAAGGTAGTTACTCCACAATTTCACCCCCTTCCCGATAACCTACACTTACCCCAAAAACAATAGGTCACTTTAGATAGTTGAGATTGAAATGTATGCCAAATTTCAAGTTCATATGCTAAGTCTTTCGGAAGTTATCTTGTCCACAAACAAAATCACAGACAGACAGACAAGAAATTTTTTGCTCAAATTTTGTTTTTTACGTTTTCGGCCATTTTAAAGCCACTGAGCAAACAAAAATTTTTGAAAATTTTTATCGTGGTACAGTACTTCCCATCCGTTGAATGTGGACGTAATTAACTGTTGTAAGGAAAGTTTAAGTAATTTTTTTAAAGACAAATGGAGCTTCATTATAAGGAAATTAATAAACGCCTAGTGCTTATGAAATCTTTTAAAACATGACCTGTATTTTGAGGAATGTCATACAAAGAAACAACTTTTGGAGGTTCTAAAGACAAAATGTTTTAATAAAATACTCCGAATTGATAGTTTGGCTTAAGAACACGGGCACACAGTTTTACGGTTATGGTCGTATCACTGTATATACTTTATTCAACTGAAATGATTTGCCAGGAACATAAGAGTCATGTAAGCAAAATTTAGTGATAGCTCCATACAAACTAGCTAAGAAGTTACAAATAGCGTTTTTTATAAACATAAACTTGCGGCTTTGAACTCGTACTTAATAGATTAGTCAGTTTTCTATTATCAAAATCTAACTTTGAAAAAGAACTCAAACAGGTATATTAAGAATGTTGCAATTCATAATGAGTACTCTAGTAAATTACTTAGGAAGATACAGCACTAAAACCAGTAGGTGCAACCACTTTATCTTAACTAACTGCTGTGGAATATACATTTATGAAAATTCCTTTTGAATCCGAGCTTAACAAAGTATTGTAATGCATCCTAAAACCTATTGGCATTTACACCCAAGAATGTTATTACAAATCTTTTAGGAAACGCGAAGGATAAAGTAGATGATAAAGACAAAGCAGCAGGTTTCGACCATGTCTTCTAAATGCATCCCATGTTCCCATGGACCACTCACTGTAAATAACGCAGTACAAATTACATTTTGTTATAATGGATTTATTTGTAATGAGTTGTACTTAATGTTAAATTGAAATTAAACAAAAACTTTTTAAAAAAGCTAAATTTAATCAGTTATAAGTTAATTGCAGAATTTGTAATTTCCTGCAACCATTATTTACTAAACCTCTACTTCACCAATCTCTTGCCTAGCGTTTTAAATATCGTGCAAAATTAATCGTAGTTTCGTAAAAATACAAATTAATCCCTTTTTCGTCAACTCTATATGCCACCAAGTAAAGAACCAGAAATCTGCTTTACACCCAATTTAGCTTAACAGTTCGGTTCCAGATCCTAGTGGGTTCTCCGGCCGAAAATTTGGGGATCCATGCGATAATGGCTTCAACCACTGTGAATTTGAAGGATCGTTTTGCGATTACGGTACACGACGATGTAGATGTGCAGACGAATTTACTGTCACCAATCACATCAACAAATGTGGAAAACGTAAGTAGTAAACATAAACGGCCAAGTAATTATAAATATATTGGTATCAGCGCCATTCGTTACCATCCCCAACAGTAAGCGCTTAAAACATAAAATATAAATATACAGGGAGAGTTGGGGGGAAACAAGAGGCGGCATTGCCCACTATAGAAAATTGTTTCTTATCTAAAAAACATATACTTCATTTTCATTTTCACTTCAAATAAATGTTTTTTTCGGCGGGTCCGTACTTAATCCTCAAGTCAATAATGTCTACTTGTGGTGTTCAAAACTAGTTATACCTGAAGCATACACTCTTTGTTATTTCAAAAGGAATACTCCGTGTATTATTACACTTTTAGGTTTCGTATTGAAACGGATTGAGTTTGATAAGCATTTGTACGATCTACATTAGATGAGTGATTCACACACATTCAGTTTTTCACAGAATCAGATATATCATGTTCAATGCTAAAAACATTTGATTACTTTGTTGTTTTGATACTCCGTCGGTTTACTTCGATAGTGAGTAAATGTTTATTGTGAAATTTCATGATTAAAGTACGAGTACTTACAAAAATGCAACACTTATACAAATTTGGAATATGCAAATATGAAGTTTGTTTATGATTTTTGAGATGGAAATGTTACAGCTGATCTTGCTGAATATCGTCAAGAGTTTCAACCGGGACATTATAATAAAATGTATTTATGAGTGTTCAGTTCTCCGAACGAGGTATTGGACAAACTTTAGGGGAAGTATTTTTCAAGAACATGCGCGCAAATGAAGTCAAACAAAAATTTTTAAATTGCCCGCCGATTTTTGTGAATCTGAAATTGCGCACAACACTTATTCAAATTAAAAAGTGCTAACTAGCTACGTCACCGTCGGAAGTACCTGTCTAAAAATATCGTAGACATCTATCTACAAATTGAATTTCAAAGTATCAAGCGTACCTACCTACATTGGTACTAAAAATAGAAATGCTAACATGCTTATGCTCACAACAAACGAACCTCAGTGTGTTTGATATAGTATACTTTTAGTCGAAGCAATTAGCAAAGGATGCCATAAATCTGTTTCTATAGTTTCATTCGCGTCTATGCGTTGTATTTTGATCTAAAAATAAAATGTTTTAAAAATAGTGCTTCATTCCTGATTCCAGTTCATTAGAAACTGAAAAAAATACTTACAATTTATTGAAGTATAAAGAAAACATGTTTTAACATATAGATTATATTACACTTTTCGGCAAAATTAATTTAATGATTTAAAAATTAATTAACAGTTACAAAACGTGACATTTTTTGATAGCTACTATAGTCACTGAGATACGAGTGTCAATAGAAATTGGTTGAATTTTAAAAATTGGCGGCTATAGTTTACCACAAAATTTTGAAGGAAAGTACCTAGACAACGCCAGGTAAAGAAAACACCTAGTATCTCTTAGAAAATAGAAAATATACAAATGTTATTTTATGAAAATAAAGTTGTTTAGTTGTTAAAGTCAACCATTTTGTTTTATTTATCTCAGTGAGCCTCAAAAGTCTCCATGGCCACTTTTAAGAACTCAGTCTGTAAAATAGCTGTTCTAGAGACCTCATATAAGAATTATTACTGTTAACCAAATTTTCAAATACAGGCCAGAATTTCTTTAAAGGCTATTAATTCAATACAAATACCGTATCATGTACTGTGAATCCTAAGCCGTAACTGCACTAAACTAATAATTGTCCAACTCTATAGTTGTAGGACTGATCTATGAAACAACTTTTATAATGAGTTTCATAGATCTTTAACTTACAACCACAGGGTGCCCCACCTAAAACTCCCCAGGCTCGTATGTTCTTTATTCTTTTTATGTATAGCCTTCAGTTATATGTCAAATTATAGGTCTTTTTAAACTCTTTAAAGATAGCTTGATAAGTATTCAAAAATTTTTTGCAGATTATCATATTTTGTATTTAAAGTTAATTTTTGTAAATATTTTTTAACCTTACCTCGTATAATAAATGTTGCCTTCTTCAATTTGTGTCATTATCATGAATGCGTAATTTTTACTCCTTCTTAGTGAAAAACAAGAAAAACTAGTCGCCGTCATGTTCTTGAAATAGGATTGTTCAGAATTTTTAAGTGTGAGTTTAGTAGCTTATTACGGTACAAATTGTGTCTACATATCCATCGCTGCAAACCAAACCCCAAAATATTAACTGACTTTTAAATAAATCAAGTACAAAGCTCGTTCTAAAGAGAGAGAGGCTAGGAAATGAAACCCTGTGACGAGGCTAGTACGTGATGTAGAAAACCAAACTAGCCTAATGGCAGGGTTTCATTTTCTAGCCTCTCTCTCTTTCGAACGAACTTTATACTTGATTTATTTAAAAGTTGCTCAAAATTTTGGGGTTTTCTGTGCAATGATGGGTATGTAGGCATAATTTGTACCATAATCAGCTACTAAACTAACACTTAAAAAATTGTGAACGGCCCTATAACAGAACATGGCGGAGACTAGTTTTTCTTGTTTTACACTAAGAAGGAGTAAAAATTACGCATACATGGTAATGACACAAATTGAAGAAGACAAAAATCGACATCCAACTATGACGCAATATTTATTATACGGGGTAAAGTTAAAAAATATTTGCAAGAATTAACTTTAATTGCAAAATAACAATCTGCAAAAAAACAAATTTGGACCCCCACTATGCTATTTTTAAGAGTTCAAAAAGACCTACAATTTGACATATAACTTAAGGTTGTACCTAAAAAAACAAAGAAAATACGAGCCTGGGGAGCTTTAGGTGGCGGACCCTGTATATCACTTCAAATGCTAATGTCTGCCAATAATCATTTTTTTTAGCTGCTGCGGTAAACGGTACCTGCTCGTTCACTGAGGAATGTGAAGCCTTCTTGGAAGAAACGGAATGCCGAGATGGGGTGTGCATCTGCAGGTTTGAGAAGTTACCGGTTTTTCGAAAAGATGGCAAAGTAGAATGCATAGGTACGTAATTATACACGCGATAGTCGTATTTAGCCTTTATGTATTCTTAAACTTCTATTTCAGCCGAAAATAGTAGCGTGGAGACACCAAGGTACATAGATCCAACCATGATCGGCATCCTGGTAGCGATGGTGCTAATGTTCATCATTATTTGTATAGTCATGCGGCTCTTCAGCAAGTAAGAGCTTTTTAATTTTTTAATAATAACCTTGCGTTTTAAATATACTGGATCAGCTTTATATTTGTTATTGAGAGGGAACAAGCAAACAAACGAATCCGAATTAGTTTTCCTGCTTTTAAGCGTATGAGAAGTATTTTCCTCTTATTTATTTTCCTCTATTTAAATTATGTCCTTTACTTGTTGCAAATATTTTGTTATGCTTTATGATATGTGGTTTTTTTGGGATGATGGCTTTAGGGAAAGTTCTGAGGTAAAGTGAACACATCCCCAGTAGCATTATATATTGATGTTACATAGGCCCAACCCTACATTGGTTGGCTATACATTATATTGAATTATTATAATACTCCAATATTAAACCAATATGAACACTTCGGTAAATAAAAATTAATATTGGTATAACACAAATATCAAATTTTTAGCCAATATTAAAAATTCTATATAATACCCACATATCACCAATATAAACATTTAAATGATTAAAAATTAACATTGGAATAACATAAATAATAAATTTTTAGCCAATATTAAAATTTGTATATAATACCCACGTACCGCCAATATGAACATTTCGGTGATTAAAAAACAACATAGGTGTGATATAAGTGAGAAATTTAGATCCAATATTAAAAGTAATATATAATACCAACATAGCACCAATATGAACACTTCGGTAATTAGAAAGTAACGTTGGTATATCATAATTAAGAAATTATCAGCCTATATTAAAATTTTTATATACTACTCATATACCACCAATATGAACATTTCGGTGATTAAAAATTAATATTGGTGTGATATAAATGAGAAATTACATGTTAATATGACCTAAATAAGGAATTTATAAAAATTTATAAAATTTGTATATAATAGTTACATACAACCAATATTTAATACTTAACATTTAACACTTATGATATTACCGTAATGATGTCGCGAATTACATTTTTTCTAGAAACATATTTAAATATTTATACCGTTAAAGTAGGTACTAATATAATATATAATATAATAATATATAACTCATTATTTAGTATACGTGGGTGAATGCTTTCAGCGTCCATAATATAAGATAATATATTTTCAGAAAATCGCTGTCTCTTGAAAACACTGACAAAATTTTGTTTGAACTTGTGTCAGGCAGATTTTGAGGTTCTTCGTCTTTGACAAAGATTACAGGTGTATTCGAAACGTCAGACTTATATTTCTTTGGTCAGTGTTTTAAAGGGACAGCGATTTTCCGAAAATATATTATGTTTCATTATTTAGTGATTGCCAAATACAATGATTTACATGGAATGCTCGATTTGTAAAGAAATAATTTGGTTAAAAGTGTGCACAAAAATCCCATTTTTATCGGACTTTTAGTGTTTAAATGGAAAAACATACACAAATTTCTTTGACATAATTTACTCAGAAAAATACTTTTTAATAGTATCAAAATTTAGGTATGGTTCTAGGAAAATGTAATTCGTGACGTCATTAACGTAATTTCCACAATTTTGTCGTAAAATGGATTCTTCAAGGTCCTACATCGAATATATTGGCGTTAAATTATTTAGTAATATAAAACCTATATGTATAACTAATATACAACCAATACAAAATATGTAACTCTCATTGGCTAAATATTGGAGGTTCAACATTAGAAACACATGAAAAAAATATTGGTCTCAAATTAATTATCAAATAAAATTATTTATTAGTGTGATACTTATATGTATAAGCAGTATTCAACCAATATAAAAAAAAACGTTAACACTTTGTAGATTTACCCAAGATTGTAATTAATATTATGCCAATATAGCATTGCTACCAGGGATTGTACGCCGAATACTAAGAAAATGTCCGAGACTTCTTCCTCACCATAAAACAGCTCGTTTGAAATTTGCTCGTGGGAATATGAATCGAAATTGGGAAAATGTAAACCAAAACTACAATTAAACCTCGAATTAAACCGTTATTATTCTTTTTAATTTCATCTCTGATGAAAAAATTTAGTCTTGATGGTCCAGATGGTTTCAACTGATATTGGCGAGATTTGAGGAGACAACTCGAAACGAAACTTTGGAGGTGGTACATTAATGGTATGGGGTGCCTTTACAAAAGCAGGCGTTTTAACATTGGCTTCTCCATCAACACGAATGAACAGTCAAGAGTACATTCAAGTTCTTGAGACAATTTTAATGCCTTTTTTAAATATCAATTACGAATGAGACTTCATTTTCCAACAAAATAATGCGAGGATTCATGTCAGTAGAGAGTCGATGGCTTGGTTTGCCAACCAAAATGTCGAATTCTTAGAGAGCCCCTCTTGTTCACCTGACATGAACCCAATTGAAAACCTTTGGGGGATCTTATACCGACAGTATGCCACCATAAATGAACTCTAAAATTCATTACAAGAGGTTTAGGCCAATTCATATTCATTTGAGGGGCAAAGACACATAAATATATATGATGGATCATTATGTGACCATGTGACTTGTTATGTACTAATGTACACTGTAGGTTTACTCCATAAGCTAGATTATTATAAATTTGTATCTATAAAAATAACGATTTTATTACAGCGAAAAAGCAATGACGTCAAATAACCTCTTGGGCGAATTGCCAAATGTTAATTTGAATGATGCTGAAATTAAACACATGAACTGGAACATTTTGTTCTTTATGACTACATGATCATTAGGGGGGAAAACATAATTTGAATCTTTCGATTACATCTTCATAGATAAAACCAACACACTACTTATAATGCTTGTGTACAGGGCGAGGTTTAGAGAAAACCGTACAATTTTCAACACCCCCAACCCGCGCCTGATGAACGCATCTTTGCTCAAAGCAGACAACAAACATCACGAAAGAAGGGATTCCAAATCAAGCATAAAGGGACCAAGTCGCCAAGCTAGTTTAATGTCATTAAAAGCACACCCCCCTGGTTCTCACGGTAAGTAACCGCAGTAGGGCCCGCGAAAGATATTAATTTCCATTTTGCTGCAGAACTAAGAAAAGATTCGGCCAACGATAGCGGTAGTTCAACACCAACCGTCCGCTCGCCGAAGCATCTTCCGAAGGACCACGGGGTACACCAGCACCAAACTGAAGACGTTTAAGGACGCCAGGTCCACAGATATTGCCACAAAATATACTCCGTAGTTGAAATTCTCACTCCATCCATAACTGTGCTTAAGAAACCTTTGCCAATCAATATGTATAACTGCAAAAACTCTTTTGAAATCTCGCGTAGCCATATACTGCACACGTGTTTAGACTGACGTTTTCTCGTTACGAATCACAGTATTTGCTAAGGCTGTAATAATAAGAGTGGGGTCTGTCCGCGATTAGAATGTGACCAAAAGTGCTTATCGCTTTAAGCTTCAAAAAGCTGCATGCTTCGACATAATATATTGCTCTTCGGTGGCATTTTAACCAGCGGTCAAACAGTTGGAGGTTTGTTCGAACTCTTTAAAACATGAAATACATGAAATGGTGTGAAACTGATACTGTTTTATTGTGTCTGAACGATTCATTTAGGAAGCATAAATAAGGTGTTTGCTAAACAATTCTATATTAATAAGGGCACTGCATAACTAAATTTTATACTCCTACTTCATTTAAGAAGTGAAAAATAATGGGAAAATTTTTTACTTCTTTTATACGTAACAAAAATATACTGTAAACTTGCTATTCTATATAAATAAAAATTATAAAGCATGATCACAGTATTATTTTATTACATCTTATGTAAAAGATTATTGTTTCTTAACCATCCTTTTATACATTAATCATTAAGTACTTATGGATTTATATCAATTTAGACCTGCGCGATGGCTACAACACAGGATAAAACACCACCTCATGGCATGAGGAAAGTGCGAAATTATTTAAATAAACTTAATCCATGTCAAGATTTACCTGCCATTTATCTTTTAAATGTGACATGTGGAGTAATTACCAGTTGTACGATATTCAATAAAATCGGATATAAATAAATAACTAAGTTATAACTGTACAGGTCGTCGTTTCTGAGTTATGGACACAAACTTGTGTTTCCTTAAATGAAAGTCATAGTTGGCTAAGACTTTATTGAAAAGGCGGATTTAATTGTCTTTAAAATGTTTGTTAAACAAACGAATTATAACACTGTTTTTAAATCACATAGTAAGCCTTGAAAACAATATACTTATAAGTTGTCGCTGTCGCCCACTTTTTCTAATTTCTATCCAGGGTATCCTACATTATACTTGATGTTTAACGAATGAAAATGACCCTGACGAAATTAAAAACGCAACCCATTTGCAGAGGTAACATTGATAATTGTTCATCGTCTTAAAAAATATAAAACGTAGAGAGCTCTATAAATTCGTAAATTTTGACATAAACTTCAATCATTTGCTTTAAGTAAATTCGGTATTGTAAAACAAATTTTATTTTTCAAAAATGTTTAATCAATAACATTGATGTAATAGATGTCGCCCTCCGCTGTTTTCACAAGCTTGAATTCGTGCTCAAAACGATCTTTTAACATGCATTAACATTTCTTGAGTAATGGAACTCCATGCATTACGTATTTTATTTTCTAAATGTTCTACACTTTCAATTGGTGTTTGGTATACTTGCTCTTTTACCATTCCCCACAGAAAAAAATCCAAAGGAGTAAGGTCCGGGCTTCTCGGTGGTCTTCCATCTTCCTATCCATTGGTTAAGCAAAACCAAATTAAGATGATTTCGCACTATTCTATGATAATGCGCAGGTGCCCCATCTTGTTGGAACCATAGATCTTATCTTACTTGTAAATTTACATTTTGGAGTAATACCGGTAAAATGTTTCTTAAAAAATGCCGTTTAAACTAACGCGAAAAACATAAGTCCCAACAATTTGATTCCCCAATATTCCGCACCAGACATTCGTCGAGTATATAGTTTGAAAATGTCCTTCTCGAATCCAATGTGCGCATAATAATGCATGTTATATTTATTAACTCCAGCAGCATTATTAGAAAATCTTGCTTCACCTGAGAAGCAAATTTGTCATAAAATCTCACATTCAAATTTTGGTGATACGGATGAAATTGATTGCCTTTAATTATTCAGTGTACTGAAGACAGACTAATACCGGTTGCTCTTGAGACTACCCTTTGACTAATATGAGGATTTTCGTCAATCCTTTCCAATACTCTAATTTCATTGTCAGGGCCTGTTGCTGTTCTTTCTTTTGACTTTTTCAGTGGTGGCCAGTTTGTCCTTAAAGTTAATTCAAGTCTCTTGAAAATTGTATCGGCAGAAGCTTTTCTATTTGGAAAACGTTGTCTGTATAAACGGGCAGGAGCGGAAGCATTTTTCTTGCATTCACCATAAATCAAAATCATATCTATATTTTCATCTTTTGAATACAGTGACAGGAACCATAGCGCATAGCCGTCATGGATTCCCAATTTATTTTTAAAATAATACCATTATGTAAAATAACCACATTGGATATGAGAATCTATTTTGGGTTGCATTTTTAATTRCGTCAGGGTCATTATCATTCGCGAAACATCCTGTATGGTCCAACCTCTATTTCACAGTATAACTTTTTTGAAATAACGCCCGCCTACCGAGATATTCACTCTTAAACATGGAAGAAGAGAAACAGTTTTTCAAAACTATCACTTAGACTGGTTGATATAATATCATCAAATTTTGGTTATTATTGCAGTGGAAGTTGTGAAAATGACGTGGACATTTTTTAAATAAATGTTAGGGGGGTATTTTTTAATACCTTTTTTTGTCTCGGCCTTGTAAACAAAAAAAGACACTTTGTTCACGTGGCTAAAATTGACTCTATCCGAGAAAATTGCAGTTGAATGTTAAGGTTCATATTTTCACTGCTTAACTAAAATCATTTGTTTTTGTCAAATAGGCCATGATAAATAATAAAACTGTGTTAGTTGTCACTATTACATTGACATACCTTCATTATTTGTTGCAAAAATTCTGAAACAATAATAATAATGGAATATTCATATAATAAATAAGTACGCTGGCTGCATTTAATTATTTCGTATAACTGAAACTTCTCATTTTGAAAATCGCTTATTATAACAATTATTATAAATTTTATTTTAAAATGTTAAAATAGGAGCCAATTTGATAAAAACAAAATGATATTAGTTAAGCAGGGATAATGTGAAACCCAACATTCAACTGTAGTTTTCTCGGTAATTTTCAATTTTAGCCACATAACAAAGAGTATACATTTTTGTTCAAAAGGCCCAAATATTAATAGAACACACCTTTTTAGAGATTTACCTGGCTGTTTTAAAGTTTTAAAATGTAGGGGTTGGCCCCCTCCCACCCCACTACCAAACATTTATTTAAAAAATGTGCACATCATTTCAACGGCTTCCACTTTAAATATTAATCAAAATTTGATGAAATTATATGAATCAGTTTGAGATATTATTCAAAAACTATTTCTCAGGTAATAACAATATTTTCTTTCTATGTTTTCAAGGTTTACTATGTGTTATACCTCGTTTGTTTTTTTTAAGTTGGTTAGGTGAAATCATTTTTAAGAGAAAAAAYCTTTATCTGTGTAGTCATATAGCTAACTAACTAAACTGAAGTTTGGATAACTCGAAAACAACAGTCTATATACTAAAAAAGCAAGTGAATGGTTTATTTAGATCATCCTAATACAACTGTAATTTTTATCTAAGTAAAAGTTTTCTCTAGTTCTGCTCTTTATTGAGATGCTCGTTTATTTGAATTAAATTACGTAGTACTAAAATACTRAAAGGGTATTTTATGCAGTGCTAGGTATCTTCTATTTTATTTCAGTAAACTATGTAATTTTGCTCAGTAAGATAACGATTATTAGAAACACGTGACAACACCGCCTCCTACTGTCAACGTCATCCAATAAACGTCACAGAAACTTTTCAACATTTTCCAGAAGTTCATCGAAAAACTCGTGGTCGTTTCCTGTCCTTGTCAGGCTGTCACAACTTGAGTAACAGTGGCAGGCGATTTTCGCATCATTGCTACGTGCAAATAAAGTCGTAAATTGCGGAAGCTTTTCACCGTACACCATCGAACATTCCAGATTCTTAGCCACGGTTCTAGCGAATCGAGAGCCAGTTCGTTGTTCAGAAATTCGTGAGTTGTTGGTGCAGACAGCAAAGCGGAGATTTCCCAAGAACAAAAGGTGCAATTGAATCTGATTTTTTACTGTTTTAGAGGTAAGAACGTGCCCCTAAATATCGATTAACATGAAATAACAGCTATCCGTGCTTAGGTTTCTAGCGAATCGATAAAAAACATGGTGAAGGAGACGAAATTTTACGATATCCTGGGCGTAAAACCAGGATGTTCCGCTGATGATTTAAAGAAGGCATACAGGAAGCTCGCCCTCAAATACCACCCGGACAAAAACCCCAACGAGGGTGAAAAATTCAAGCAAATCTCCCAGGCCTACGAGGTGCTGTCCGATCCAGAAAAGAAACGCATCTACGACCAAGGTGGCGAGCAGGCATTGAAAGAAGGGGGTGGTGGCGGTGGCTTTTCCAGCCCGATGGATCTCTTCGACATGTTCTTCAGCGGCGGGGGAGGCTTCGGGGGACGCAGGGGCAGACGAGAGCGGAGGGGCAAGGACGTCGTGCACCAGCTCAGCATTTCGCTGGAGGAACTGTACAAGGGAACCGTCCGGAAGCTGGCGCTGCAGAAGAACGTTATCTGTGATAAATGCGAGGGCAGGGGTGGAAAGAAGGGGGCGATGGAACAGTGCACGACGTGCAGGGGAACCGGGATGCAGGTGCAGATACAGCAGTTGGGGCCAGGTAAGGCGATAATAATAGAAAATAAACTGATGGCTCAATGAACTTTTTTACCTTATTTATTCATGTATTGTAAATTCAGGTAGAATATCATATTTGGCATCATATCCATTGTGGAAACCACTACTTTTTGAAAAAAACAGGTATTTATATCTAAGGGTTGCCACAAAGAATTTTGAAATATAAGTTTTGATTCCAAAAATATATCATACACGACTTTTGGTACTTATGTAATACAAATATTCTATAATTAATAACGTACATATCTAGCTTGAAACATACGTAATACTAACTACTACCAATTGCGTTTCTTACAACATGTCTATCTTTTAAAGCGAAATCAAAAAACCTGTTTCCTACATCATTCTACTCAATCAAGTTCTACACTTGATCTTGTTCCTTGTTCGATGAATAAATCCTTTTAGTATATTACGCTGTTGAAGCACATATACTAAATACAAATGTTAGAAGTTTATTAATATTCGAGAGATCGCACTTGGAAAGTATAATATAGCCACTTCTCTACCTCTAATCATTTTTTAAACCCACCATTATGATTTTTGATCAAGTTCAGTATTTTATGTTTTATATACTTTAAGTAGCCGTGGAAAATATATCATTTTTAGACATATTTCATATTCGAAGTCATAACATAGTTATAACAAAAATATATAAGAATGATATACTAAATATACTACAAAATGATATATTAACATATGTTCTTTTTCTTTTAGTCTAGAAATTATAAGCATTTACATTATTTGTTAAAAATTTTACGCAATTAGAAATTTGGGAATTTACCTAAGTTGGTTTTGAATGCTTACTTAATTGTCAAATCCATATTGATTTGTCAAAATCACAAAGGTTTTTCTGAGTTAGCATGAATTTTCTACTGCAGAATGTGCAAACACTATTTAAACCTGTGGATTAAGTAATGGTAATACATGACATGCAGTACGAGAATATGGACATAGATTTCCAAAGCGACACCAACCTGCTAGGTCAGTTTTTAGTGCATCATTTCGCTGAATTAGGGAAACGGATCATCCAGCTCGAGACAAAATCAAGAAAATATTGTAGATGTTATTTTGGAGAACCCTTGGGGTGGCATTTTCAATAATAATAAATGATCGCTTAAATGGAAAGTTGTACAGACAACTTTTTGATCATATGCTTTATGATTTAATACACGAAGTACCACTTAATGTAATCACTGATATGTAATACCAGCATGATGGTGCACCACCGCATATAGGCAGAGAAATAATTACTTAAATAAATGTAAATAATAATTAAAATGCTTATAATTTCTAAACTAAAAGAAAAAGCACAATTTCATTGCTATACTCTTGAAGATAGACTCATAACTGAAAATTACAATTAACTGTAAAACAGTCCAAATGTTGTGTTACTACTACAATAAGTATTTAGGTAAGTACTTGAGCAAATTCACATCTTCCGTATAATTTTTACCTTTATTATTGTGATCTTTAGAATGTATTTCATGAGTATGTAGCGTTTTTTTACTTAAAATGCTTTTAATTTTTCAGGCATGATCCAGCAGATCCAAAGCATGTGTCCGGACTGCCGTGGCCAGGGCGAAAGGATCAATCCGAAAGACCGTTGCAAGCAATGCCAGGGCAAGAAGGTGGTGCGAGACCGCAAGATTCTCGAAGTGCACGTCGACAAGGGCATGGTCGACGGTCAGAAGATCGTGTTCAACGGTGAGGGCGACCAAGAACCCGACCTGGAACCCGGCGACATAATAATCGTCCTCGACGAGAAGGACCACCCGGTCTACAAACGCTCCGGAAACGACTTGATACTGCGCCAAGAGATACTGCTGGTCGAGGCCCTGTGCGGATTCCAGAAGGTCATACGTACGCTCGACGATCGTGACCTGGTTATAACGGCGGTCCCGGGCGAGGTCACCAAACACGGCGACGTGAAGTGCATCCTGAACGAGGGCATGCCCCAGTACAAGAATCCCTTCGAGAAGGGCCGTCTGATTGTGCAGTTCCTGGTCGTCTTCCCGGAGCAGATCCCGCCGGAAGTGATCCCCACCCTGGAGAACTGCCTGCCTCCCAGGCCGGAAATAATGATTCCCGATCAGGCGGAAGAGGTGCTGCTGCTGCCATTCGACCCGGAACAGGAGGCCAGAAGACGGCAGCACAAGAACGCCTACGATGAAGATGATGAGGGTCACGGCCCGCAGAGAGTACAGTGCGCCACTAACTGAGCATCTAGGAATTAACTAAATTGTCATAGTATTCCATTCAACGCTGTGCATATGTTGTCATGAGTGTCTAGGTAATTTATTTGCTCTCGTGATAGGTTTTTGAGGATTTTTTTCTTATTTAATAAATGTCCCGCCAAACTGTTTCCTTGTTTATTTTGATTGTGTAAGCGTAAACGATATATTACATAGCACTATAGGACGAATCAAATTGCAATGATTTTTTACATTGTTTTTTTGTTATAATTAACGTGTACCGTTTTTTTAAATAAATTCATGGTGCAAGATTATTTTAACCTTTTTTTTGTGTAAACGGGGAATTACAAATTCGATGTATATCAGTATTATGATATGATATGGAAAACATGAATGTATCCTAAAATCACTAATATGGTGCTTGAAACGTTTACAATGTACGCCATGAAGAAAAAAAAAATGGAAAAAACTTGCATGCAAATATTTTAGGTTGATATTTAAAAGTCGCAATTACTGATCGTATAATGTGTAAAAGTCATTTTGACAATTGGATGTAGAGGTATTGATTCAATATGCTGCGGTATTTTTTAAGAGCACTGTAAATATCTTCTTTCTGCCGGTTGTAGATACTTGTCCTCTCTCTACCTCCTTGGGAGTAGTATCTTCTGTTTAAAGATATTGTCACTTCATCACTGGATAATTCAACTCACAAAACAGCTCTTTGCACATTCATTTGCACTCACTACACATACGCACTTATTAGAGCTATTACGCTATTAGAGCACTATAAGTATCTTCTTCCACCATGGTCCATGATACACCAAGAAATTTTTCTAAACTTCTTTCTTTTAATTAAAAAGCAATCTTCACTGAGATTCATGTATGCGAAGAATTGTCTGCGGCCCCAACCACACCGCAGACTGTAGCTCCCAATCCAAACTAAAATGGAGCTTCCTTAAAATATGACTAAACTCTAATCTTTAAAATTCTGATCACTGCCAGATTTCATATATTGTTGAAGCCAAAGGATGGGTTGAATTAGATAAGATGTAGTGTATATTGTGACCACAAAATTGAGAACAAAGCTTGTCCTGTAGTCTGCGTCCAAACAGAATACATCAGTAACTGGTTGACTGCGTCACCATAATCTCCATGTACATGCTTGTCTCCCTCCGTACCTCCCTGGGTCTGTTTAAATATTGTCACTTCATCACTGGATAATTAATTATAATTCAGGGAACGGCACCTTGCACATTCACTTGCACTCACTACGCACAAAAAACACGTTAAATCACCTGTTTTAACACAAAAACAAGCACTACGGAGCACTAAATATTTTTAAAGAGCATTGTAAGTAGCTCCTTTCTTGCTGGTTAAAGCCAACAGATGTTTGTTTAGTTACATACCTTCGAAAGAACACATGACACTAATATAATACACAGCCACTTTTCCCACCCTCCAAAAAATACGAAAATTCCAAATGTGCAAAGTCAACTATAACTACAAACAAAAAGGAATCATAGGAAAAGCACTCACCCGGCCAAATACTGCATCATGCAGTCTTACCCCCCACGATAAGACTTCCTMTAACWAAAGAGAACGACTGTTAAAAAATTAAATATACGAAGGCAGTTTTTTGTTGTGAAMTCCAAGAAATTATCTAAAAGGTATAATTGAATAAAATGTAAAAAGAAGCTAGTCTTCTGAACTAAACCAAGCTTTCGGTAGGCTTTATTTCGCACCTTCTTCAGGGTTGCTATAAATAGTATAATTACAATATAATATGGGTCGTTTTATACAGTGAAAGTTAATTACTGCCTGAATTGAGTTCTTATGAAGATGCAAATGCGCTGGATGGCGTTCAGCAGCATTACATAGTTTACTTACAATTTTTGAGACATCAACTTTAAAATGACAAATTATTTAATTTGTTTTCCTCTGATAAAAAATTTATTTGCAACGAAAAAAGAGGACGAAACAGTCTGGTTCAATAAATATRATCCTTTATATCAAAAAAGAATTTAAAATATTACTATATCAAAATTATAAAATTTGATTCGCTTCTTATAATTTAGTAAATAAGTATAAATTACACTCAAATTTTGTATATCCGTTTTTTTGTTAGTACTGTTATCTGCTAATATTTATTATTTCCAATATAAATCTTTTGCCTAAATTGTGTTCTTTTCCTACTATATTTATATTTCCAAAATCAATTTCGTGTTGAGAATTTCCTAAAACATGGCCGGAAAAAGCACATCTATCACGTTTTAAACGGATATCACTTTTATGTGATATCCTTGGCAAGATGTACAATTAATTTTGTAAATCACATCAGTATTATTTAGTAATGGCGTTTTATCTTTTAATTTTGTATTCAGCGGACCTACTAACTTCGTACTCTTTTTTTACAATATTTATGTTATAATCTGATAGATTATTGTAGTATAGTAACACTACAAATTTTTTTGGTTCAATATTTCCTTGTAAGTTATTTGTTACTTTAATTTCCTCACTTTGCACTTTCGAATTGTTACTATAAAGCAATTTAGTTACTAGTTTTCTTGGGCATGCATTTTTTATAAGTAATGATTCTAAAAATTTTAAATTTTTGTACCTAAAGTCTTTATGATATAGTGTTTCTATTCTATTTTTCATTTGAACTATAAAATTTATTTATATAACGGCCAGAACTAGTCGGTTTTATATACCAGTCCAAGATTATTCTATTGTTTTGGTCTCTGATAACTTTACTATCTAAAAAAGGACATAATTGACATGCTCATGTTCAATGGTAAAAGATAGATGTGTATTGTAACTATTGAAAGCTTGTAGGATTTCCTGTGAGCCATGCAACGGTAAATATAAAATTATATCATCTACGTATTGATAAATAAATGGTAAATCAAATGACAATTTTGGTATGCACTCCTTTAATAATTTAGTCATTACTAAAGATGCAGGTGTAGGACCTGGACCCCATAGGGCAACCAAAAGTCTGAGAACAATATTTTCCTTGAAAACAAAAATAATTGGTATCAAAAAGGAAAGTAATGATTTTGATAAAGTAGTTCAAATTGATATTGGTATTGTGAGATACTAAATCCCAGTTTTCTGTGATGATAGAAGTTATCAACTGCAGGGATATGTTTGTGAACAAACTGACTACGTCTAGAGACGCAACATCATAATTGTCAGAAAGTTGAAAATCATTAATATTATTAGAGAATTCAAATACGTCTTTAACTGCATAACAATGGAAATTAGAAAATGATAATTTTAAAATGTCAGCTATATGCTGACAAAGCATAGACGTGGGTGAATCAATAGTGGATACAATAGGTCTTAGGGGAAATGAATTTTTGTGGATCTTAGGTCCATAAATACGCGGCGCAATTCTTTTTAGAATCGTCAACTGCTTTTTTAAATCTGCTTCTATGTATTTCTTAGTGTATAATTCTTTGACCAAATCATAATTTTTTCTTTGGGTACTAGAAGTGGGATCTTTTTGCAAAATTTTATAAGTAGTAGCATCCATCAGAAGTTCTTTATTAATGTGTTGGTTCTTGTTAATGGCCACAGTTACATTACCTTTGTCTGCTTTGGTAATTATTATAGTGGGGTTTTGTTTTAGAAAATATTTGGCATTATTATACATATTATTGAGAAACCTATGTGAACCTCCTAAAGACGTAGAGTTTTTATGTATAAAATTCGTCACAGCATTAGTTACCTTAGCCCTAAAGATGTCTCTTGATTCTAAGGGACACTGTTCAATAACCTTTTCAGTAACTAGCTTCTTTTTACATTTTATTCAATTACACGTCAACTGAACAGGAGAATAGGGATCCAATTTTGAACAGAAGGTATAAGTTAATACAAAATTTAAATTGAAACTTACAGTATTTGACCACATGACGCAGCTGTACTCGTAATCCTCATGTCCCTCGGTGCACCAGGAATAAAAGTCCAGCACTATTTATATTAATCGAGTGAATTAGTTAAATTTAGTCACACGCGATACTTGAGTCACTAAGGTTTATTAACTAGCAACAAAAAAAGACCCCGCACTAACGGAAACGAAACGTAAACGTAAACTTCTCATTTTTAAAGCGAACAGCATCTGCTGATAACACTACCGACCTGACAACGCGAACAGACCCCGTATAGTCTGTTACCGAAAACGACAAAGCTTCAAGAAAAACATTTTAGTTACTTGCAAAAATGTTCATAGAAAAGATAATACTTGCCTGTATATAAAAACCCTCCCACCCCTTACAAATCAAATTCTGCGATTGAAAAGATTTCGAAAATAATAAAATACTTTGCACATTTGGAATGCCCAAGTAAGAACAGAAAGTTAAAACTAGCACTCACCCGACCAAATACTGCATCATGCAGTCTTACCCCCTACGATAAGACTTCCTGTAACAAACGGAAAAAAAGAAAATTAGAATGCATAATTTTGAATTTAAATTTCAAAACATGAAAGTGATTATACTAATGAGAATTTATACTTCCACCATTCAAAACCTACTTAATATACATTATGACATGAAAGGTTCAAAATTGATTTTAGAGGTTTGACTACTTTAAACACAAAATTGTAATGTAATGTGTTACTTACAGTATTTGGCCATTAGAGCTGCTCATCCTCTTCGGTCTCCTATGATCCACTAGAGACTAGAGAAGTAGATGAATCTGTAACAGAAAAATAAACATTTAAAACATAAAAATGTGCTGCTTTGAATGCCCGGTCCAGGTCACCTAGAGCTGTAAATATATATATAGTAAAAGGGACAGGTGCAAAGTCTAGTAGTCGGCCATCCAAACGGAATACCTCAGCAACTTGTTGACTGTTTGAGCATAATCTCCATGTAGATTGCCTGTTCCCTCAGTACTTCCCTGGGAGTGGTATCTTGTGTTGAAATATTGTTCACTTCACTTCATCACAGCACCTTGCACATTCACTCGCACTCACTACACATACAAACACACTAAATCACCTAATAACACAAAAATAATCACTACGGAGCACTAAATATTTCTTAAGCGCACTATAAAAAGTAGCTCCTTTCTTGCTGGTCGAGCCAAGGGATGTGTTAAAATGGACTGCTTGAGCATAATCMCCATCTAGGTACTTTCAGCGCTCCTCTTCACCGTCCTCCACGTAAGTGAAGAACTGTCTGCGGCCCCAACCACGCCGCTGACGGTAGCTCCCAATCCAAACTAAAATGGAGCTTCCCAAAAAAATGTGACCTTGCCAGATTTCATACATTTTTGAAGCCAAACGATGGGTTGAATTAGATAAGATGTAGTGCATATCGTCACCGCAATATTGGGAACAAAGCGTGTCCGTCCAGTAGTCTGCCATCCAAACGGAATACCTCAGTAACTTGTTCACTGCTTTAGCATAATCTCCTGTAGATGCTTGTCCCCTTCGTAACTCCCTGCGAATAGTATCTTCTCTTAAAAAATGTTGTCACTTCATCACTGGATAACTGTAATTCACGGAACAGCACTTTGCACATTCACTCGCACTCACTACGCATACAAACACACTAAACCACCTATTAACACAAAAACGATCACTATGGAGAACAAAACTTTGTTAAGTGCAGTATAAAAAATAGCTTCTTTCTTGCTGGTTGAAGTCAAGCGGTGTGTTAAAATGGACTGCTTCAGCATAATCTCCATGTAGATGCTTGTCCTCTCCGTACCTCCCTGGGAGCAGTCTCTTCTGTTTAAATAATGCCATCAATAAATATTCACTTTATTAACACGTATTTCATCTCCACTGTGATCCACTTCAATTATTTTCTCATTATACCCATTGTCCTGCAGCTCAGAACTCCGCTTCTCCTGCAGTCTTCGAGAATTCTTTCGTAAGTGGTTTGTTCGCCTGTTCTTGGCACACTTCTGTTTCACCATAATAACTAAGCTTCCTTGCCTTATTACCGTTCAGAAAATTGCGAGCCTGAATTTTTAACTCCTTAACTTCCCTCACGGGCACCGAAAGCTTTTCTCTAAATTCGCGGGTCGCGTTTCCCTAACTACATTCCATATTCGCATAACATATATCGTTAACTTCAGCTTCATAATAACTGTCCATAAAATCCAAGGAATTACGATCCTGAGTTTTGGAAATTATTCCTATTACCGCCATGGGAATTTCCGACATTATTTTGTCCTATCGCCACTATGCGGTCCCGATTAATTGTTTGACTAAAACTTTGCGATCCTCCCCTGTAATAGTTTGTTTTTTCCTCTTCACTGCCTTCCGCGCATGTGAAGAGGAATTGTCTGCGGCCCCAACCACGCCGCAGACGGTAGCTCCCAATCCCAACTAAAATGGAGCTCCCCAAAAAATGTGACTAAACTTTAATCTTTAAACTTGCGATCCTTGGCAGATTTCATATTTGTTGAAGCCAAAGGATGGGTTGATTTAGATAAGATGTAGTGTATATTGTGACCATAAAATTGGAAACAAAGCTTGTCCAGTAGTCTGCCGTCCAAACGGAATACTTCAGTAACCGGTTGACTGCTTCAGCATAATCTTGTACGTGCTTGTCCCCTCCGTACCTCACTGGTAATAGTATGTTCTCTTACAAAAACCGCTGCAAATTGAATCAATACTTCCACAACCAATTGTCAAAATGGCATTTACTTTTTTATTTCTTGTACTATACAATCAGTTGAATCAGTAATCAGGTTTTGAACATTTCCTCTCTACACAGCCTTATCTAAGACAAACGGTTCTCGTGGTATTATTATATTAGGAAAAATACATAAATTTCTAAAACGGTTTTTTCCAAATAACTCGAAAATTATTAACTGGACAAAAAGTTTCAAGAGTGCTTTATGATCAGAAGTTTGATTTTTTTATACTAAAATTGTAAAGAAATCGTACGGACAGGGTACAAAATACGGTTTTTTTTGGAAATATTTGGAAAATGCCAAAATTTTGGAAAAAATGTTTAAAACACCTTTTGTGAGAAATTTAATTTCCTATCTGATTGCATATTCTTCATTTTTTTTATATATTATTAAGTATTTACGGAGATATTTAGGAAAAATCGTTTTTTTATATGTAACGCGTTTTTGCTAATATTTTCTAAACAGTTTGCTGCACCGAAAATTTATAAGGACGAATAATACTCGCTATTGTAATACTAAAACAAAAGTATGCAAAAAGGGTAGTTACACCCCAATTTGACTCGTTCCCGATACCATACTTACCCCAAAAACAAAAAGTTGCTTTGGGTAGTTGAGATTTATATGTGTGCCATGTTTCAAGTTCATAAGTTGTCTTTCGAAAGTTATCGTGTCCACAAACAAAACCACAGACACACAGACAAGATATTATTTTGCTGAGCTCTTGCTTTTTTTGTTTGCGACCATTTTAAAGAGATTGGACAAATAAAAATTATTTTCGCGATAAAGAACTTCCCATCTGTTGGATGTGGAAGTAATTTTGTCACTTCATCACGCACATTCACTTGCACTCACTATGCATAAAAAAGCACTAAATCATCTATTTTACCACAAAAACAACCACTACGGAACACTAAATATTTTTTAGAACACTCTATCTTCTTTATTGCCGGTTCAATCCAAGGGATGTGTTAAAATTGATTGCTTTAGCATAATCTCCATGTAGGTACTTTCAACGCTGCTTCTTCACTGACCTCCACGTATGTGAAGAAGTGTCTGCGGCCCCAACCACGCCGCAGACGGTAGCTCCCAATCCAAACCAAAACGGAGCTTCCCAAAAAATGTACTAAACTCCCATATTTTAAATTGCAATCCTTGCCAGATTTCGTATCACCACCAAATTAAGAACAAAGCTTGTCCAGTAGCCTGCCATCCAAACGGAAAACCTCGGTAACTTGTTAACTCCTTCTGCATAATCTCCTGTAGATGCTTGGCCCCTCCGTACCTCCCTAGGAATAGCATCTTTTCTTAAAAAARAATGGATCACTGGATAACTCTAATTCACAGAACGGCACCTTGCACATTCACTTGCACTTAATATACATAAAAACGCACTAAATCACCTATTTTACCACAAAAACAACCACTACGAAGCACTAAATATTTTGTAAGAATACTGTAAGTATCTTCTTTCCTCCATGTAAGTACTTTCAGAGCTCTTCTTCACCGACCTCCACGTATGTGAAGAACTGTCTGCGGCCCCAACCACGCCGCAGACGGTAGCTCCCAATCCAAACTAAAATGGAGCTTCCCAAACTCTAATCTTTTAAATTGCGATCCTTGCAGGTTTCAAATCAGCACAAATTTGTAAACAAAGCTTGTCCAGTAGTAGTCTGCCTTCAAAACCTCCCAGGGAATAGTATATTTTCTTAAAAAATATTGTCACTTCATCACTGGATAATTATAATTGCACATTCGCTTGCACTCACTACGCATACACACACACTAAATCACCTATTAATATAATAATAACAATCACTACCGAGCACTCACTACACATACGCACTATAAATCACTTATTAACACTATTTAGAGCACTATAAGTATCTTCTTTCTTGCCAAATAAAATCTGTAGCAGGAAATTCAGAATTGGATGAAACGGAAATTTCATATAGTATCAAATTATTTATTACTGGAGTCCTATGTAAATAATTAATAGATACCGGATCAGCTGTTTCAGTTATCAAAAGCATCTTGACAGAAAAATGCAACGAGTCAGTCGGACCGAGAGGTATGAGCCATGGTATTCCAGTTTTGGGTGAAGCTGATTAGGGTGTTGGAATAACAAAGCAGTTTGTTAGCGTCAGTCAAAAATTTGTAGTTTGTGAGGATGAATTACCGCTACAGTGTGATGGAATCTTAGGTACAGATATCTTAGGAGAGAACTTAAAAATTTATTTTAGAAAAAAATGTTTTGGAGGAATGGGCAAATGAAATACTTAAGCTCATGATGGGCAAAGGTTTTAGTATTGATGTTACATAGACAAGAAGTAATAATAATGGGGTGAAAAGTGACACAGCGCGGAGATACGATAATACAATGGACAATAGGAGGTTAAAAGCGTTTAACAAAGAAACGAGCGGTAGTTAGCGATAGTAAAATTAAATTACTGCTAACGATATCAGAAGTTATGATAAGATTAAACGCTTTGCGAGAAAGGATGACATAGCAGTAGGTGAAAGTGGTAGTATACGAGGGGAAGTCTGAAGTTATCGTGAAATTTTAAATCAAGGAACTCCGGTACGGCGGATTATAATAATAGTCTCGCGAGGCCGGTGAGGGATGTTCAGGTTTCCAAAACTCAGGACCGTATTTGTTTGGATTTTATGACCAATTATGATGAAGCTGAAGTTAAGGATCATGTTACGCGAATACGGAATTTAGTCAAGGAAAAGCGACCCGCGAATTTAGAGAAAAGCTTTCGATGTCCGTGATGGAAGGAAATGAGTGTAGAATTCAGGCTCGCAATTTTCTGAACGGTAATAGTGCAAGGAAGCCTAGTTATCATGATGAAACAGAAGTGTGCCAAGAACAAGCGATCAAACCACTTAAGAAAGAATTCTCGAAGACTACAGAAGGATCGGAATTCTGAGGTGCGGGACCGTACTGCCCTAAAGTAGGCGGTGTCGAATAGGAAAAATATGACAGTTGATTACGATAAGATAGAAGTATGTGTTGTTAGTGAAGACATCAGTGAGGATATCGAGATATGTGAAGAAATTGTAGGTAGCAACGAGATAACAGGTGTTGCGGATCACAGTGGTGATGAAATACGTGTTAATGAAGTGAATAATAAAGGTTTTATTAATAGAAAGATTAATAGAAAAGTTGATGGTTGTGCTTAGGAAGAATACAATTTATGGGGTAGTAAATCGCGTTAACGTGAATGGTATTGAAGTCGATACACAAGAATAGATTTGCGGAGGAATCAGTGAAGACGAAAAGTATACTTTAGATGAAACAGATTGGTCTAGTGCAGTTGGTAGACTGAAACCGGGTGTTAAGAAAAAGAATACGGAGGGTGATCAAAAAGGCTACTTCAAACTTAATGACAAAGCGAAGCGGAATTAAAGGAAATAGAATTACTACGAGCGGAAAAGGTTAAAGTATGGGAAGAAAGAAAAACCTGTAGACAAGGAAAAAATCAAGAAATAAACGTTTTGTTAACTGAGGACTTGGAGGTATCAGCGAAATGCGAAGCTACGTATTATGGGAAATTAGCTGAAGTATTAGAGGGCCAAGAAATTATAATAGAACCATATAAAGTAAAAATAAACGGAGTAATAATGGCAGCTATGGAGTAATTACGGATGAAGTCGAAAAGTGTTTAATACGAATGTTGAATTTGAATTCGTTTCTGATAACTTCAAAGGAGAACTGGACTTTAGGAGTAGCGTCGGCAAACATACCCGGTCGGGAAAACACGAAAACTGTTAACGTATTGCAAATTTAACGGAAGAACGGGAAGATAATTCTTTTGAATTGGAGCGTTTCAATAATTACGCCCAAAATATATTTGGTTTTAGAATTTCTGGACGGATATCGAGATTAGTTTTGTAAAGAAAACGAAATGTTAACAAGTACAAATATGGCTAAGCATAAAAGTATTACAGAGAAAATACCTACGATTACGAAGCGCCCATACAAGATACCGTTCCATCAAAGAAAAATAATAAGAAAGAAAAATAGACATATTACTAGTGAAAGACGGATTCCGATACGGGTATGCCTATTCATGTTCGAGTGCCATCAGCATGGGAAGTCCAAGCAGCAGCAGTTCAAGCCCATCAGTTGGGGCAAGTAGTTACAGAGCCAGGAGAAGAAAGGGAACCTGTTGCAGCCTCAGTAGCAGAGGACCGTCCTCTAGCTAGGAGATCGACGAGGATCGAGCGTCCACCAGATCGACTGGACCTCTAGTACATCAAACAGTACTGTACTTTAGAGGGTAGTTTTAAAACTGTTCAGTGTAGTGAAAAACGCGCATCGGGCGAATATAAATATTAGCAGCGAATAAACTTTTTACTAAAACTTAGTTATGGCAGGACTAATGGTAATTTGTGGAATCATGGTAGCGTCGCTAGCTACGTACGCGTCGGGACTGATTGCGTGTGATTGTGGCGGAGAAAAAAATTATATTTCGGTTATTTCTATAAATGATGTTACTCCATGCACACCTTCAGGGGAAAACTACGTAGAAGAACCCATCCAAGTACGAGCATTGCACTCTTGAACGTCGTCGAGGCTTAGGAGCTACTGCAGCAGCATCATCTTGGGCCTCTTGTGGGTACGAGCTTCCCCTTCATCGTAATCTCTCAGATTACGAATGAGAGGGTTTTCGTGGATGTCCGCTCTGTGGAATGCCTTGGCTGCTGCTTCTCCGAGGAATTCCTAGATCGTAGGAACGWCGAGATCTCTGTGTATATGAGAATTCTGACGAACTAGGGAGCATCGACGACCATTCGGAGAACCTTGTTCTGGATAACGTGGAGACGTTTGATGTGTGTAGCTGATGCTTAACTCCATGCAGCACATCCGTACGGCATCATCGGCCGCAGTATCGTCTTGTAGATTAAGAGCTCGTTGTCGCTGCTCAACTTGCTATTGCGGTATAGCAGACAACAGAGGCTGGTCAGCGCGGCCGTCGTCTGGTTGACTAGGTCGTCGATGTGCGATTTCGACAGAAAATTGCTGTCGATGGCGATACCCAGGTAGTTGGCTTCTTGTTTCCACGGGATAACGCGACCGAAGATGTGTTTCGATCGAGCTGCTTCCTCCTCTTGCTCGGAAAGAATGCGGAGTTCTTTTCGGCGTTGACTCCTATATTCTCCATCGGGAGAGCCAGTCCTCTAGATCATCGGCGGCTTTCTGAATACATCGAGTCATCAGAAGTGGATCAACTGATATGGTGAAGATAGCGATGTCATCTGCGAAGATAGCG